>JAXQQM020063099.1:0-536921 GCA_034641835.2 Pinus albicaulis | reverse complement strand
TGTCAATGATAAGCTCTTCATTGGGTGGGGGCTTCTCCTTAAACCTGTTAAGTTTATGTCAATTTGAGTTGCTCCCTACGGAGATAAATTTTATAGCTATGTTGTCTGCAGCTGAAACTTAAAATGGGATAAGCTTTAAGGAGTAAGAGCATTATAAAAAAATTAAACCAGTGTTACTATTTCATTTTGCAATTTGCATTTGTGAATCATGTGTCATGGACCAAATTAAAAGTAGTAAATTTATACAATTTTAGTTTGCTTGCTATTAAGCAGATAAAAGCTGTAATTATAATTATCTGTTTTTGTGTGATCAATAATCAAATATTCGGGGTTAGGTGGAGTCTAAATAGAACAGTGGAGTCAAATAGTGGGGATCTACAATGCCTTCCAACCTCCTATTCTTTGCTGGAAATCCTTATTTGGGAAGGATCTAAATTTACTATAAATTTGTAATGCATTTTATTGGAAAATGTAATTGCTGCATTAGACACCATATTTGTTAAGTAATGCAATTTTAAGTATGAAGAAACTCGTTTATTAAAGTTCAAACCTTAGATATTTGCGTCCAAATATTACTGAGACTCCTACATGATTTAGATACCATAAAAGCATTTTGTTTTGAGATACCCTCCCTGAAATTGCTAAAATAATTTTCCCACTCTTATTGGAAAAACAAGGATGTTGAGTTCTTATCTCCATTTCCTTGTTTCTCTGCACCTTATGCATTCTCTGGGTAATAAAACATGGCTATCAAGAAAAGAATCTGAAGCAACTTGAGTTAGTAAGGTACATTGAATAAGGTTGGAAAGCCTACTAGATTGTCATGAACAATGAATATAGAGTATCTGAAGTAAAATGTTTCCCGATACATAATATCCATAGCCTGCATCAAAATTAGGACTACATTACAAATTTAGGGATTCAACAAATAATCTCAGATCTCATTTCCAAACTTTTTGACTTATTGGGCTGAAGATCATTACTAAAGCTGGGTTTTAGAAATCTTTTGAAACACTGTTTTGCCAATTCTATGGCTAGAAAAGCCTGGCAGGCTGCAAACAACAAGGCATTAATAAAGCCAGTGGAATGCTTTCCCACAACAGTTATGAGTTATATCTTTTGTGTAGTCATGATTGAATTGTGCTTTATGTTGGAAAGTGTAACTAGGTTCGGTGTAAATTTTTGTAGGCGTTCTATGCTTGATGCAACTTTACTTTTTATCCCAATATCACTTAGCAATCACATAAACAAGAAAGTAAAATGCTGATAGAACATACCAGTAGATCGACAGAAGACAAACCAAAAAATATATAAGTGTGTTGGTGCGTTACGGCAGTCAACATGATGCTTCAACCAGCAAAGTCTCAATACGGTCAGCCAACCAGAAGTGTCACACAACCCTCTAGGACAGCCAGATCAATCAACCCAAAAGTCAACGAAAGTCAATTCTATCACAGTCAATGGTCAACACAAACAGCAGCAGCGAGAAAGTCAACACAGCCAAGTCAAAGTCAATGTCTAGCCTCAGTTTTTGTGCCAAAAATGCGGATTGATTAGATCAAACTTTAGGGAGAGTTTCGGGTCAATTTGACCAAGTGTTGACCAAAGTCAACGCTGGTCAATTTGTGCGCTGGAAACCCTAGACAGTCCGAAACCCTAGCTGCTGCTTTTTCCCACGTGAAAGTGAAGAAGAGACTCCAATAGATGATCGAACCAATCAGATGCAGAGAGAGGATGTGATGTGATGGATGAGTGAAAATGTCCTTCAACGTTGACCAATTTATATCCATCAATGAGGGTGTGTGACACAACTGCTGGGGCTTCAAGCCTACATTTCATTTCAGGCCGACCTGCACATGTTTTGAATAAATTCAAAATAAATGTTCTGCTCATCGGATCAAGATGATCTTTAGATCGATCTTGCACCTCTCCGAAAGAGGAATCGAATAAAAATATTGGCATCTTCATCTGAGCATCACAACATGGAGTTTGGACTTAGTTGTCCAAAATTAACACTCCCTCTCAACTAGGGAGAACTTCATCCACCTGTGCAATCCAAATATCATGCGTCATCCCGTCGTAACTTGCTTTGCTGGCTTCTTTATTTTAGAACAAAGGTGGGTCAGTCACAAAGACATCATTTTCGGCTGACAAATTCAGCGCAGAGATCCGAAACCTCTATTTGACTCAAAGAGTCACATACCAACCCGAAGTTGGTTTATCTGACCCGAAGTCAGTAGGAGGTCTGAAAACTCACTAGACTTGATCCCAGATCAAGTGGTTGGACACGTGCCATCCTAGATAGAGAGTACGAAAATCCCCGATGCGTCCATCAGTCTTTGCTACTAGTCTCTAGCTTTTCCCACCTCACTAGCCAAATGAAAGGTACTTCCCATGAGTCTGTTATGATATTGATTTGGTTCACCTCTCATGATTTGTGCCCTGTATGCATCCTACCCACTGAGTCCCAGACTCATGGGAGGTACCTTTCATTTGGCCAGTGAGGTGGGAAAAGCTAGAGACTAGTAGCAAAGATTGATGGACGCATCAGGGATTGTCGTACTCTCTATCTAGGATGGCACGTGTCCAACCACTTGATCTGGGATCAAGTCTAGTGAGTTTGGGCAGAAGCACCACAAAGTTCGGCAAGCCTACACCTGTGTGTGCTTATAGCTCCGAGAAGCTATCCCCAAAGCCCCCTAGAGCTCCCAGAGCTCATCGTCCAACAGGACCCTCAGAATAGGGTTGTTCCACGATTCCAAGATTCTCACAGAAGGTTGAGAACTTGACCTTCCCTAGGGGCTTTGTGAGAATATCTGCGACCTTCTCCTCAGTGCCTATATGCTCGAGCCTTACGACGCCTCGTTGTACCATATCTCGGATAAAGTGGTACCTGATATCAATATGCTTGGATCGATCGTAGAACATGAGATTCTCGGACAACTGAATCCCACTCTGGTTATCACAGAGTATCACGGTGGTATCTAGCACATGTCCAAACAACTCATTGAAGAGCTTTCGCAACCAAATTGATTCACAACAGGCCATACTCGCTGCAATGTATTCGGCCTCCGCGATGCTCAAAGCCACTGACTTTGCTTCCTGCTCATCCAAGATATCGAAGCAGAACCAAGTGTGAAGCAGCATCCAGATGTGCTCTTACGATCCACCACACTGCCAGCCCAATCGGCATTAGTATATCCATAGAGTGTCACGCTCCTGGCAGTGTATCTCAGCCCATGGTTTATCGTGCCTCGAAGATATCTCAACAGATTCTTGGCACCAACCCAGTGAATATGATGAGGATCAACCATGAGTTGACTCAAAGTGTTCACTGCAAAACATACGTCCGGATGGGTGTTCACTAAGAACATCAGGGCCCCTACGAGTTGACAATATTTAGTAGGATTTGCTAGCACGGGCCCAGCAGCGATGCTACTCAACTTTTTAAAGTTGAGCTCCATCAGTGTAGACACGGACTTACAGTCCACCATACCAAATCTTTTCAGAAGCTTCACAATATATTTTCCTTGAGAAAGGAAAATCTTGCCAGGTCTCTGCTAGACCTCCAGGCCTAGGAAGTAATGCATCAGTCCTAGGTCCTTCATCTCGAACTCAGCAACGAGCTCCCTCTTGCACTGATGAATGAGAGGGTCAACACCTATCAGGAAGAGGTCGTCCACATACAGCACCAAAATGAGAGGCTTTTCTCTATCAACCTTGAAGTAAAGGTTTGGATTAGCACTACTACGAGTGAAGCCCAACTTCATTAGGTAGCTATCTATCCTCTTGTACCAAGCTTTGGGTGCTTGCTTCAGCCCATAGAGGGCTTTCTTCAACTTGCAAACATGGGTGTCCCGATCCTAGACTTCGAACCCCAGAGGTTGCTCCACATATACCTCTTCCTTTATCGCACCATGCAGAAATGCGATCTTCACATCCATCTGATGAAGATTCCATTCTTGCGTAGCAAGAAGGGCTATGATAGATCGGATGGTGGTATATCGGGCCACAGGTGCAAATATGTCATCATAGTCTATGCCTTCCTTTTGAGAGAAGCCACGGGCAACGAATCTTGCCTTGAACTTTTCAGCACTTCCATCAGATCCATGCTTGATCTTATAGAGCCATTTCGAGGTGACAACTGCTTTGTCCTCTGGTCTTGGAACCACATCCCAGACATCATTCTTCATGATGGACTCATATTCTTCGTGCATAGCATCCTTCTAGACTTGATGCTTTACGGCTTCCTCAAAGGATCCAGGATCCGATTGTACGATAGTACTCATGGCTGCTAGATACCCTTGGTATCTATTCGGCTTCTTGTTTTCACGAAATGTCCCCCTTGGGGCCATATGATTCTCGGCATCCTCGAGAGTGTCCCCGAGCCATGATGGTCTTTTCCTCATTGAAGGAGGTGGATCAATAGGGTCCATCGGTCCTTCAACATTGGGCATCGTCTCATCCTTCGGTTCTTTTTGATTTCGAGGCCTTGCTTCATAATCTTCCTCAGATCTCGGAAGATTGACTACTTTTCTCAGGGAAGCATCTTCGTCAAAGGTAACATCGTGGCATATCTCCACTTCCCTTTGACCAGGCACATAGACCTTATAGGCCTTCGAAGTTTCGCTGTAGCCCACAAACATTCCCTTCTTTCCAGAAGCATCCAACTTGCTCCTCTTCTCCTTCGATACATGAAAATAAACGGGACATCCAAAAACTCTAAAATGTGAGACGTCAGGTTTCTTACCAGTGAAAATCTCTTCGGAAGTTTTGGAGTCCAAGGCAGAATGCGAACATTGGTTTTGTATGTACACAACAGTGTTTGCAGCTTCTCCCCACAGAAACTTCAGAAGACTTTGGTCACATAACATGGCACGGGCAACTTCCACAATGGTATTGTTCTTTCTTTCAACAACGCCATTCTGCTTAGGAGTATAGAGAGTTGTGGTCTCCCTCTTGATGCCAGCTTCTCTTCAAAAGTTCTTGAACTCGTTCGTGTCATATTCAGTGCCATTATTGGTACTCAATATCTTGATCTTTTTCCCTGTTAGATTTTCCACCAAGGCTTTAAAGGTACAAAACCACATGAAAGGCTCATCCTTCTTCTTCAAGAAGTATATCCAGGTTTTACATGAGAATGTTGAGATTTTGTGTATTTGGGGTAGCATCAGTTGTGCTCTAAGTCCCAAATTTTGAGGAAGGACTAGAGTACACTTGATCTACAAGACCCAGAAATGGATTTGAGAAATTTCATCTGGTTTAGGAGATATTAAATTAATTAATTATTTTAATGTATTTCCCAAGTTAAAACTTAGGGAACTTAAATAATTAAAGTGAATTTAATTAAACATGTGATGAAATTGTCTTAAGTCACACAGATCAAGCTTTCTTTTAATCTTAGCCATTGATTCAAGATTTGATCATGGCCGTTGGTTTCCCAACGAGAAAAGTATAAAGGAAAGACTTGGGGTCATTTGTAAAGACACACAGAGGTAGAGCACTGAAGCTAAGCTGAGATTCTAGGGTGGGTTTGTTAAGAATTCTCAGAAGTGTTTCAGCTGTAGAGAGGGGAATTTAGACCAAGGGAATGATCTGATCCTAGGGTCTAGAATCAACAAGAGGCAGAGATCAGCTCAGAGAGGCAACACAGAGAAGCAGGAGAGCAGCAACTTGTGCTACGCAGGTGCTGCATAGTCCCTTAAGGACAACGTAATTGCTGCAGGAAACCCTCAAGGGTTACATAGAGACCCTAAGGGGCAGCGTAAGGTTTGAGTCACCCAGTCTGGGTTAACGCAGTCCTTTCCGGAGCAGCGCTGAGGGTCAGAGGGGCTTTAGAGGCTGACATAGAGGCTTTAGGGGCAACGTTGGGGTTTCTAGCCCTTAATTTTGGCTGAGTTCTGTAAATCCCGTTTGAGGGTGTGGATCAGTCATTATTTTGGCCCTAGATCAGCCAGTGAGCTGTAGATCTATTATTTCTCTTTCGGGTTTTCGAGATCTAGAACCCAGGCTTGTTGTATTCAGAAAAAATTCTTAATAATAAAACCCTCCTGCAGCCAGAGACTGGTTTTCCCGCATTGGGTTTTTCCGCGGACTATTTTTTTAGAAATAACTGTGTCACTTTGTCTATGTGTGCATGAACTTGTTCTAGATTTGGATTGGTGGAGATCTGTTATGTGTTTTGGTTCGATTTTAACTTGAATTTATTCAGTTAATAACTTGTATAAGTAGGAGGAGCATAACCAAATTAACAATAAATAATTTATGCATAAAGTGTAAAGAGTCAGAAATTTCCACATGGTATCAGAGGAATTGTAGATCCAGGAGGGTCACCAGCAAGAATCTGAAGGTTCTAGCTGTAGGAAGCAGCTGGAAAAGCAACAGAAACGCAGATCTGAAGGGACATTGCAGTTTTTAGAGGCAGATTCACGCAGAGGGAAGGGTGACGCAATCTAACGTTGTTTCCTAGCAAGCCGACGCAATTACTGCGCAGAGGCAGCTCAGAAACAACGCTGGATTAGTCTGAAGCCTGCTAGTGTGATGTAGATCTGAATCTGTCAGATCCAAAAAAGATTGAAGAAAAGCTGCAGAAATTCAAAAGGTGCTGGTGGGGTTAAATTTATGAAGTTTTCAGATTTTTAGCCTTAGCACAAGTGACAAAGAGTGGGAGGAGATTAGCTTCTCAGAGAGTTTCTAGCCAAAGAAACTTGCAGTTTGATTAAAGGATCAAAGAGAGCTGAATCATAGTTGACTTGGCAGATTTCCAAGGAGGGAAATTAGTTGTTAGAGGGAGCAGAAGGTGTCTGTTTCACCAAGGGCATTAGATCCATTTCTCTAGCAAAGAGAAAGGGAAGTTCCGACACATTCTGAGCAAGCTCCTCATGGACTGCGTGATTAGGATAGGTTGGATGGCCTCTCAAACTTTTCAGTTTGGAAGGCAAGGATCTTGATAGTCCTTGAGACATACAATATTAGAGTCCATGCAAAGCAAACTCTGGCCACACTGACCCACTCGGATCTCCTTCGGAAGCATAAGGAAGCTGCTGGGCATGCCAAGCGGCTGATTATGGATGGAATCAAGGACCATATTGTACCACACATAGCTGAGAAGAAGACAACGAATGAGATGTGGAAGGCCTTGATCTCCCTATATGAGGGAAAAGCTATCCAAAGGAAGATGTTGTTGGAGACACAAATGAGGTCACATTCATGATGGCCAAGGGAGAAGACATGGAGCATTTTCTCTTCAGACTACAGTCGATCATAGATCAGTTGACTGCAACTGGTGCTAAGGTGGAAGACGATGGTCAGGACTGCCCTCAATGCAGTCACAGATGAGTGGGAAGCCTTTGTCCAAAGTATCTTGGGTATAGCGGACCTCTCAGATTGGGACAACTTGTGGTCAATTCTGTGTCAAGAAGAACTCCGCAGATTCACAAAGAAGCAGTATAGCTCTGGATTGAGCAAAGTAAAGAAGGAAGAGGAGGAAGATGCAACCTTGGCATCAAAGAAGCAACCAAAGAAGAAGAAGGATCTCTCAAAGATCAAGTGCTTCCAGTGTGGTGAAATGGGACATTTTGCTAGCAATTGTCCTCAGAAGAAAAAAGGACAAGGAGGCATCTTCTTCCAAAGCTGCTGTGGCAGATGATGGGACAGCCATGAGTGCTCATGAACCACGGAGGTGGGGTGACATGGATATGTAGAGGAGCTACATAGTATAGGGCGGGGTCCTTGAGCAGCTCATCTCTTGGATCACATAAGAGCTACAAGAGCCTTAAGACAATAGCGGGACAAGTGGAGTAGTGGGTGCATAGATCACATATGAAGCAGAGGCAGATTTGAAGACTGGGAGGAGCAGCGCAAAGCAGAGCAGCAGCAGCGCAGAGGCTGATGTGACTTCAGCAGCGCAGAGCAGAGCTGTAGCAGCGTAGAAGGCTTCAGAGGCACAATGCAGTGTAGCAACAATGTGAGAGATTTCAACACAAGGCGCTGATGTGATTTCAGTAGTGTAGAGGGAGTCTGCTTTCGCAGTGCAGAGCTGTAGTTGTGCATCATCCTTCAGATGCCAACATAGATCTGTAGCCTATGGAGCTTCAGTGATGAGGATGCAACCCATCTGACTTGTTTGTCAAAGATTGGGCAGGAGATTCAATAGTTTCTCTCAACAACTGAAGTTGTAGTGCAACAGATCAACAGTGGCAGTGCTATGAGCAACACAGATGCAAAAAATTGAGAGGGAGTTGCAGTACAAATGTTGTAGTGGCAGTGGCAGAGTCATGGGCAGTAGCAGTGCAGAGTTGAGTGGCAGCAGGCCAAGCATCAACAACATAGAACCAATACCCAAAGTCTTGTAATGCATGGTGTGATGTATTGCTAGAGCACACCCTTGATGCGAAGAGGGAGTGTTGAGATTTTGTGTATTTGGGGTAGCATCAGTGGTGCTCTAAGTCCCAGATTTTGAGGAAGGACTAGAGTACACTTGATCTACAAGACCCAGAAATGGATTTGAGAAATTTCATCTGGTTTAGGAGATATTAAATTAATTAGTTATTTTAATGTATTTCCTAAGTTAAAACTTAGGGAACTTAAATAATTAAAGAGAATTTAATTACACATGAGATGAAATTGTCTTAAGTCACACGGATCAAACTTTCTTTTAATCTCAGTCATTGATTCAAGATTTGATCATGGTTGTTGGTTTCCCAACGAGAAAAGTATAAAGGAAAGGCTTGGGGTCATTTGTAAAGACACACAGAGGCAGAGCACTGAAGCTAAGCTAGGATTTTAGGGCGGGTTTGCTAAGAATTCTCAGAAGTGTTTCAGCTGTAGAGAGGGCAATTTAGACCAAGGGGATGATCTAATTTAGGGTCTAGAACAACAAGAGGTAGAGATCAGCTCAGAGAAGTAGGAGCGCAGCAACTTGTGCTACGCAGGTGCTGCACAGTCCCTCAAGGACAGCGTAATTGCTGCAGGAAACCCTCAAGGGTTACATAGAGACCCTAAGGGGCAGGGTAAGGTTTGCGTCACCCAGTCTGGGGTAACGTAGTCCTTTCCGGAGCAGCGCTGAGGGTCAGAGGGGCTTCAGAGGCTGACGCAGAGGCTTCAGGGGCAGCGCTGGGGTTTCTAGGCCCTAATTTTGGCTGAGTTCTGTAAATCTCGTTTGAGGGTGTGGATCAGTCATTATTTTTGCCCTAGATCAGCCAGTGAGTTGTAGATCTATTATTCCTCTACTGGGTTTTCCAGATCTGGAACCCAGGCTTGTTGTATTCAGAAAAATTCTTAATAATAAAACCCTCCAGCAGCCAGAGACCGGTTTTCTCGCGTTGGGTTTTTCAAAGGACTATTTGTCTAGAAATAACTGTGTCACTTTGTCTATGTGTGCATGAACTTGTTCTAGATCTGGATTGGTGGAGATCTGTTATGTGTTTTGCTTCCATTTTAACTTGAATTTATTCAGTTAATAACTTGTCTATAAGTAGGAGGAGCATAACCAGATTAACAGTAAATAATTTCTGCATAAAGTGTAAAGAGTCAGAAATTTCCACAGAGAAGTCATCTATGAACGTCATATAATAAGAACATTCTCCCAAGGATGTCACGGGCAGCATACTAGACAGATCATAATGTATCAATTGCAAGACATCAAATGTCTTTGTGACACTTGAGGGGAAAGGTCCCCTTGTATGCTTTCCTTCGGCACAACCTTGACATACACCTTCATGATCATTTGTGAACTTGAGCATCCCCATCACCACCTTCCTTGCTTCGGGAAGGGCTTTGAAATGAAGGTGTCCAAACCTCCGGTGCCATAGTTCACTCTGTTGGATAGTATCACACGTCATCGCTTCTAGTGGACTTCCTCCAACCTGGTAGAGTGTATCAACTCTAAACCCAATCGTGATAGCTTCCTTGAAACTCTTCTTCCAGATACGCACCTTTCCATCAATGAATGCCACATTGAAACCTTTGTCTTCCATGGCCGATATAGACACAAGGTTCTTCTCCAAATCAGGTACATATAGTACGTCTTGCAAGCAGAGGACTTGACCTTGAGACAAGTGGAGGGTCACAGTCCTTGTCCCTTTCACGGGATAAGTGGCATTATCTCCAAGGATAATTTTCAGATTAACATCCTTCTCAACCATGTCAGAAAGTGTTTCCTTGAACCTAGTGATGTGCCTTGAGGCACCAGTATCTATCAACTAGACATCCATAGTGTCGGGTGGAGATGTAGCAGAGAGGGCAGATACAAGAATGAATTCATTTCTTTTATCATCAACAACATTTGATTCCTCATACCTGGAATTTCTCGACCTTTTGAAAGGTTGCTCATTTCCGCTGGAGGGAGCCTTCCTCTTCCCTTTGAACTTGTTGTTCCTTTGATTGCCATTCCTCCGGTTGTTGTTGTTGTCATCATCATCGGGAGAATCCTTCTTGAAAGGGCATTCTCTAGCATAGTGGCCAGGCTTGTGACATGTGTAACATTTGCCTTTCTTTCCTTGGGCCCCTGCTCTTCCTTTTTTCCTTGGACCACCAAAGTTTTTCTTCTTAGCACGAGCAATGAAGGCATCATTTCTTTCATTTTCATATTCCTTCATCCTTGTCTCTTTTTGTACGCATCTCGATAGTACTTCGTCAAAATCAAGTATGACATTGTTATTGAGAATGGTAGTGTTGAATACATGCCATTTGGATGAGAGACCTCCAAGAGCGGTGAGAACCATCTCTTGATCAGCTATTGTCTCCCCAATAGCAAGAAGATTATTCTTGATTTCGGTCAGCTTCAGAAAATATGATTGGATGGATTCATCCCTGCCTTTCTTCAGATTCTTCAATTGGTTCTTGAAGAATGGGACTTGATTCACATTGTTGGCCTTGAACACGTTGACCAACTTATCATACATCTCCTTGGATTTGCCCAGCTCAAAGATGTAGGCAACCAAACTCCTATGAATTGAGTCCCTGATCATTAGCTTTGCTTTGATTTCCCCCTTCTTGTACTTTGTTTTGGTGGCAGCAGTTGCAGTGGATGGAGGCTCTTGGATTTTACCCTGCACATAGTCCATGACATCTTGATCTTCCAAATTAAGATCCAGTGTCATCTTCCAGGCATGGAAGTCTTCCTTCCCAGTCAATTTGTCATCAGCTTTAAAGCCATTGTAGTTTGGGGTACCCATGCTCTTCTTCGGTGATTGCTACAAACTTGGACTTTGTCTTCACCTTAGCTCTGATACCATGTAAATTTTTGTAGAGGTTCTATGCTTGATGCAACTTTACTTTTTATCCCAATATCACTTAGCAACCACATAAACAAGAAAGTAAAATGCTGATAGAACATACCAGTAGATCGACAGAAAACAAGTCAAAAAATATGTGTGTTGGTGCGTTACGACGGTCAACAGGATGCTTCAACTAGCAAAGTCTCAATATGGTCAGCCAACCAAAAGTGTCACACAACCCTTTAGGACAGTCAGATCAGTCAACCCAAAAGTCAACGTTGTCACGGTCAATGGTCAACGCAAACAACAACAACAAGAAAGTCAACACAACAAAGTCAAAGTCAACGTCCAGCCTCAGTTTTTGTGCCAAAAAATGCGGATTGATGAGATCGAAGTTTAGGGAGACTTTCAGGTCAATTTGATTTCTGTGTTGGAAACCCTAGACAGTCCGAAACCCTAGCTATTGCTTTTTCCCACGTGAAAGTGAAGAAGAGACTCCAATAGATGATCGAACCAATCAGATGAGGAGAGAGGATGTGATGTGATGGATGAGTGAAAATGTCCTCTAACGTTGACCAATTTATATCCATCAATGAGGGTGTGTGACACAACTGCTGAAGCTTCAAGCCTACATTTCATTTTAGGTCGACCTGCACATATTTTGAATAAATTCAAAATAAACGTTCTGCTCATCGGATCAAGATGATCTTTAGATCGATATTGCACCTCTCCGAAAGAGGAATCGAATAAAAATATTGGCATCTTCATCTGAGCATCACATCATGGAGTTTGGACCTAGTTTTCCAAAATTAACATTCGGTCTTCATAATGACTAGTAATTATGAATTTATGTAATGAAGAAGACCAAGATAATAAAATGTATTTTGTAAAACTTGACTCATGGGTTTCATGAGCAAGAAGTTTTTATTCTAGGTCAAAGACTTCTTCTTGATGGCTTTAGGGGTTTTGTCATCTTGACATAAATGTATAATTTAGAGTCATGTATATGAAGTGATGTTACACTTGTAAAGACAAAATATTGATGTAATTTGTATGCTCCAAGACCTTGTCAAATATGCTCCTTGAAGTCGGCCTAGAATATGCTAGAAGTTTCCTTGATAAAGTCAGCTCAGACTCATGAGATCATGTCGGTCGAGAGATGGGAAATTGTCCCTATATATAAAGGGAGTGCGGCCTCACTTGTCACCAAGCAATTCAGAATTCGGTCTGTAATAGAAGTACGTAAGGGTGACTGCAGTTTGTGCGAAGATACAAGGATAAGGAGTGAAGAAAGGAAGGGTTCATCTAGATCTATCTAGGGTATATCTTACCTCGCACTCCTCCCATAAGCCAAGAGCAATCACAACAAAGTCAAGGATTGCAGTAGGTGCGAAGAAGGAAGACTAGACAACGAAGAAAGGGAGATTGCAAGGAGTGCAATAAAGAGACAGTACAAGCCTCGGTCCTGGGTAACTATATCTGTGATATCTTAGGGGCCGAAGGATACATAGCGAAAAGAAAGGGTGCTACAGCAAGACAAGGATCTTGGTTCAAGTCATTAAAGGGTGCATAAAAGAAGGCTGATGAAGAGGTCTCTAGGAGGTCGAGACTAGACCATAGAAAGGTAGAGAAGGAGCTCATTGTTTAGGGCTAGGAACCGAGTTTCCTAGTGTTGGTGCAAAACGATGCAGAAAAAGGAGATCAACATAAGGAGCCAAGAAAGAGCAGTGACAAGGTCTTGGAGGCATACTGGTGTCAAGGGTTTGTGTCATGGTCATGGTACTTGTCAAATGAAGATCTAGAAGAAGAATTACTTTCAGGTTTTTCTATCCAAAAGGGAGAGGTTTTGGCCTTAGCTTGAAAAGCCAAAATTTTGTGTCTCTTGTGTTTTGATAATTGATTTGATGAAATACATAATAAGCTAATGAAGGTAAGATCTAAGTAATAGAAGCATAACAAGTATAACACAAGCAATTATTAAGTAAGAGAATTGAATCAAAGTCTGCCTTAGCAAATTCTCGACATGGAATCAGAGCCAGGTTCTAGAAAGGGCTATTTGGTAAGAAGACACACAAGGATCAAAAGATCAAGGATCAGTTTTCAAAAGAAGGATCTACTTTGTAAAAGTCTAGATCTAAGAAGATCTTCATTCATTCAAGGAGCAGTTTGTAGAAAATCTCAAGAAGACAAAAGATCTTACTTAAAGGACTTATACATCAAGGTCCTTTCAAGAGGTGATCGTTATCTTCAAGGAATCTAAAGCTATCTCGTGATTGAAGCCAAGTCAACACTATTGGAGACATCATCAAATCATCATTTTGTTGAAGTCATGATCAAGCCATCCTTGATCATCATCATCATCATCAAGGATCCAAGGTGATCTACCGCTTTACACCACTCTTAAAGAAGTCTATCTAAGAGGGAGCTCATGCTGCTATCTACATCATCATCAACAAGGAAGCTGATAAAAGAAGAAAAGCATCTACTCAAGTAAGTATCTTTATGACTTCATATGAATCTGTCAAAATGTCTTTTTGCAAAGAAAGCATCAAATTGGTTAGGGTTTGAAACTTTCTTGCATGGAAGGAAACGACAATGAAGTCATGCCAAATACATGAAGGGAGACATAAGAGCCTAGAGGATTTTTATAGAATCCATAAAGGACTCTCTTATCCCCTATGTATCAAAACTAGAATCTTCAAAAGAAATATATGACAAAATTGGTGGAGCTACTCTCAATGAATATTGTAGGAGAAGTAATATCTCTGAGATAAGAACTATACAGGGTGAAGATATCAAGAGAGGGAATAACCTCATACTTTATGAAATACGAGATCAACTGTAGGAATCGGGAGATGTAATGTCTGAGAGAGAAATGACTACAGTGATCTTCCGAATGCTCTCTTTAGAGTTTGAATAAAATCCAT
Organism: Pinus albicaulis; assembly: GCA_034641835.2. Lineage (NCBI taxonomy): Eukaryota > Viridiplantae > Streptophyta > Pinopsida > Pinales > Pinaceae > Pinus > Pinus albicaulis. The sequence continues at coordinate 522,775 of JAXQQM020063099.1, read as the reverse complement.
ATATAATATATCTTAATCCGATGAGCAGAACATTTATTTTGAATTTATTATTCATAATAAATTATATGTGCAGGTCGGCCTTAAGGTTTCACACCCCCAGCAGATGTGTCACACACCCCAATGATGGATATAAATACAGGCAAAGTTGGAGAGCATTTCACCACAACACAACACACATCTTCTTCTTTCATCTGATGTAGTACGAGCTCCTTAGAAGACATTTCCAGCCTACACGTGTGAAGAAGAAGGACGAATTTTCTGTACGGCTGAGCTGAAGGACGAAGAGTTATGTGCCTAGGGTTTTGGCTGAAGTTTGACGAATGACTTTGAGAAGTTCGATTTTGGAAGGCCGTACTGTTTGACACAGAAATCGAGGTCAAAGGGTTGACCAATCTGCTGCTGCGTTGACTTTTAGCTTGCTGCCCTGCGTTGACTTTTTCAGGACAGCGTTGACTTTTTTTGGAGTTGACTTGGGTTGACTCGTTTGTTGATTGGAGGACTGTTGTGACACATTCTGGGTTGGCTGACCAAGGAGACTTTGCTGGTTGAAGCATCCTGTTGACCGCCGTAACGCACCACCACATTTTTCCTGTTTCTGATTTGTCTTCTATAAGATCCACTTATATGTTCTATCTACATTTTACTTAACTATTTGTATGATTGCTGTGAGGAAAGTAAAGTCGCTCCAAGCATAGAACATCTACTAAAATTTACATGGTATCAGAGCTGAGGTGAAGACAAACTCTATCTTTAGCAATCACCACCGGAAGAAATGGGTTCCACAAGTCTTGAATTCAAGGAGAATGACAAGCTGACTGGAAGGGATGACTTCCATGCCTGGAAGATGATATTAGATCTCAAATTGGAAGACGATGATCTCTTGGATCATGTGCTGGGTAAGATTCAAGAACCTCCATCCAATGCTACCGCTGCTGTTAGAAACAAGTATAAGAAGGGAGAGATCAAAGCAAAGCTGATGATCAGGGAATCCATACATAAGAGCTTGGTTGCGTATATATCTGAACTAGGCACATCCAAGGAGATGTATGACAAATTGATCCTTATGTTCAAAGTAAACAATGTGAACCAAGTGCTATTCCTCAAGGACAAGTTGAAGAATATGAAGAAGGGCCGGGATGAGTCTGTTCAAACTTACTTTCTGAAATTGACCGAAACAAGGAACAATCTGCTAGCTATTGGGGAGACAATAGCTGATCGTGAGATGGTTCTCACCGCACTTGGAGGACTTCCATATGAATGGCAAGTATTCACAACTACCATTTTCAACAATAATACCATTCCTAACTTTGATGAGCTTCTGTCTAGATGTATGCAAGAAGAAACAAGGATGAAGGAATTCGATAATGACAGAAATGCTGCCTATGGTGCTCATTCTCGAAAGAAGAACTCTGGTAGTCCTAAGGACAAAGGAAGAACGAAGGCTCAAGAAAAGAAGGGCAAGTGTTTCACTTGCCATAGGCCTGGTCACTATGCTAGAGAATGCCCCTTCAAGAAGGATTCTCCCGATAGTGATGATAACAACAACAACCTAAGGAATGGGAATCGAAGAAATGACAGATCCAAAGGAAAGAGGAAGGCTCACTTTGGTGGAAACAATCAACCTTCTAAAAGGTCTAGAAATACCAGGTATGAGGAGTCTAATGTTGTTGATAAAAGAAATGAGTATATTCTTGTATCTGGTCTCTCTGCTACATCTCCGCCCGACACTATGGATGTCTGGCTAATCGATAGTGGTGCCTCAAGACACATCACTGGATTCAAGGGAGCACTCTTTGACATGGTTGAAAGGGATACTAATCTAGAAATTATCCTTGGGGATAATGCCACATATCCCGTGAAAGGGACAGGGACTGTGACCCTCCACTTGTCTCAAGGACAAGTCCTACGTTTGCAAGATGTACTCTATGTACCTAAATTGAAGAAGAACCTTGTGTCCGTATCTGCCATGGAAGACAAAGGATTCAATGTAACTTTCTCTGATGGAAAGGTGCTCATGTGGAAGGAGAGCTTCAAGGAAGCTATCTCAATTGGTTTTAGAGTTGGTACACTCTACCAGGTTGGAGGGAGTCCGTTGGGAGCTATGACTTGTGATACTATCCGACAAACCGAACTATGGGACCGAAGATTTGGACACCTTCATTACAAGGCCCTTCCCGAAGCAAGGAAGGTGGTGACAGGGATGCCTGACTTTGGAAATAATCATGAAGGTGTATGTAAGGGCTGTGCTGAAGGAAAACATACAAGGGGACCTTTCCCCTCAAGTGTCACAAAGACATCCGATATATTGCAACTGGTCCATTCTGATCTATCTGGTATGTTGCTCGTGACATCCCTGGGGGGATGTTCTTACTACATGACATTTACTGATGACTTCTCTCGCAAACCCTGGATATACTTCTTGAAGAAGAAGGATGAGGCTTTCATGTGGTTCCGTACCTTCAAAGCCTTGGTGGAAAATATGACCGGAAAGAAGATCAAGATTTTGAGGAAAGACAATGGCACTGAATATGAGTCAAATGAGTTGAAAGACTTTTGCAGAGAAGCTAGCATTAAGAGGGAGACTACCACTGCATATACTCCTGAGCAGAATGGTGTTGCTGAACGCAAGAATAGGACTATTGTGGAAGCCGCCCGTGCCATGCTATGTGACCAGGGTCTACCGAAGTTTCTGTGGGGAGAAGCTGCAAATACTGCTGTGTACATTCAAAACCGATGCCCTCATTCCGCTCTGGACTCCAAAACTCCCGAAGAGGTTTTCTCTGGTAAGAAACCCGATGTCTCACATTTTAGAATTTTTGGATGTCCTGTCTATTTTCATGTGCCGAAAGAAAAGAGAAGTAAGCTGGATGCTACTGGGAAGAAAGGAATGTTTGTGGGCTACAGTGAGACTTCTAAGGCCTATAGAGTCTATGTACCCGGTCAAAGGGAAGTAGAGATAAGCCATGATGTCACCTTTGACGAAGATGCTTCCCTAAAGAAAGTAGTAGATCTTCCAAGATCTGGAGAAAATCATGAAGAAAGGCCTGGAAATCTGGAAGAACCGCAGGATGAGACAATGCCTGATATTGAAGGACCAATGGACCCTATTGATCCATCTCCTTCACTGGGAAAGAGACCATCATGGCTCAGGGATACCCTCGAAGATGCTGAGGGTCATGCTGCCCCAAGGGGGACATTCCGAGAAAGTAAGAAGCCGTGTAGATACCAAGGGTATCTAGCTGCCATGAGTACTATTGTACAATCTGAACCTGGATCTTTTGAGGAAGCCGTAAAGCATCAAGTTTGGAAGGATGCTATGCACGAAGAATATGAGTCCATAATGAAGAATGATGTCTGGGATGTGGTTCCGAGACCGAAGGACAAATCTGTTGTCACCGCGAAATGGCTCTACAAGATCAAACATGGATCTGATGGGAGTGCTGAAAAGTTCAAGGCAAGGTTTGTTGCCCGTGGCTTCTCTCAAAAGGAAGGAATTGACTATGATGACATATTTGCACCCGTGGCACGATATACCACCATTCGATCAATCATAGCCCTTGCTGCTACGCAAGGATGGAGTCTTCATCAGATGGATGTCAAGACCGCTTTTCTACATGGTGCAATAAAGGAAGAGGTGTATGTGGAACAACCTCTGGGATTTGAAGTTCAGGATCGAGACACTCATGTCTGTAGGTTGAAGAAAGCCCTCTATGGGTTAAAGCAAGCACCCAGAGCTTGGTACAAGAGGATGGATAGTTACTTGATGAAGCTGGGCTTCACTCGAAGTAATGCTGATCCAAACCTTTACTTCGAGGTTGTGCAGGAGAAGCCTCTCATTCTAGTGCTGTATGTGGACGACCTCTTCCTGACAGGTGCTGACCCTCTCATTCATCAATGTAAGAGGGAGCTCGCTGCTGAGTTCGAGATGAAGGACCTAGGACTGATGCACTACTTCCTAGGCCTGGAGGTCTGGCAGAGACCTGGAGAGATTTTCCTTTCTCAAGGAAAATACATTGTGAAGCTTCTGGAAAGATTTGGGATGGTGGACTGTAAGTCTGTGTCGACATCGATGGAACTCAACTTTAAAAAGTTGAGTGGCAGCGCTGCGGGGCCTATCTTGGCCAATCCTACTGAGTATCGTCAACTCATAGGAGCTTTGATGTTTTTAGTGAACACCCGACCGGATATATGTTTTGCAGTGAACACTTTGAGTCAACAGATGGTTGAGCCTCATCATTTTCACTGGGTTGGTGCCAAGAATTTTTTGAGATATCTTCGGGGCACGATAAACCATGGGCTGAGATACATTGCCGGGAGTGTGACACTCCGTGGATATACTGATGCCGATTGGGCTGGCAGTGTGGTGGATCGTAAGAGCACATCGGGATGCTGCTTCAATCTTGGTTCTACTTCGATCTCATGGATGAGCAGGAAGCAGAAGTCGGTGGCTTTGAGCACCGCGGAGGCCGAATACATTGCTGCTAGTATGGCCTGTTGTGAAGCAGTTTGGTTGCGGAAGCTCTTTAGTGAGCTGTTGGGACATGTGCTAGATACCACTGTGATACTCTGTGATAATCAGAGTGGGATTCGTATGACTGAGAATCCTGTGTTCCACGACCGATCCAAGCATATTGATATCGGGTACCACTTTATCCGGGATATGGTACAGCGAGGCGCCGTAAGGCTCGATCATATAGGAACTGATGAGCAGGTCGCGGATATTCTCACTAAGCCCCTGGGGAAGGTCAAGTTCCTAACCTTTCGTGAGAGTCTTGGTGTCGTGGAAAGACCCTATGATGTGGGTCCTGTTGGACGATGAGCTCTGGGAGCCCTGGGGGGCTTTGGGGATAGCTTCTCGGAGCTATAAGCACTCATAATGCTTCTGCCCCACCCTTGTGATTATTGAGCTGGTTCGCCTCTCATTTATCTGTGTCCCGTATGCATCCTACCCATTGAGTTCAGGGCTCATGGGAAGTACCTCTCATTTGGCCAATGAGGTGGGAAAAGCTAGAGACTATTAGCAAAGACTGATGGATGCATCAGAGATTGCCGTACTCTCTATCTAGGATGGCACGGTCCAACCACTTGATCTAGGATCAAGCTTAGTGAGGTCTGGGACCTCTGCCTGACTTCGGGTCAGATGAACCAACTTTGGGTTGGTTGGATACTCTTTATGAGTTTGATAGAGGTTTCGAACCTCTGGACTGATTATGTCAGTCGGGGGATGATGTCTTTGTGACTGACCCACTTCTGTTCTGAAATAAAGAGGCCAGCAAAGCAAGTTACGGCGGGATGACGCACGATGTTTGATTGCACCGATGGATGGAAGTTCTCCTAGTTGAGAGAGTACAACTCACAACTAGTCCAAACCCATGTTGTGTTTTATCAGTTTTCAATATTTTTGTTGAATCCTTTTCGTAGAGGTAAAATCTTACATATAATATGTTCTTAACCGATGATAAGAAGATATATTTTGAATTTATTATTCTTAATAAATTATATGTGGTGTCGTTCACAACAGACGCTCAAAGCAGATGTGTCACACGCCCCAATGATGGACAGCAATGTAGTGTTGGAGAGCATTTGAATATCATCACAACACACATCTTCCTCATCCAAAATAGTGCTAGCCACTCGAGGACGAGTTTATCCACACGTGAAGTTGAAAAGGAGGACGATCGTACGGTCGGCTTGGCGACGATTGCCAGGTTTTCGTTAAAGTTTGACCGTTGCTGACTTTGGTCAACGCATGGTCCAATCAAGTCGAAACTTGTGGTTCGATTTTTGGTTGTCGTATCACTTGGCAATAAAATCGAGGTCGTTGCTGACCGTTTTGTCGTCACAATATTTCAGCTTGTCGTCACCGTTGCTGACTTTTTCGTATTGCTGACTTTTGTAGAGTTGGATTGAAGGACTCATTTTGTCGTATTGGAGGATCGTTGTGACACATGTCATCGAAGTGACCAAGGAGACTTGTCAAGTTGAAGCATCTCGTTGACCGTCAAACGAACACACAATTTTCTCCTTCATTTCGATTTGTTCCGTAATATCCATTTACATGTTCTATCCGCATTTTTAATAATTCGTCTGTATGATTGCCGGAGAAAAGTAAAATTGCTCCTAGCATAAGAATATCCACAAAATCTCTTACAAGGATGCTGGTGGGCACATGTGGCTATACCCACAACCCACAGATGTTGAGAGCGGGTTATTATTGGCCACAATTTTCATAGATGTTAAGAAAGTTTACCTATTCCCTGCCAGCACATCAACCCTTCACCAGAAGCAGAGTTGTGTCACATTACCTTCTCACCAAATATAGTGGAAGCACCCTTCCAACAATGGGGTCTTTACTTCATAGGCGAATTAAAACGACATAATGAAAGCAATGGATATCGATGATCATCACGAGTAGGTTATTTCACAAATGGGTTTAAGCTTCTTGTTGCAAAGAAAGTGACAAAAGTCAAGGTGATGGACTTGCAGAGGAAAAAATCATCACCAAGTTCGAGGTTCCTTCCAGACTACCACCAACAATCCAAGGATTTTTAGTTCAAGTAGTTAAGTAACAGCCTCTGTTTCTGGTGTATGGTTGTCTGTCTCTATCTATCCGCCTACTAACCCCATGAAATGGTCTGCGAGTCAAGGTCACACTTGATGACCATTATCAAGAAAATAATGGAATATAATAATAAAAAGTTGGGACAAAACAGAAAGTTTGTTTTACAATACGTAATAACAAGGAAACAAGCAATGTGAAAGAGCCCATTTGAGCTGGTATAATTAATGGAGAATACCTGCCTATTCATTTGAAGATTTTGGCATACCGCATTCTATAGCACCAACTGGGAATCAAGATGCAAATACAAAAAAAGGATTGATCAAATCGATAGAGCTTGACTCTGAACAAAATAAAAGTTTTTTATCAATTCATCAAGTTAGGAAAAGGGTATGTAAGTCTAACAAGAAGGCTCATGAGACCTTTGCAAAAGGAGACCTAGTCTTGTGTAGAACAAGAGAAATGAAAAAACTGTGTATGCATGGTAAGTTTTATAGATTATGGAAACGCCCTTACGTAATTGATGATTTTGGTAGGTACCAATGTTTTCATCCTCGCCGCTCGGATGGAGAAATATGCCACCGTCCATCACTTGCCGTATTCTCAAACCATTCTATCAAGGTAACATCTAATGCTGCGGGGGCCATCCAGTGTTAGGGCAGTATGAATAAGCTCTGGCTGATCATAGAGATTTTTATGTATTTTTATTTTCTTGTCGTAATATTCCCCAATTAGCTTTGCTAATTGGAATATTTCATTTGCTTAATTCTGTTTTTTTAGCCAGAAATAACAAATAAAGTGAGAAAAGAGGGTTACCCTCACTTAGTCACCTTCACTTTATAAAATAAAGTGTTTTTTCCTAGTTGATTGACGTTATAACTTAGAGAGTGTGGGGCCTTGGGGGTCCATGAGCAGTGAGGGGGAGGCATCAGCCGACCGTTAATCACAGCCAAGGAGAGTGAAGGACGCAACAAGGTTTTTGGAGGGAGTTTAGCACTATGTGTGGGGGTTCTCACCTCATTTTGGCATGTTTGATTTGATATTGAGATGAGAGTCAGATCATTCGTCAAAGACGCTATTGTTTAGGCTTCGTCTGCATTCTGTCAGTGTAACCGAGCACATCTCCGTCGTGAGATCTCACCCTTAGCCTCGGACTGCGAGTGCTCCCGCCCCCGGTAAGGTTATTTTTCGTACTACCCTATTCTTTGCTCCCGAGCGTTCGCTCGGTAAGTGTTATTTCTAGCATCATTCTTCAGCTGGGGCAGTAAATTTTGGGTGAGTCAGAGATTTAAGAGGAGATACCTTCTTGAGACCACAGACCGGAGAGATAGCAGCGTATCCAGCTTTGGAGGACGGTATCCGGAGAGACACAGACTAGTTTGGAGTGACTTGGTATCCGAGTTAGGACGCAACTTGGATAGGGAGGACCCGCATTCAGCAGATCTGCAGGAGAGCCCTCGTATCTAGGCAGAGGACGATATCCAAAGAGATCTAGCTTTATGACGCAGACCGGAGAGACAGGACGGGCATCCGGAGAGGAGGACCCCGCATCCGCAGACCGCGCAGAGGACGATCCGGGGCCGGGGGAGGACGCCGATCCGCGATGGTGGCCTCGGTGAGGGCTTGGGCGCTGCTGTGCGAGCCCCCCCCGCCCCGAGGAGCGGGTCATCTTGTCCGGGAGGACTCCACGCGCTCGCTCGCGCCGCCGCCCGCGCACGCGTTGCCACTTGTGAGGCTTGACCGGTGGTGGACACCGGGCCGACATTTTTCGTTTGTCCGGAGGATTGAGACCGCCCATCTTTCTGCTTCACCATAGTTCCGTGTATTCCACAGCAGCTTCTTCATAGCAAGCCACTCACCAGGAGGCCGTCCTTATTTGGCAGCCTACTATTTGTTCCGAGAGGCCCACTTGCCTAGGCAAGGATAGGTACCTTATTCTATCATTCTGTACTCCTATCTATGTGTTCGAGATTAATAAAATGGCTTAGTGTTCGGGTATCTATGGGCATTGTTCCACTATCCGGTTCCGCATTTTGTTTTATATATCGTTCGGCATATTTCCGTGTATTACCGTTATTTCTTTTGGGATATTACACTCTGGCATTTGTCATTTAATTTATTTAGTTAGATGTATTTTCTTTTTCATATGAGATCCATATATTGTGCCTACTTGGATTATATCACAGCCACGGGGCAAGGCACTAGGCCTTAGTCCTTTAGGGCATCAAGGAAAATTGGTGACAAATGTTTCTGTGCTGACGTGTGTTCATAGATCAGAGTTCTCATGCACTCTCACACAGAGCACATGTCCAGCTTGGAGCCAATTAAATTGTGCGATGGATGTCCGAGGAACAAAGTTCATGGAGGTGCTATGAACTTGGCAGCTAAGGTAAAGGACCCCCGCATCAATTTTTTATGTAAAGTGTACACAGGACAGAAATGTCCATGAAATATTAGAAAATCTTAAATGAAGTTGTACCCAAGTCCCCGATGTCGAGGGCAGTAGTCACCTATACAACTTTGGGTTAGGTAGTAATCACTTATATTTTTTTTCCACCAAGACGAGGTTGGCTTTAACACTGTTGAGGTTTTTATTCAGTTTATTATACTCCAAAGTTGGGGGTTGTTCTCATATGTTTTTCGTAGTTGGGGGGGGCACCTGATCCCCTGTTATGCCACAGAGTATGGCATATGAGGACTTCTTTTTATTTATCCTATGACACCATTTTTTATGGATTCAACTACAGAATTTGTCTCAAATTTTTGTTAGGTCGATGATGAGAGAGTGATACGCTACTATGAGTACTTACTACTTACAAGATGATACAGTGATACTTCATGCCACGATTTGTGCCAGCCTATGTCGATGTTAAGATGATTATTATGATTATGGATATTATTTGTTGTTGCTTATGTATGAGAAGTGTTTCTTTTATGATGAGTCTACACTAGGTGACCCTACACATTGACTATGACTACAAGCTTGTTTTATTTTTTGTCACATTTGCTTCTTATGATAATTTTCATTCATTAGGGTACTTGTTTGAGACTATCCCTCTACCTTTGTTCCACCTCTTGGCTATTAACCTATTCTATTACATTATTTTACCCTCATCCTATTGCTTAGAATTACAGCCATTTCCACTTTCTTCCCCTCGGGATATGTCACCATGTTGTGCTTAGTGTTGTGTCTAAAGGGTTTATTGTGTTATAGTGAATCCTCACCAGAGGTTTTTGCATAGTCTCACATAATCAAACTAGCTAGGAGGAACTATATTCAAGCAATGCTTCTTCAAGAACCATATTTACCACGCCTCAAATAGTGTTAGAAAAGAAAAGAGAAATCAAAAGAAAATTCGTTAAGAGAAACGGTTGGTCACAAAAGGACAAACCCAGACACACCGCTATTGACACATATTTTTTCTAGTTGATGTCACTCACTACTAAGGAGCCCATGACTCTCATTTTGAACTAACAACCAAGATCAAAAGCCAATTCATTTTCTCACATTGGCCGTATCTCCACGTTACCCCAAAGGAGAATTCAGTCCTCCACCATTACTTTAATGGTTAGATGCATTAGTTCAATATATTTTTGTTGCAATACATATGGGTGAACTTGAACTTGACACTATGGAATATACTTGTTTACCCTACTATATGATGACCCAAATGTCAATCACTTGTTATTTTTTTGCATGATATTGCTTCACATGCACCTCCATACCTGTCCACCAAGGACATATATTTCTCAATATCCTCTCACTTCGCATTCAAAGTGTCGATGCTAATTGATCAAGTTTGAATTTATCAATACTTTCTGATTTAATTCTCTTTGAGTAGACAATGTTGTATTATATATGTAATTACGTTCCTTCTCATTTGATGGGAAATTGATGAGATTCAATTTCTAATTAGACAGACCCATTAATTTCTTTGCTTGAAACAAGGTAAGGTCAGCCATTATTTTATATGTAAGACTTATTAGCCCAAGGCAAGAGAACTCTATGGTAGAGTGTAGCTCCCACTACTCTATGCCCAAACTCATAGGGGGAAACATAACATTAGAAACTGAGGCTAACGCGAGCACAAGGAAGGCCAATCCCAACCTATCCGGGGTGGTTGTCTACCCATTGGAGTTCTTTGCCCTAGCTATAAGTCCGGGCAAGACTTCCTCGCCGTGATCAACTATGATCAACTCTTCCTGACAATGACTATCGTACATGACAAGAGCTTTGCAAGTTTGGGACAACAAACAGTGGTTTGAACAAGAAATCGATTTTTGGCGCAAATTGATATTTTGGGATAAAGAAGGTGAAATTTCACACGACTAAACTTTTTGGGACAACAAGGTGTGTCGAAAGTTCAATTTCTCCATTTTCTGGTTTTATAATTTTTGGACAACAATTATGGCCATGTTCTTAAGGATAGAGGACAAGATCGATGGTATATCCAACTATGCTGCTTGGGCGATTAATTTAGATGTTGTTTGAGGAGGTAGCAATTTGATATAGTGCATTAGGTTGTACCTCCTAATTTGCTGCGATGAACTGCCGATCCACAAAATAATGCAAAGTAGTGCATGATTTTATGATAAATTAAGGATCATGTGTTCCTTTGTGAGAGGAAACAAATATGCATACCGTATGTGGACAACCCTAACAACTCTCTATTAGAGTATCAATGAGAGTTTGAAGATGGTACTCAAAGAAAATTGAAGAACACTGTGGATGACAAAGGTCGAAAGTGTAGTTCATTGTGTTGGCGCTTTCAAACAGTAAGTATGATGATTTGACCGTTACTGGTGATAGTAGTTGAACCCACAAGATAATCGTGATAGTTTAGTGACCTGGAGTCTTAAGTAGGTCTTTGGAGACATCACACTTAGGGAGAATCTTCTCAATTGGGACACCAGGATGATTAAAAAGATGAGACACGAAAGAATGGCAGAAGAAGAAGAGAGCAGAGGAGAGTGACAGTAGCTCGACAAATTTGTGTGAAAGAAAACAAAGGAAGGCCAAGAAAGGGCCTCACTTATGGGGGCTAAGGGAAAGGAGAAGAAGAAAAAAAGATACTTGGACATGTCCAAAGTCAAACAACAAGTTGGGCATGTCAAGATGGGACACGCTGATACGTGTCCTCGAGAGGAAAAAACATGAAATAGGGTACCATAGCCTTCATATATAAGGGAGCAGCTTTTCACACCACAAGGACTTGCATTTATTACTTTTACATCTATAAGAGTACATCATCCAATGTGCGTACATAGAGAGTGGTGGACTCGCTTACATGACAAGGGCACGAGAGTTCTTTTCGCAGCTTGCAAAGAGAGCACTGATATTGAGATTGTACAAGGAGATGACCCACAGCGAGAGATCTGACAGGTGGGACCGTGACCTTTGAGAGGGAACTTCCGTCCTCTTTAATGTGGATGTTTTGTATGTCCCCAGATGAAGAAGAACTTGATTTCTTCAAAGAACCGTTATGAGGAAAGGAGTTTGGACGGCCACTTCTTTCTGTGGAGGGTAGGCATTGACAGTATCCTGGGGAGTTTCATCACTGGCCCAAAGTGATTGGAGTCCGCTCGTAAAACCATGTTCAGCTTTTCACTGCATGAGCATTGGTGAGTAGCAATATTTGGTAGCACTCATACTAGTACCACCAATCAGAGACGAAAGTAGTTATAGCACCGTGAGATGGCACACATATGCATCATGGAGTTTTTGAGAGTTCAAAGAGATCAATACTGAGTTCCCGATTTCATTGTTTAGCATTATGATGCTCATAAGAGGGATTAGCAAGTATACCAAGTTACCATTCCCGCAAGTGACAACATCTACCAAGATACTAGACTTGGTGATTCACCGATGTTAGTGGTCGGATGGTTCCATGTCCTTGGGTGGTTATGAGTATTATGTTATCTATTCATGACCACTTAGAGGACTTGGATATATTTCCCGAAGACCAAGGGTGAGGTTCTTAGTCACGTTAAAGAGTTCAAATTCCTCAGGAAAAGCGTACAGGAAGATTTGGCCCAGATCAAACAATGGTGGTGAGTACACCGACAATGGTGGTGAGTACACTTGCTTGGTGGGTCTTTCAACGAAAGGTTGTGGAGGGCATTAGGAGAGTTCATAGTTCCTTACAAGTTCTGCGCATAACTCATGTCCCAGAAGAAATTGTGAGGTTATTTCTTGGGTCACTAGAGCCGATGATTCATGATCAAGGGTTGCCTTTATTTTTAATGAGACCGCAATATTGTTGTTTATCTTTAGAACGTAAGTCCCTCATTATATTGGGGAATATGACCTTGATGGAGGCTTTTGCTGGAGAAGCCTGGCGGGGACACATACCGTATCTTTGGATGTCTCACATATTTTATATCCCCGCGATAGAGGACGAAGTCGAACCTATAGCAGGGCATGGCATTTTATGGGTTACGTGAGACTTCGAAGGCTCATCGGATCTTCATTCCTTCTAAACGCAGAGTGTGATTAGGAGGGATGAAGTTCGAGGAGGAGGGTCATCGGGAGATCGACGTGAGTATGATGAGAGATATCACAAACTTCTCCTCACAGGGAGGCTGTACTGTCATTTGTTCGGTGAATTTTAACGTTAAACCAAAATTCGCCGAACTTAAAGCATCGCCGAACAATTCAATTAAGTTCGTTAAACTTAATCCTTTAATTAATAAAATGCGAACACGAACTTAATCCCAAACACGAATAAAATGGTGAATGGAACGAATCTTTCTAAAATTCGTTAAAAATCGTGAAAAAAATTTAGTTCTACTTTCGTGAAGGGGTTTAATTATATTTAATGGAGGCCAGTGCCCGACACTGCTCTCACCGTCAGTTGCACATCGTAGTTCGCTCACCTTTCGACCACACTATCCTAACCCCCGTGTCGCAACTAAAGGATCATCGTACTCCGTCGTGGTCGTTTCTCCGCGGTCGCCTTTCCAACGTTGTTTTTCCGATGGCCACTACGTACCTGCGCCGCATTTTTGCGCTGTCGTACCATCAAATTGTCGAATTGTCGAATATTATTTTGTTTTGTTTAAATAATATAATATTAATAAAATAATCTAAAATGATAAAAGCACGTACATAAAGACATAGAAAATTATTTTATTATTTTAATTATATATAAAACTTCTTAAAAAGCGTATTTAAAGCAGAGTTTCATGGAAGAGATTATGTCATCATGTATCATTATTTTATTTTTTTGAATATTTATATTTTAATTTGTTTTATTTATAAATTTAATATAAAATAGTTATATAATAGATTGTGCTTTAATAACTTTGTGATAATGTAAGATTATAGATAAACGGGAATAATTTATTATATTATTATAATGTTTTTTAAATTTTTTTGTTTGTGTTAATTGAAGAAGCAACATATAAATGTATAACATAACAACTATAGATGTCTCGAAAATATTGTTCCATTGGGTCCCAAGCCACAATTTGGGGCCATATTCTAGATATTCCATGGATACAATTAAAGTTTGACTACCACCCTTCATAGCTACTATAACCTATACTATTACAAAAATCTATATGCAATTGATTAATAACATTGATTTATTTACACTTAGATTAACTAGATTGCCTCTTAGAGTGCACTGCTAGGGATTTCCTTGCTGTGTGTGATGTAATTGAAAAAAGAGATTTTTATTTTAACTGATAGATACAATTGTTTTCGCTTAGAATTGAAAAATCTGTTCAATCTTGTCTAATTTAGTTGACAATTCATCCTTTTCGCATTCTTTTCATCCCTGTGTAGGAACCACTCCACCATGTGATTGAATTATTGCTCGATGTCAGAAATGAATCAAAGGAAAACAACATTACAAATCGTTAAATCCACCTAGTTTCATATAAACAATTTCATCAAATCGTCTTCAATATATGAAATTTGATATGCCTTTGGCCCATGGTTCTGTTAATTGATATTTACGGGGCGCCAGACTGCAGCATCAAATTAATGCTCATGATGACCATCACCTGTTTAAGATCAACTTCAGCCGGTTTATATGTGAAATGATGTAAATGTTTATTAAATAATTTATGTGTCTGTACGCATTACGCACTTGCAAATTGACACAATTTATTTTACTATATGCACTCCTCATATTTATCTTTCAAATATATTTAAAATTGTTTATATATATATATATATATATATATATATATATATATATATATATATATATATATATATATATATATCTTTAAAATTTATATGTCGTGGATTTTTATTAAATTTTATATAAATTTTAAAAAAGCCGAATTTAATTGAATTTCAATTGCCGGTCCCGAACACAAACACGAACCTGGTGACTTAGGGGTTTCGGCTTGCATAACTCCGGCAAACCGCCCGTGGCGCGCCCCCCGGTTTATCTCTAGGACCAACGTGACTTTTGCTTGTTTAAGTGGTGCCTTAGTCACTTTCTAATTTCTTGTACCGGTGAACCCAAGGCTTGTTGGGTTAACTCGGTGTCTCGTACCACCACCGTTCCTCGAAGAACCTCGTGCTCGCCGCACTCGTCGAAGAACCTAGCACTGCCGCTGAAGGCGGAACTTAGACCGTGACCCCCAACAAGTGCTTCGTGAAATCGTTATTGGTGCCCACCAGCCATCGACATCGAACTACCCTTACCAGTTTTATTCGTAATTTTTAGGTCTTGTTTCTATACCGACCTAAGTCACCAAGTTCGTGTTCGTGTTCTCGAGTTCGACGACGTTGAAATTCGAATAAAGCTGCACCTGTACTTAAGCGACACCCTGAAAATATATATATATATAGAAAACAATTTTAAGCATAAAGCGAAAGATAAATATGGCAATAATAAATAAATAAGTATAAACAATTCTGCATGCATAATGCACATTACAAACACATATGATTATTGCTCAAACATTTACATCATTTCCATATATAAACCATGAAAGCGTTTGTGTCTTACCAAACAAGGTGATAACCATCATAAAGCATAGCGCATTTACAGTCTAGCACCCATAAAAATATCAACCAACAAAACCATGAAGCAAGGGCCATATCAACTTATATTGAAACAATCAAGTAAAAAAGTATTTAAAATATATAAACTTTAAAATTAGTTTAAGAAGCATTATGCTACCGATTCAAATTGGGCATTTTGTTAATCGTGAACGCATTAAACATTCAAATCACATAGTTGGGTGGACCCAATTATTTACAAGGGATAAAAAATGCAAAGGATGAAAATTGTCAATCAAACTAGACAAGATTGAACAAGATTTTTTTCAATTCTAAACAAAAAGAGTTTTGTCTATCAAGTGATTCAAGAGCCAACTCAAGAGCGAAATTTCTAACTTACCATCCTACCCCACTTTCAAGGAACCTAACCGCTGCACTCCAAGGGCAATCCTGTTAGTTCAAGTGTCAATAAATCATCGTTATTAATCAATTGCTTATGTTTTTGTAATATATTAAGCATTAGCTATGAAGGGTCAACAAACTTAATTGTATCCATAAATATCTAGAATATGACAAATTGCAATTGATTTGTGGAACAATGACCGGAGACACCAGGTTGTTATGATTATACATTTTTGTATATTTAACTTTCAATTAACACAAACAAAAACTTTACCAAAAAATATTATAATAATACCTTCATTATTTGTTTATGTAATCTTGCTAATATCACAAAGTTCACGAAACACAATCTATATAATCATTTTATATTAAATTTATAAACTAAAACAAATTAAAATATAAATTGTTGAAATTTGAATGAGGACAAAGACCAAGGCTTTGATCTTTGGCCTAGGAAAAGTGTCCAAAAGAATTTAATTTTTCTTCAAAGCAACTTTATAATTTTTTATAAAGTTAAATCTAATTTAAAAGTGACTTAAGTGATAAAGGTTACTAAAGTGACTTTACAGTTATAAAGTCAAATCTAATTTTAAAGCAGACTTTAAGTGATAAAGTTACTAGTTAAAGTGACTTTAAATAAAACATAATTATGAAAAGTGATTTAAAAAGACTAAATGTATTCTTATTAAAGTGAATTAAAATGAAAGTGAGATTTAAATGACATTTAATTCCACCGAGATCTCAAATTTATCTCATTTATTGGATTTAGAATTTTGGAAGTCACTTAGTGTTAGTTAAAGGAGGAAAAGGAGGAAAAGGTTGTCTATTCTTTCATGACAGATTGGAGAGATATATGAGAGTATGAGATTACAGAGAGGAGAGAGCACCAGAACTTGGTCAAGTCCCAGACAATGAAGACAGGAGGCACTATCTATGAATCAGACAAAGAAGTGTTAGTAACATTTAGGGAGAGAGGTGGCAGCCATGAGTCCAGACAGCCAGACTTAATTGGGCAGACTGGGCACAACCGAGAGAGACTGCTTATGGTACGCATTTTTGAACGTACGCAGCTCGTAGTATACCAGCTTTGAGCGTATTTATAAAGGAGCGAGACGGAGACAGGCTAATTATTAGACATCAGACAAGAACATTACCATAAATGGGGCATGCACCAGATTATTCAACATTTAATGTCAATAATGGCACTTGTTTTGTCTGCTGGCACGTTTTCCAAGCGTTATGAATGCACGGAACCTAGATAAGCACTGTTGTTTGTGTTGCTGAAATTTCTATTTACCGCTTCTCCCAGAAAGTGTTTTCAAATAAGAAGGAGCCTTGCACCGCTCAAGAGTTGGTAGGGTTTCCTTTTTTCCAGGTCAAGCTGACTGCAAATCCTCAGTGTTCAACAAAAGAATGATTCCGTTTAAACTATTTAAAGTGTTTTATTTTCGTATTTCCAGATTCGTGTAAAGTCGTAATTTGTGTTTTAAAGTAACTCTGGGAAGCCTAAAATAAAGCAATTTTGTGTTTCAAGAAAGATTGTCGTTAAAGTGATTGTCAAGCCTTAAAGAACAAAAATTATTTTTTCCTATGTTGAACAAAGGATATGTAGTGGGTACTTAACCAAAAGGAGTAAAGGAAGGAGACTTAAACCCACAAGTAACAGAAATTTTTACAATATAAACCATGAAAGCTATGTTCATTTTTCCAAACATGATAATCATCATAAAATACTAGGCACATTATGTCTACAGCACCACAAAATATCAAATTAATAAAACCACGTGTAAATACAACAAGCCATATCAAATTTACATTATGCCAATTCTATAAAAGTATTTAAAATATACAAACTTTAAAATTAGTTGCATAACATGTTGTTACTTTGACTTGATTTGGGCATTTCTGACATCATGAAATCTAATAAAACATTCAAATCACACAGTTGGGTGGACCTAATTATTTTACAAGGATAAAAAATGCAGTATGATGAATTGTCAACTAAATTAGACAAGATTGAACAAGATTTTTCAATTCTAAACAAAAAGCAAGAGTTTTGTCTATCAAGGATTCAAGCGTTAACCCAAGAGCTAAAGGAAATCTCTTACCCCAATGCATCCTACCCCACTTCAAGGAAATCCTAACCAGTGCACTCTAAGGCAATCCTACTTAGTCTAAGTGTCAATAAATCAATGTTATTAATCAATTGCTTATGGCTTTTTGTAATAGTATGGGTTATATTAGCTATGAAGGCTGGTAGTCAAACTTTAATTGTATCCATAAAATATCTAGAATATGACACAAATTGTGAAACTTGGGATTTGTGGAACAATGACCTTGAGACATCTATAGTTGTTATGATTATACATTTTTATATATTTAACTTCTTCAATTAACACAAACAAAAACTTTACCAAAAAATATTATAATAATACTCTTCATTATTTGTTTATGTAATCTTACATTATCACAAACTTCATTAAAACACAATCTATATAACTATTTTATATTAAATTTATAAACTAAAACAAATTAAAATATAAATATTCAAAAAAATAAAATAATGATACATTATGACATAAATCTCTTACATGAGAAACTCCATACTTTAAATGCGCTTTTTTGAAGTTTTATATATAATTAAAATAATAAAATAATTTTCTATATCTTTATGTAGAAATGCTTTTATCATTTTAGATTATTTTGATAATATTATATTATTTAAACAAAACAAAATAATATTCGACAATTCGACAATTTGATGGTCCCGGCAAAACTGCAAAAATGCAGCCGTGAGTCGTGGTAGCCGCGGAGGAGCAACGTCGGAGGAGGCAGCCGTGGAGGAGACAGCCACAGCCAAAGTCAGTGGTCACTAGTTGCGACTTGCAAGTTGGGATAGTGTGAGGTGGAGGGTGAGAGCAGACTGCAATAGCATGCCGGCGATGAGACAGTGTCGGGCTTTTTAGCCTCAAAACAAAATATAATTAAACCCCTTCCACCGTCGAACCTAAATTTTTTTCACGAATTTTTTACAAATTTTTAAAAAAATTCATTCAAGTTCGCCATTTTATTCGTGATTGGGATTAAGTTCGTGTTCGCATTCGTGTTCGGGACTAAGTTCGTCGAACTTAAACGAATTTGTTCGGCGATGCTTTAAGTTCGGCGAATTTCGAACTTCAACGTTAAAATTCACCGAACCCGGTGACTTAGGCCAAGGCTACCAACATTGTTGACTGTGAGCCTACTAGCTATGAGGAGGCTGCCAGCCAGGAGGTATGGAGAGAGGCTATGGTGGAGGAGAGTGCCTTTATCATTAAGAAAAATTTCTAGGAGGTGGTGCCTAGGCTTGAGGGCAAGTCAATTGTCACCTCCAGGCAGCTCTACAAGATCAAGCATGCTGCGGATGGTAGCATTGAGAAGTTCAAGGCGAGGTTCGTGGCTAGAGAGTTCTCACAGATAGAAGGAGTTGACTATGATGAATCATGAGACCTTCACTCCCGTAGCTCGGTACACTTCTATCCAGTCCCTTATTTCTATTGCTGCAGAAATGGGTTGGCAGATCCATCAGATGGATGTGAAGACCACATTTCTGAACGGACTTATAGAGGAGGAGGTGTATGCTGAGCAGCCACAGGGCTTTGAGGTACTTGGGCAGGAGACCCATGTATGTTGGTTGAGGCGAGCACTCTATGGACTTAAGCAAGCTCCGAGAGCTTGGTATTCGAGGATTGATACTTACTTGCAGCAGATGGGTTTCACGAAGAGTAAGGCATATCCAAACCTATACTACATTGTTGTAGGGGATGATCCGCTCATTCTTGTGCTATATGTTGATGACTTGTTCATTACTGGGGCAAAGAGACTGATTAGTGGTTGCAAGGAGGATCTTGCTATGGAGTTCGAGATGAAGGACATTGGGCTGATGCATTTTTTTTGGGGCTTGAGGTGTCGCAGGAGGAGGGACATATCTTTCTGGGGCAAGCGAAGTATGTTGTGGATGTGTTGAGCAGATTTCACATGGCAGACTGTAGACCCATGTCTACACCTATGATCACCAACTGGAAGAAGCTTCATGCTTCAAATTCTAGTTTGGTGGATCCCACATTGTACATGTTGAGATTTTGGGTAGTATTGGATGTGCTCTAGCTCTGAAACTTTGTGGAGGAGCTAGAACACATGAGATCTCCAAGACCCAGAAATCATTTCGAGAAATTCCACTCAGTGTAAAAGTTATTCAAACAATTAAATTTTTTAATGGGGACCCGAAGTCTAACTTAGGGAAATTGAAAAATTAAAGTGAATTAATTTACACATGTGGTGAGAATGTTCTAAGTGATGTGGATCAAGCTTTCTCTAATCTAAGCCGTTAATTAGTGATTAGATCACGATCGTTGATTTCTCAACGAGAAAAGTATTAAAGGAAGTCTTGTGTTCAGTTGGAGAAGACACATATAGTAGCAACACTTGAGCTAAGTCGAAATTCTGGTGCGCGGTTTGCTGAGAATTTTCGAGTGAGCTTGTAATGCTAGTGAGGGGCAGATCGGCAAGTGATGTTCTGATCCGAGGCCGAAAATACATACATCAAATAGGCAGTTCCATACCAAGCAGCACAGAGGCCAATCGGAGGGACGCAACCCAACCAGGCTGACACAGAGATCACACAGAGAGGGACACAGACCCTTCTGGGTGACGTAGAGGCAGCGCAGAGGCCTTCAAAGTGACGCAGGGGCAACCTGTGTCGCACAGAGGCTACGCTGGGCAGGAGAGGCTGACGCAGACGCTGGAAGAGATGCGGTAAGGCTTCTAGTGGGCCAGAAAGGGCTTGTATCCAGTAATTCCTGAAAGTTTTGAATCATCGAAATTTTGTCTCCAAGTAATAAGGTACAACTGCCGTGAATTTATCTATGGGGCAAACCACTACTGGTGCCCTAGGGGCAAAACCCTTAAAGAGCTGTTGCATCGGTTTTCCCGCATTGGGTTTTTCTGGGGACATTTGTCCGAAAAAACATGTGAATTATTCAGGTTCTGCTTAATAATAAAAACCCTCAAAGAGTTGTTGCATCGGTTTTCCCGCAAGGGGTTTTTCCAGGGACATTTGTCCGAAAAATCATGTGTCCTTTGTCATATGTGTGCTATGTTTCACTAAATGATCTGTATATGTGTAGGCTACTAGTTGTGTTTACTTCAATATTTTCTGAAACTTTCTAAAAATAACTTGTATAATTAAATCACAAGTAGAAGTAAATCGAGATACTGCAGTAGGATTTCTGTAATTTTGTATTCATAAATTTTCACAGTATAGGCAGCTTATTGGGTCCTTGATGTATCTGGTCAACACTAGGCCAGATATATGCTTTGCAGTGAACACACTTAGCCAGTTAATGGTTGAGCCCAGGAGGGTGCACTGGGTAGCTGCAAAGCACATTCTTCGCTACGTGCAAGGGATTGTTGATTATGGTCTCGACTTTAGGTGGGGAGATGGAGTGAGGTTGGCGAGTTACACAAATTCAGATTGGGCAGGGTGTGCTTCTGATAGGAAAAGCACTTTGGGGTGTTGCTTTGGATTGGGTTCGGCAGTAGTGTCGTGGGCTAGTCAAAAGCATAAGTCAATTGCTTTGATCTCTTTTTAGGCTGAGTATATGGTTGCTAGCCAGGCTTGTTGTGAGGCCATTCGACTTCGCAAGTTATTGTATGGCCTATTTGATTAGGAGTTGAGACCCACAGTTATTCATTGTGATAATCAGAGTTGCATTAAACTCACGGAGAATGGAGTGTTTCATGACAGGTCAAAATACATTGACATCAGATATCATTTCATCAGGGACTATGTTCAGAAGGGGGCAGTGAAGCTGGAGTATATATCGACAGATGAGCAGGTGGCCGATGTTCTCACGCAGTCCTTGCCAAGAGGTAAGCATGTCAATTTCAGGGACAACATGGGTGTGGTGAGAAACACTTTCCTCGGTAAGAGGGAGAGGGAGTGTTGATTTTTAATGTACCTTAAACAAGTGGTTTCCCATGGGTTAGTATCTACCTACGGAAAAGTGTCCAAAATAATTATTTTCCTAAGTGTGACTTTATAAAGTGAAAGTGACTTTATAAGTGGTAAAGTCAATGTTAAATTATAAAGTGAAAATTGACTTTGGACATAAAGTACAATGTGGGTATTTTATTTAATGTGTGAGTTAAAAAAATAGAAAGTGAGAATTAAATTTTCATCCCTTGATCTAAATGAATCTAAGTCATTAGATTTTAGGGTTGCCCAAAAGTCATTTACAGTAACAATAGGGGCGGAAGAAAAAAGACACTGCATTCATTCATTCTTCGTGAGCATAGTGGAGAAAGGGGGTTGAGGGCTGGAGAAAAGTTCTGAAAGATAAATTTGCTGGAGCAAACAGAAGGAGTGATTTATGGGAAAAGTTGGGCACGGAAATCAAGGCATAGAAGACATCAGAAGGTACAGTACGAACAACATTTAATGATGTGAGCTGCACGCAGTTCGAGAGAATTTTTTGAGAAAAAAATGAAAAAAACTCGTACAATTTGTACAGCGGTACGGAAATCCGCACAATCCGTACGGAATCTGTACAGTACAGTCTGTTTCTATACAGTATAATCCAAGTCCGTACAGTACATTTTTCAGCTTCAAATGGGCACAAAAATCGAGACAAAGTGAGCACAGTTTTCAAGGAATTTTGGGATGAAGAGATAAGTTGTGTTTTGTTGTTTTGTTTTTTCTGCAAATGTATTTTTCCTAAACTTGAAAGATAAATAAATTTGAAGAGCTCTCTAACAAGTTTTCCCCGGAGAAGATTGAAGGGTTTTTGCTTGGGTCTAAGTTGACCAAAAATCTGTGTATTTTTTTTATGTGTTGTTGATCTGTTTATGTCCATATTTGTTTTCAGCATGTGTTGACAATCCCATGTGTTTTAATCTGAATATTTGATTTCCAGAATTCTATATGTTGAATGTAAGTTTATGGGAAAGGGCATTTAACTGAACGAAAGTGATAAGATGAAATTAAAATTGAGTTGGGATTGCAGGAAACTTTTTAGTCATCGAATTTCAACACTCCGA
This sequence comes from Pinus albicaulis, assembly GCA_034641835.2. Taxonomy (NCBI): domain Eukaryota; kingdom Viridiplantae; phylum Streptophyta; class Pinopsida; order Pinales; family Pinaceae; genus Pinus; species Pinus albicaulis. Next base: position 499,772 of record JAXQQM020063099.1, on the reverse strand, counting down.
GCACTAGCAACACATCATCTCTACCCCTGGACACCTCCTGCACCGAAAGCATTCTGCCACTTTCCACTACGTGTGATGATTCTTCAGGATGATACACCTGTACCTAGAATGCCACCAGGTCGGCCTAGCACCATATGAGGGATGGTAATTGATTCAAGGCCCAAATGAGGATGGTATTGATTTCGATAGCATCGAGAAGTGTTCTAAGTCTCATTTTTGGTAGAGAGGCTTGGACATCAGTTATCCAGAGAACCCAAAAATCCTTTGTGGAAATTCCACTCAAATATGACTTTATTAAAATAATTAATTATTTTAATGCAAACCCTAAGTTTAAACTTAGGTAAATTAAATAATTAAAGGGTATTAATAAAGCACAGTGTGAATCTTCTAGAAAACGAAGATCAAGTCATCATTTAATCTGAGCCATTGATTAATGACATAATATTGGACATTGATTCATCAGTGAGAAGACTATAAGAAGAGACTTGAGGACCATTTGGAAATCAAGCCGGGGACACTCTCAGTACCGGAAGGAAATTGATTCTGAAGCAAGAGAATTTGACTTCAGTGGGTGAGATCGTAGACGCAAGGTTGCAGAAGCAGAAGGAGGACTGAGGAGTCAGTTATCGGGAAGCAGAAGTCAGGAGGATGAAGGGAAGGGTGAGTTGATCAGCACCAAGACCCCCTCCACGCAGAATCACGCAGTCCAGGGAGAGACTGCGCAGAGCTCTCACGCTGGATGACACAGAGGGTGAAGGAGGCACCCTGAGGGTCTGAAATTTCTCTGGAGGGTCCAGAAAATTCAGCCAGGTGTTTGCAATTTTTTTTCTGCTCATCGTACTCTTGTAAACGTACTTTCCATTTCTAAAGATAAATATGAAACCCTCATCTGCTGCACCGGTTTTCCCACATTGGGTTTTTCCAGGAACAATTGTCCAAAAATAATTGTGTTCATGTGGTTGTTTCTATTGTGCTACTTGTGTAATTTATCTTTCTGTTCTTATGCTCATGATTATAGTGAATATCTACAAATGTGTTTATTTCAGAATTTACTGAAGCATCTATAAATAACTTATCTCATAAGTAGGATAAATAAACCAAGTATTGCAGAAATATAATCCTCTTGAAAATTTCACATGGTATCAGAGCAAGGGGCTAAAAACAGAAAGGGAGGATCTGCCGTGGACCAAAGATCCATCATTCGGAAGGGTTCACACAGTCAAAGGGACTCACACAATCCTCCAGAGCACGCAGAAATGCAGAGAGAACATGAATGAAAGTGCTGGCATCCAGACTAGAGGAGGATCTTGCTTGTGTGTCGAGCACAGCTCCTCCAAGTGTTTGGTATATTGACAGTGGAGCATCTTCTCATATAACAAGGGTTCGAGAATCTTTTTCGAGCTACCAAGAAGAACAGATGAATTTCCAGATAACTATGGGAAACAAGGCAAAATGTACCCCCATAGGGAGAGGTACCGTAACATTTCAGACAAATGATGGCAAAAAGATACGAGCCACGAATGTTTTGCATGTACCAAGGTTGGGGATGAATTTACTCTGAGTGTCTCAACTTCAGAACAAGGTTTATGACGTATACTTTATTAGAGATCAGGTGTATGTCAAACACCCTAGATGGAGCAAAAAGGCACAAATCAGAGTAAGGAGTCACAAGTTGTATAAACTCCAACTTGAATCTTCGATGGCCTTGATTGGCAACACATACGACATAGATTTGAATGAGTTATGGCACATAAGGATGGGGCATCTACATCATGGAGCCTTCGGTATTCTCAAAAACACTGTCATAGGGGCTCCTAAACTCAGCACGAAGAAATACAAAGTTTGCAAGGGATGCGTACTAGGAAAGTATGCTAAGGCAGCATTTCCAAGAAGTAGTAGCAAAGCCAAAGCTGTATTAGAGTTAATACACTCTGACATTTGCGGTCCAATGTCCACAACTGCTCTGAGTGGGGTAAAGTATTTTGCCGCCTTCATTGATGATCATTCCAGGGAAACTTGGATCTATTTTTTGAAAACCAAAGATGAAGTGTTTGATCGATTCAAAGAATTCAAAGCATTAGTGGAGAACTCTACAAGAAAGAAGATCAAGAAGTTGTGGTCAGATAACGGTGGAGAATATATCGATAAAGACTTCACAAATTTCTGTGCAAGTAAAGGCATCAAGAGAGAATGGACAGCTCCATACAATCCAGAGCAAAATGGAGTTGCAGAACGGAAGAATCAGACCATAATAGAAGTTGCAAAGGGAATGTTGTACGACTAAGATATGCCCAAATTCTTATGGGAAAAAGCCTGCAACACAGTAGTATATATTCAGAACAGAGTTCCTCATAGAGCTTTGGGGATGGTAACTCCCGAGAGTGTGTTCACAGGCAGCAAGCCAGAAGTGAGCCAGATCAGGATATTCGGCAGCATGGTGTACTGCTGTTGATTTGTATAGCATTGGAAAGTTTTCCAAGTCTCATTTTTGGGAGAAAGGCTTGGACATCAGTTATCCAGAGGACCCAGAATTAATTTGTGGAAATTCCACTCGGATATGACTTTATGAAAATAATTAATTATTTTAATGCAGACCCTAAGTTTAAACTTAGAGAAATTAAATAATTAAAGGGTATTAATAGAGCAGAGCGTGAATCTTCTAGAAAACGAAGATCAAGTCATCTTTTAATCTGAGCCATTGATTAACAATATAATATTGGCCGTTGATTCATCAGCGAGAAGACTATAAGAAGAGAATTGAAGGCCATTTCGAAATCAAGCCGGGGACACTCTCAGTACCTGGAGGAAATTGATTCTGAAGCAAGAGAATTCGATTTCAGTGGGTGAGATTGTAGAGGTAGGGTTGCAGAAGCAGAAGGAGGAGGGAGGAGTCAGTTATCAGGAAGCAGAAGTCAGGACGATGAAGGGAAGGGTGAGTTGATCAGCAGCAAGACCCCCTCCACGCAGAATCACGCAGTCCAAGGAGGTACTGCGCAAAGCTCTCACGCTGGATGATGCAGAGGATGAAGGAGGTCACCCTGAGGGTCTGAAATTTGTCTGAAAGGTCCAGAAAATTCAGCCAAGTGTTTGCAAATTTTCTCTATTCATCAGACTCTTGTAAATGTACTTTCCATTTCTGAAGATAAATATAAAAACCTCATCTGTTGCGCCGGTTTTCCCACATTGGGTTTTTCCGGAGACAATTGTCCAAAAATAACTGTGTTCATGTGGATGTTTCTATTGTGCTACTTGTGTAAATTATCTTTCTGTTCTTATGCTCTTAATGATAGTGAAGATCTGCAAATGTGTTTATTTCAGAATTTACTAAAGCATTTATAAATAACTTATCTCATAAGTAGGAGAAATAAACCAAGTATTGCAGAAATATTTTCCTCTAGAAAATTTCACATGGTATCAGAGCAAAGGTGTAATATTCCCAATTAGCGATAGCTAATTGGAAATATTAATTTTGACCAATTTTGCTTTATTATATTCGGAGCGTGAATAAAGTGAGTAAAATATTAATTAACTCACTTAGGATAAAACACTTTCCTAAAGTCCACATCGAAATTAAAGAGTGTGGGGCCTAGTGGCCAAGTGGACAGCGCAGGAGAGGGATGCAGACCACGTGGGCAACGTGGGGCCTACTTCACGCAAATGAGGGAGACAGCGTGGGCCAAGGAGCACGTGGAGGTAGTGGGGCCTAGAGAGAGAGAGGCCCAGTGTTATAAAAGGGAGGAAAGCCCCCTTATTTGGTCATTCATGTTTATGCATATTGAGCTAGTCATTTCGACTTGGAGGACGCTAGCTGTTTAGCTTGTCTGCAGCACTATTCAGTGCATCGGGTGTCTCCGTCCGGAGATCCCACCCTCAGCCCCGGGAGACTTCGAGTGCTTGCTCGGGTGAGATAGTTTCTTCAGCATTTTCCAGGAGGATCGGTGTTTTGCATTCATGGGAGGAGCAGAGCCATTAGAGACTGTGCAGTCTTGAGAGGGATGACACAGTCCATCTTGAGGGAGCTCCAGAGTGGCACTATTTTGGAGGATTTTGGCCGGAGGATTGAGCAAGGGGTTAGCCCTTGCCTATTGGAGGCATTTGGCAGAGCGAGAGGCCATATTTTGGAGGATTTCATTTAGCACTAGCGTGGCCCTTGGGAGGATAGCATAGATCCTCAAGGGAGGCATTTTCAGGGGTCGACCATTTCAAAAACGCTCTCTGGGATTTTTCTAGGTATTGTGAATAGATGCCAATTCCAAAGTTTCAGCTTTTTCTGAGTAGGGGAGCAGCCCCAAATACTCATCTTGTTCCTGCAGTAACAGCAGCATGGCAGTTTTCCAGCAGCTTGGATGCAGAGCAGAGAGCAGCCATTCCATTGATATTCTGAGAGTATTCCTACACTTGCCTGGTGCAAGTCGAGGTGCCATCACTCTGATCACCTCTTGTACTCATTTCTGTTTCTCAGTATAATAAAATGGCTCAGTATTCTCTCTATTTCATGTGCATCTGCTTCATGTTCAGTCTTTAGCATTTTGTATCTTGTTGTATGCTTGTATTGCTATCTATTTCCCTTTCGGGATATTACAGTGCTATCAGAGCTCATAGACCTGGCCCAGCCTGTGGGGCAAGTTGTCTATGACACTGGGAGAAAATCCGTATATTTGCTACAGGGGTAGGAAGTACCGTGACCGAGAACGTAGGTTGCAAGTCACCTACGGAGAGGGTGACTGCGTTCCAGCAGTGGACGCAGAGCAGGAGGAACCGATGGCAAATGATAGTGATGCGAAACAGTTTGGGGAAATGCTCCTCAAGTTAGTACAGGATCTATCAAGGCAGATTGAGGTGATGGGTCAAAGATTCACTGCTGTAGAGGCTAGACAGCGTGAAACCCCAAGGGGTTTCCAGATGGGTGCGGGATCAGGCACATCCCACCATTTGCAGGAGCGTGATACCACTCAGCACATGGCATCACATGCGCCCACACGTTCCACTATGCCCACTTTTCTGGCTGTGGACACAAGGGCAGGAGCACAGCAGGAGTCAGAGCCTGGCCACATGGGTGATTACTTTGCTGAGTATCATGCATACGAGCAGGAGTTCAGGGATGCCCTTTCATTTCGAGATTTTGTTCAGCTTCAGCGGGACAGCAAACCCCGTGACCATCACATGGGACACCGACATTATCATGACAGAGACACTCAACGTACGGTGAGCAAGTTCCACTTGCCTATGTTTGATGGTTCATCAAACAGTTCGGCAAAGGCTTGGGTGGAGAAGCTGGACATATACTTCCAGCTCAACCAGATGGCAGAGACGGAGGCCATCAAGGTGGCAGCGTTGCATTTGGATGGAGAGGCCCAGGATTGGTGGTTCCAGGGGATGATTACACTCGGGCATTCGACAGTGACCACATATGCCGAGCTCACTCGGAGGTTGATAAGGAGATTTGATCGGAGGGATCCGGAGGAGCACTTTGTTGAGCTGACGAGGCTCAAACAGACCGGGAGTTCGGATACTTATATCTTAGATTTCCTGAGACTTTCAGTGATGGTGCTAGATCTATCCGCGACACGGATGATTTACATGTTCATTGAGGGGTTAGCAGAGCCGCTCCAGGGATTGGTCAGATCCACTAGACCAACCACACTCCATGACGCAGTTGGTAGGACCCTGGATTTGCAGGATGCCTTACCCAGGACAAGGACGCCTTACCCCCAGAGACAAGCTTTCCAGCCTAAGGGGAAGGATGTGAGGATTCCACCTCCAAAGGGGAATCCGGGTAGGGGACAGTTGGATGATGATGCCAGGAGGGAGTTGAAGAAGAAGAGGCTGTGTTTCACATGTCAGGAGCCGTGGTCACCAGGACACAAATGCGATGCTGGCAAAGCACACCTTATTGAGGTCTTCTTCGAAAGCAACGGGGAAGAGGATGAGTATGATGACGTGGAGGCAGGGGGCAACCATGCAACGCAGGACCATTTGCCACCTCCACCACCAGGAGCAGGAGGTGCAACCTTTCCACCTACAGGGGGGACCCTTGCAGCATTGCGGGGAGTACCCAAGTATCTAATGCTGCGTGTCCGAGGGATAGTACGGGGGCAGCGAGTGTCAGTACTGGTGGACAGTGGGGCAACCCACAACTTCATCGATGCACAGATGGTAGAGCGGAGAGGTATACAGACAGAGAGCTTCGATGGGTTTTCAGTGTTGGTCCTAGGAGATCAAACGATGCAGTGTGCCAGATATGTTCCAGAGCTGGCAGCGACAATGGGCACCTACACAGTGACTGACCACTTTTTCGTGGTTAACATACCAGATACCAATGTGGTATTGGGTGTACAGTGGCTAATCACTCTAGGGAAGGTCACCACAGATTGGGAGGCCTTGGACATGGAGTGGGATGATAAGAAGACCGGGAAGCATGAGAAGGTACGGGGAATGCACACCTACCCGCCCCAGACTGTTTCAGCTCACCAGATGGAGGCAGACTTCCGGAAGAAGACATAGAGTGGGTAGTAGAGCTGCGTGCATCAGAGGCAGGGACTACCGGGCAGACAGTTCATCCAGAGATATAGACCATCCCTGACAGGTATGCCACGGTGTTTGGGGAGATACCACCAGGTCAACCACCAGATCGGGGATTTGAGCATACTATTGAGCTAGAGCAGGGCATTCAAGCTGTCATTACCACACCCTATAGGCACCCCAAGGCCTATCGGGACGAGATTGAGAGGGCTATCCGTGAGCTGTTAGCCCTTGGACACATTCGGCCTAGCACCAGTCCTTTCACTTCTTTGGTAGTGTTGGTGAAGAAGAAGGACGACACATTGCGGATGTGCATTGATTACAGGGCCCTAAACAAGAAAACCATGAAGAACAGGTACCCTATACCACGAATTGACGAGCTGATGGATGAGTTGAGAGGGGCACAGTTCTTCTCAAAGATTGATTTGAGATCCGGGTACCACCAAATTCACGTGAGGGAACAGGACATTCCCAAGACTGCTTTCAGGTGCCATTACAGCCATTTTGAGTTCTTGGTGATGCCCTTCGGGCTAACCAACGCACCAGCCACCTTCCAGTCGTGCATGAACCACATCTTCTACAGTCATCTGAGGAAATTTGTGTTGGTCTTCTTTGATGATATATTGATATATAGCAGGACATGGGAGGAGCATCTCCTGCACATAGAGGCAGTGTTGCGTATTTTGGAGGAGCAGCAGTTTTATGCTAAGCTCTCCAAGTGCGAGTTTGGGTTGACAGAGATGCTATACTTGGGACACATTATAGGTGTGCACAGAGTGAGGGTCCACGAGGAGAAGACCAGGGCCATCAGGGATTGGCCAGAGCCGGGAAACGTGACGGAACTTCGAGGGTTTGTGGGTATCTGCACCTACTACAGAAAGTTCGTCAAGAGTTTCTCTCAGCTTGCTGCACCCCTTACAGATTTGACGAAGGGGGCATTGAGTTGGACAGATACAGCGCAGCAGGCCTTTGACAAGCTCAAGGAGGTGATGAGCAACTGTCTAGTGCTTCCATTGCCAGATTTCACACAGCCATTCATTTTGGAGTGTGATGCATCAGAAGAGGGGATCGACGCAGTATTGATGTAGGGAGGCCAACCTATAGCTTTTGAGAGCTGGAAGCTCCTTCCACATGAGCGATTGTATGCCATATACGATAAGGAGATGCTGGCCATCATGCATGCATTGGCCAAATTTCGACAGTACCTGGTAGGTAACAGGTTCAGGGTGAGGACTGACCACAACAACCTCAGGTTCTTCTTAGAGCAGAAGCAGCTACAGGAGAGGTAGCAGAAGTGGGTCAGCAAGATCCAGGCCTACGACTTTGACATTGAGTATGTCAAAGGGAAGAATAATGTGGTGGCTGATGCACTTTCACGCAGACCAGCCACGTTGTCTCTGATGAGTTTGGATGTAGATTGGAGGGCTCGACTTTTGGTGGAGTACTCCCAGGACAGGTTTGCTTGTGAGGTTCTGGATGGACAGGTGACAGATGATAGATACAGGGTGATGGATGAGATCATCTACTACAGGGATAGGATCTTCTTGACCGAGGGCTCTCAGCTCAAGAAGAAGATATCGCAGGCTTCTCATGATTCACCATTGTCTGGCCACCAGGGGTTTACCAAAACCTACAGGGCCATCAAGGAGAGGTTCTCATGGAAGGGCCTCAAAGAGGACGTACTCCAGCATGTCAAGGAGTGCGAGGTTTGTCAACGCAACAAGGGGGAGATGAACCATCCAGCAGGTTTGTTGCAACCTCTTCCCATTCCAGAGGGGAAATGGGAGAGTATTTCGATGGACTTCATCACAGGGTTGCCCATGGTGCAGGGCAAGGACTGTATATTCGTCGTCGTTGATCGACTGATGAAGTATGCACATTTTTTTGCCATATCCGCACATTACACAGCAACGCAGGTGGCCGAGCTGTTCTTCCGGGATATCTTCAGGTTACATGGTCTTCCCAAGACCATTGTCAGTGACAGGGACAGCAGTTTCATGGGCGGATTTTGGCAGGAGCTTTTCCGGCTGGTGGGGACAGAATTGACACCGAGCACCAGCTACCACCCACAAACAGATGGGCAGACAGAGATAGTTAACAAGTGGCTGGAGGGCTACTTGCGTGACTATGTCAATGGGCAGCAGAGAGCATGGCTGAAGTGGTTGCACCTAGGAGAGTACTGCTACAACAACACATATCGCATGTCTATCGGTATGTCTTCGTTCTATGCATTATATGGTTATCATGCTTTATCTTTTGTTGATGTGATGTTTGGTGCCAGCAAGGCTCCGAGAGCCAGGGATTAGATCCAAGAGAGTCAGGACATCCTCTGAGCTCTCAAGGATAACATGGCTACAGCACAGAACCAGCAGAAGCTGTATGCCGACAGGAGTCGGGTGGAGAGACAGTTTGAGGTAGGGGACTTGGTCTACCTACGTTTGCAACCATACCGACAGTCGACTCTGAAGAAGAATGGGGCTGAGAAGCTCAAGCCCCGTTTTTATGGGCCTTACAGGGTGATACGCAGGGTTGGACAGGTTGCCTATGAGTTGGAGCTGCTCCAAGGCAGCAAGATTCATAACATCTTTCACGTATCGTGCCTGAAGAAGGCTTTGGGACAACAGGTGACAGTGACAGAGGAGCTTCCACCTATGGATGATGAGGGGCATTTGGTGCCTACGACCAGAGGCTAAGTGTTGTCTCCGAAGAGTTTATGACCCTTCTGAGGTGATAACGAGGTTGGACAGGTTGCCTATGAGTTGGAGCTGCTCCAAGGCAGCAAGATTCATAACATCTTTCACGTATCGTGCCTGAAGAAGGCTTTGGGACAACAGGTGACAGTGACAGAGGAGCTTCCACCTATGGATGATGAGGGGCATTTGGTGCTACAGCCGGAGGCCATTATTGATATCAGGGAGAGGCAGTTGCGGAACAGGACAGTCCGGGAATTCTTAGTGAGGTGGAAGAATTTGTCGGATGAGGATGCCACTTGGGAGAGTGAGAAGATCTTGCAACATCCATCACTACAATTGCTTGGGGTCAAGCAACATTTTGCCGGGGGAGACTGTAATATTCTCAATTAGCGATAGCTAATTGGAAATATTAATTTTGACCAATTTTGCTTTATTATATTCGGAGCGTGAATAAAGTGAGTAAAATATTAATTAACTCACTTAGGATAAAACATTTTCCTAAAGTCCACATCGAAATTAAAGAGTGTGGGGCTTAGTGGCCAAGTGGACAGCACAGGAGAGGGACGCAGACCACGTGGGCAACATGGGGCCTACTTCATGCAGATTAGGGAGACAATGTGGGCCAAGGAGCACGTGGAGGTGGTGGGGCCTAGAGAGAGAGAGGCCCAGCGTTATAAAAGGGAGGAGAGCCCTCTCATTTGGTCATTCATGTTTATGCATATTGAGCTAGTCATTTCGACTTGGAGCACGCTGGCTGTTTAGCTTGTCTGCAGCAGTTTTCAGTGCATCGGGTGTCTCCGTTCGGAGATCCCACCCTCAGCCCCGAGAGACTTCGAGTGCTTGCTTGGGTGAGGTAGTTACTTCAACATTTTGCAGGAGGATCGGTGTTTTGCATTCATGGGAGGAGCAGAGCCATTAGAGACTGCGCAATCTTGAGAAAGGACGCAGTCCATCTTGAGGGAGCTCCGGAGTGGCACCATTTTGGAGGATTTTGGCCGAAGGATTGAGCAAGGGGCTAGCCCTTGCCTATTGGAGGCATTTGGCAGAGCGGAAGGCCATATTTTGGAGGATTTCATTCAACACCAACGTGGCCCTCGAGAGGATAGTGTAGATTCTCAAGGGAGACATTTTCGGGGGGTCGACCATTTCAGAAACACTCTCTGGGCTTTTCTGGTTATTGTGAGTAGAGGCCGATTCCAGAGTTTCAGCTTTTTCTGAGTAGGGGAGCAGCCCCAAATACTCGGCACGACAGTTTTCCAGCAGCTTGGACGCAGAGCAGAGAGCAGCCATTCCATTGATATTATGAGAGTATTCCTACACTTCCCTGGTGCAAGTCAAGGTGCCATCACTCTGATCACCTCTTGTACTAATTTCTATTTCTCAGTTGTTGAAATTTGGTACCAGAGGACAGGTGGTTCCCTAAGGCTTTGATCTTTGGCCTAGGGAAAAGTGTCCAAAAGAATTTAATTTTTCTCCTAAAGTGACTTTATAGTTTTTATAAAGTCAAATCTAATTTTAAAGTGACTTTAAGTGATAAAGTTACTAAAGTGACTTTATAAAGTTATAAAGTCAAATCTAATTTAAAAGTGACTTTAAGTGATAAAGTTACTAAAGTCTAATTTTAAAGTGACTTTAATAAAGTCAATGTAAAATTAGAAAGGAAAAATGACTTTGGAAATAAATGACTAAGTGGGTCTTTATTAAAGTGGGGTGAATTAAAAAATAGAAAGTGAGATTTAAATGAGCATTTAATCTCGGCCCTAGATCTCAATCTCTATTTGAAGTAGAACTGGTTGGGGATTCTAGTCATAGGGTTAGGTTAAAGGAGGAAAAGATCATTAAAGTCATTTTCATGACGATTAAAAAGAAGAAGGAAACCAAAGAGAACAGAGCGCGATTCCCATCTTATACCACTTACGTGACTTAGCACCTTTCCCTTGGACCATTTCCATCAGAAAAATTCTACTTGAGTTCATGATGAAAGCAAAGTACTGGGCATGGTTTTCACAGAAAAGGAGGTCGTGCGGTAGACAAATGTGGCAGAGTTAGACACGAGAAATCGCAGCAGGCACTTGAGAGGGATTTGTTAAGTGGAGCAAAGTTTCTTTGTGTTTTGGCATGAAAATCGGTAAGACTGAAAAGGCATTTATTCTTTGTTGCACTTGAGGAGGCCGTACAGCTGCATTTATTGCAGATTTCTGGGCACGAAAATCGAGGACATACAGCATTTATTGTTGTTCTATTTTTGTTGTTTGCACATTTTCCGAGGCAGTGGTTAAGCACGGAAAACGAGATAAGTTGTAAAGTCTGTTTGCTGATTTTTTTTTTTACTGAATATTTCTCTCACTGTAAAAAGCATTTTCCAGAAATAAGGAGCTTTCGAACTGGTTTTCCCCAAGAGTTGTAGGGGGTTTTTCCAGGGTCATGTTGACCAAAAATATACGTGTCAAAATGTGTGAATGACTGTTTTATGTGTGCTGATATTTATTTCTGCATTTTCCAACATTCTGTAATTTTTCCAGAATTTGTGTTTTCAGCAAAATTTATTTTCCAGCTTGTTAAATGTATGGATGTGGGAAAGGGCATTTAACTATTTTGGAGTAATAAGGTGAAACTGAAAACCGGGGTGGGAAAACAGAAATTTCTACATCAGTATAATAAAATGGCTTAGTATTCTCTCTATTTCATGTGTATCTGCTTCATGTTCAGTCTTAAGCATTTTGTATCTTGTTGTATGCTTGTATTGCTGTCTATTTCCCTTTCGGGATATTACAAAAGGGCTAAAAGCAGAAAGGGAGGATTTGCCATGGACCAAAGTTCCATCATCCGGAAGAGTTCTCGCAGTCAAAGGGATTCACGCAGTCCTCCAAAGCACGCAGAAATGCAGAGAGAACACGACATGAAAGTGTTGGCATCCAGACTAGAGGAGGATCTTGCTTGTGTGTCGAGCACAGCTCCTCCAAGTGTTTGGTATATTGACAGTGGAGCATCTGCTCATATGACGGGGGTTCGAGAATGTTTCTCGAGCTACCAAGAAGAACAGATGAATTTCTAGATAACTATGGGAAACAAGGCAAAATTCACCCCCATCAGGAGAGGTACCGTAACATTTCAGACAGAGGATGGCAACAAGATTCGAGCCACGAATGTTCTGCATGTAGCAGGGTTGGGGATGAATTTACTCTCAGTGTCCCAACTTCAGAACAAGGGTTATGATGTATACTTTATTAGAGATCAGGTGTATGTCAAACACCCTAGATGGAGCAAAAAGGCACAAATCAGAGTAAGGAGTCACAAGTTGTATAAGCTCCAACTTGAATCTCCGGTGGCCCTGATTGGCAACACAGACGACGGAGATCTGAATTAGTTATGGCACATAAGGATGGGGCATCTACATCATGGAGCCTTCAGGATTCTCAAAAACACTGTCATAGGGGCTCCTAAACTCAGCACGAAGAAATACGAAGTTTGCAAGGGATGCGTACTAGGGAAGTACGCTAAGGCAGCATTTCCAAGAAGTAGCAGCAGAGCCAAAGGTGTATTAGAGTTAATACACTCTGACATGTGCGGTCCAATGTCCACAACTGCTCTCAGTGGGGCAAAGTATTTTGCCACCTTCATTGATGATCATTCCAGGAAAACTTCGATCTATTTTTTGAAAACCAAAGATGAAGTCTTTTACCGATTCAAATATTTCAAAGCATTAGTGGAGAACTCTACAGGAAAGAAGAGCAAGAAGTTGCGGTCAGATAACGGTGGAGAATATATCGATAAAGACTTCACAAATTTCTGTGCAAGTGAAGCATCAAGAGAGAATGGACAACTCCATACAATCCAGAGCAAAATGGAGTTGCAGAACGGAAGAATCAGACCATAATTGAAGTTGCAAGGGCAATGTTGTACAACCAAGATATGCCCAAATTCTTATGGGCAGAAGCCTGCAACACAGGAGTATATATTCAGAACAGAGTTCCTCATAGAGCTTTGGGGATGGTAACCCCCAAGAGTGTGTTCACAGGCAGCAAGCCAAAAGTGAGCCACATCAGGATATTCAACAGCATGGTGTACTACTGTTGATTTCTATAGCATCGGAAAGTGTTCCAAGTCTCATTTTTGGTAGAGAGGCTTGGACATCAGTTATCTAGAGGACCCAGAAATCATTTGTGGAAATTCCACTTGGATATGACTTTATGAAAATAATTAATTATTTTAATGCAGACCCTAAGTTTAAACTTAGGGAAATTAAATAATTAAAGGGTATTAATAGAGCAGACTGTGAAACTTCTAGAAAACGAAGATCAAGTTATCTTTTAATCTGAGCCATTGATTAACGATATAATCTTGGTCGTTGATTCATCAGCGAGAAGACTATAAGAAGAGACTTGAGGGCCATTTGGAAATCAAGCCGGGGACACTCTTAGTACCCAAAGGAAATTGATTTTGAAGCAAGAGAATTCGATTTCAATGGGTGAGATTGTAGAGGCAAGGTTGCAGAAGTAGGAGGAGGAGGGAGGAGTCAGTTATTGGGAAGCAGAAGTCAAGAGGATGAAGGGAAGGGTGAGCTGATCAACAGCAAGACCCCCTCCACGCAAAATCACGCAGTCCAGGGAGAGACTGCACATAGCTCTCACGCTGGATGATGTAGAGGGTGAAGGAGGTCACCCCGAGGGTCTGAAATTTGTCTAGAAGGTCCAAAAAATTAAGCCAGGTGTTTGCAAATTTTCTCTACTCATCAGACTCTTGTATATGTACTTTCCATTTCTAAAGATAAATATAAAACCCTCATCTGCTGCACCAATTTTCCCACATTGGGTTTTTCCGGGGACAATTGTCCAAAAATAACTGTGTTCATGTGGATGTTTCTATTGTGCTATTGTGTAAATTATCTTTTTGTTCTTATACTCTTAATGATAGTGAAGGTCTGCAAATGTGTTTATTTCAGAATTTACTGAAGCATCTGTAAATAACTTATCTCATAAGTAGGAGAAATAAACCAAGTATTGCAGAAATATTTTCCTCTTGAAAATTTCACATGGTATCAGAGCAAAGGGCTAAAAACAGAAAGGGAGGATCTGCCATGGACCAAAGTTCCATTATCCAGAAGGTTTCACGCAGTCAAAGGGACTCACGCAATCCTCCAGAGCACGCAGAAATGCAGAGAGAACACGACATGAAAGTGCTGACATCCAGAGTAGAGGAGGATCTTGCTTGTGTGTCGAGCACAACTCCTCCAAGTGTTTGGTATATTGACAATGGAGCATCTGCTCATATGACGTGGGTTCGAGAAAGTTTTTCGAGCTACCAAGAATAACAGATGAATTTCTAGATAACTATGGGAAACAAGGCAAAATGTACCCCCATCGAGAGAGGTACCGTAACATTTCAGATGGAGGATGGAAACAAGATTCGAGCCACGAATGTTCTGCATGTACCAAGGTTGGGGATGAATTTACTCTCAATGTCTCAACTTCAGAACAAGGGCTATGACGTATACTTTATTAGAGATCAAGTGTCTGTCAAACACCCTAGATGGAGCAAAAAGGCACAAATCGGAGTAAGGAGTCACAAGCTATATAAGCTCCAGCATGAATCTCTGGTGGCCCTGATTGGCAGCACAGACAACAGAGATCTGAATGAGTTATGGCACATAAGGATGGGGCATCTACATCATGGAGCCTTCGGGATTCTAAAAAATATTGTCATAGGGGCTCCTGAACTCAGCGCAAAGAAATACGAAGTTTGCAGGGGATGCGTACTAGGGAAGTATGCTAAGGCAACATTTCCAAGAAGTAGCAGCGGAGCCAAAGATGTATTAGAGTTAATACACTCTAACATTTGTGGTCCAATGTCCACAATTGCTCTTAGTGGGGCAAAGTATTTTGCCACCTTCATTGATGATCTTTCCAGGAAAACTTGGATCTATTTTTTGAAAACCAAAGATGAAGTCTTTAACCGATTCAAAGATTTCAAAGCATTGGTCGAGAACTCTACAAGAAAGAAAATCAAGTAGTTGCGGTCAGATAATGGTGGAGAATATATCGATAAAGACTTCACAAATTTCTATGCAAGTGAAGGCATCAAGAGAGAATGGACAACTCCATACAATCCAGAGCAAAATGGAGTTGCAGATCAGAAGAATCGAACCATAATAGAAGTTGCAAGGGCAATGTTGTACGACCAAGATATGCCCAAATTCTTATGGGCAGAAGCCTGCAACACAGTGGTATATATATTCATAAAAGAGTTCCTCATAGAGCTTTGGGGAAGGTAAATCCCAAGAGTGTGTTCACAGGCAGCAAGCCAGAAGTGAGCCACATCAGAATATTCGGCAGCATGGTGTACTGTTGTTGATTTCTATAGCATCAGAAAGTGTTCCAAGTCTCCTTTTTGGCAGAGAGGCTTGGACATCAGTGATCCAGAGGACGCAGAAATCGTTTGTGGAAATTCCACTCCAATATGACTTTATGAAAATAATTAATTATTTTAATGCAAACCCTAAGTTTAAACTTAGGGAAATTAAATAATTAAAGGGTATTAATAGAGCAGAGTGTGAATCTTCTAGAAAATGAAGATCAAGTCATCTTTTAATTTGAGCCATTGATTAACGATATAATCTTGGTCGTTGATTCATCAGCGAGAAGACTATAAGAAGAGACTTGAAGGCCATTTGGAAATAAAGTCGGGGACACTCTCAGTACCCAAAGGAAATTGATTCTAAAGCAAGAGAATTCGATTTCAGTAGGTGAGATTGTAGAGGCAGGGTTGCAGAAGCAGAAGGAGGAGGGAGGAGTCAGTTATCGGGAAGCAGAACTCAGGAGGATGAAGGGAAGGGTGAGCTGATCAGCAGCAATACCTCCTCCACGCAGAATCACGCAGTCCAAGGAGAGACTGCACAGAGCTCTCACACTAGATGATGCAGAGGGTGAAGGAGGTCACCCCGAGGGTTTGAAATTTGTCGGGAAGGTCCAAAAAATTCAACCAAGTGTTTGCAAAATTTATTTACTCATCAGACTCTTGTAAATGTACTTTCCATTTCTGAAGATAAATATAAAACCCTCATCTGATGCACCGGTTTTCCCACATTGGGTTTTTCCAGGGACAATTGTCCAAAAATAACTGTGTTCGTGTAGATGTTTCTATTGTGCTACTTGTGTAAATTATCTTTCTGTTCTTATGCTCTTAATGATAGTGAAGATCTGCAAATGAGTTTATTTCAGAATTTACTGAAGCATCTGTAAATAACTTATCTCATAAGTAGGAGAAATAAACCAAGTATTGCAGAAATATTTTCCTCTAGAAAATTTCACATGGTATAAGAGCAAAGGGCTAAAAACAGAAAGGGAGGATCTACCATGGACCAAAGTTCCATCATCTAGAAGGGTTCACGCAGTCAAAGGGACCGTAACATTTCAGACAGAGGATGGCAACAAGATTCGAGCCACGAATGTTCTGCATGTACCAGGGTTGGGGATGAATTTACTCTCAGTGTCTCAACTTCAGAATAAGGGTTATGACGTATACTTTATTAGAGATCAAGTGTATGTCAAACACCCTAGATGCAGCAAAAAGGCACAAATCGGAGTAAGGAGTCACAAGCCATATAAGCTCCAGCTTGAATCTCCGGTGGCCCTGATTGGCAACACAAACGACAAAGATTTGAATGAGTTATGGCACATAAGGATGGGGCATCTACATCATGGAGCCTTCGGGATTCTCAAAAATACTGTCATAGGGGCTCCTGAACTCAGCACGAAGAAATACAAAGTTTGCAGGGGATGCATACTAGGGAAGTACGCTAAGACAACATTTCCAAGACGTAGCAGCAGAGCCAAAGGTGTATTAGAGTTAATACACTCTGACATTTGCAGTCCAATGTCCAGAACTGCTCTCAGTGAGGCAAAGTATTTTTCCACCTTCGTTGATGATCATTCTAGGAAAACTTGGATCTATTTTTTGAAAACCAAAGATGAAGTCTTTGACCGATTCAAATATTTCAAAGCATTGGTGGAGAACTCTACAGGAAAGAAGAGCAAGAAGTTGCGGTCAGATAACGGTGGAGAATATATTGATAAAGACTTCACAAATTTCTGTGCAAGTGAAGGCATCAAGAGAGAATGGACAGCTCCATACAATCTAGAGCAAAATGGAGTTGCAGAACGGAAGAATCAGACCATAATAGAAGTTGCAAGGGCAATGTTGTACGACTAAGATATGTCCAAATTCTTATGGGCAGAAGCCTACAACACAGTAGTATATGTTCAGAACAGAGTTCCTCATAGAGCTTTGGGGATGGTAACTCCCGAGAGTGTGTTCACAGGCAGCAAGCTGGAAATGAGCCACATCAAGATATTCGGCAGCATGGTGTACTGCTGTTGATTTCTATAGCATCGGAAAGTGTTCCAAGTCTCATTTTTGGTAGAGAGGCTTGGACATCAGTTATCCAGAGGACCTAGAAATCATTTGTGGAAATTCCACTTGGATATGACTTTATGAAAATAATTAATTATTTTAATGGTGAATAATTAAAGGGTATTAATAGAGCAGAGTGTGAATCTTCTAGAAAACGAAGATCAAGTCATCTTTTAATCTGAGCCATTGATTAACGATATAATCTTGGTCGTTGATTCATTAGCGAGAAGACTATAAGAAGAGACTTGAGGGCCATTTGGAAATCAAGCCGGGGACACTCTCAGTACCCAAAGGAAATTGATTCTGAAGCAAGAGAATTCGATTTCAGTGGGTGAGATTGTAGAGGCAGGGTTGCAGAAGCAGAAGGAGGAGGGAGGAGTCAGTTATCGGGAAGCAGAAGTCAGGAGGATGAAGGGAAGGGTGAGCTAATCAGCAGCAAGACCCCCTCCACGCAGAATCACGCAGTCCAAGGAGAGACTGCGCAAAGCTCTCACGCTAGATGATGCAAAGGGTGAAGGTCACCCCGAGGGTCTGAAATTTGTCTAGAAGGTCCAGAAAATTCAGCCAGGTGTTTGCAAATTTTCTCTACTCATCAGACTCTTGTAAATGTACTTTCCATTTCTGAAGATAAATATAAAACCCTCATCTGTTGCACCAATTTTCTCACATTGGGTTCTTCCGGGGACAATTGTCCAAAAATAACTGTGTTCATGTGGATGTTTCTATTGTGCTACTTGTGTAAATTATCTTTCTGTTCTTATACTCTTAATGATAGTGAAGGTCTGCAAATGTGTTTATTTCAGAATTTACTGAAGCATCTGTAAATAACTTATCTCATAAGTAGGAGAAATAAACCAAGTATTGCAGAAATATTTTCCTCTTGAAAATTTCACATGGTATCAGAGAAAAGGGCTGAAAACAGAAAGGGAGGATCTGCCATGGACCAAAGTTCCATTATCCAGAAGGTTTCACGTAGTCAAAGGGACTCACGCAATCCTCCAGAGCACGCAGAAATGCAGAGAGAACACGACATGAAAGTGCTGGCATCCAGAGTAGAGGAGGATCTTGCTTGTGTGTCGAGCACAACTCCTCCAAGTGTTTGGTATATTGACAGTGGAGCATCTGCTCATATGAAGTGGGTTCGAGAAAGTTTTTCGAGCTACCAAGAATAACAGATAAATTTCCAAATAACTATGGGAAACAAGGCAAAATGTACCCCCATCGAGAGAGGTACCGTGACATTTCAGACGAAGGATGGCAATAAGGTTCGAGCCACGAATGTTCTGCATGTACCAAGGTTGGGGATGAATTTACTCTCAGTGTCTCAACTTCAGAACAAGGGCTATGACGTATACTTTATTAGAGATCAGGTGTCTGTCAAACACCCTAGATGGAGCAAAAAGGCACAAATCGGAGTAAGGAGTCACAAGCTATATAAGCTCCAGCTTGAATCTCCGGTGGCCCTGATTGGCAGCACAAACGACAGAGATCTGAATGAGTTATGACACATAAGGATGGGGCATTTACATCATGGAGCCTTCGGAATTCTCAAAAATACTGTCATAGGGGCTCCTGAACTCAACATGAAGAAATACGAAGTTTGCAGGGGATGCGTATTAGGGAAGTGCGCTAAGGCAGCATTTCCAAGAAGTAGCAGCAGAGCCAAAGGTGTATTAGAGTTAAAAAACTCTGACATTTGCAGTCCAATGTCCACAACTGCTCTCAGTGGGGCAAAGTATTTTTCCACCTTCATTGATGATCATTCCAAGAAAACTTGGATCTATTTTTTGAAAACCAAAGATGAGGTCTTTGACCGATTCAAATATTTCAAAGCATTGGTGGAGAACTCTACAAGAAAGAAGATCAAGAAGTTGCGGTCAGATAATGGTGGAGAATATATCGATAAAGACTTCACAAATTTATGTGCAAGTGAAGGCATCAAGAGAGAATGGACAACTCCATACAATCCAAAGCAAAATAGAGTTGTAGAACGGAAGAATCAGACCATAATAGAAGTTGCAAGGGAAATGTTGTATGACCAAGATATGCCCAAATTCTTATGGGCAGAAGCCATCAACACAGTAGTATATATATTCATAACAGAGTTCCTCATAGAGCTTTTGGGAAGGTAAATCCCGAGAGTGTGTTCACAGGCAGCAAGCCAGAAGTGATCCACATCAGGATATTCGGCAGCATGGTGTACTGTTGTTGATTTCTATAGCATCGGAAAGTGTTCCAAGTCTCATTTTTGGTAGAGAGGCTTAAACATCAAATATCCAGAGGACCCATAAATCGTTTGTGTAAATTCCACTTGGATATGACTTTATGTAAATAATTAATTATTTTAATGCAAACCCTAAGTTTAAACTTAGGGAAATTAAATAATTAAAACGTATTAATAGAGCACAGTGTGAATCTTCTAGAAAACGAAGATAAAGTCATCTTTTAATTCGAGCCATTGATTAACGATATAATCTTGGTCGTTGATTCATCGGGGAAAAGACTATAAGAAGAGACTTGAAGGCCATTTGGAAATCAAGCCAGGGACACTCTCAGTACCCAAAGGAAATTGATTTTGAAGCAAGAGAATTCGATTTCAGTGGGTGAGATTGTAGAGGCAGGGTTATAGAAGTAGAAGGAGGAGGGAGGAGTCAGTTATCGGGAAGCAGAAGTCAGGAGGATGAAGGGAAGGGTGAGTTGATCAGCAGCAAGACCTCCTCCACGCAGAATCACGCAGTCCAAGGAGATACTGCGCAGAGCTCTCACGCTGGATGATGCAGAGGGTGAAGGAAATTCAGCCAGGTGTTTGCAAATTTTCTTTACTCATCAGACTCTCGTAAATGTACTTTCCATTTTTTAAGATAAATATAAAACCCTCATCTCCTGCAGGAGTTTTCCCACATTGGGTTTTTTCGGGGACAATTGTCCAAAAATAATTGTGTTCTTGTGGATGTTTCTATTGTGCTACTTGTGTAAATTATATTTCTGTCCTTATGCTCTTAATGATAGTGAAGATCTGCAAATGTGTTTATTTCATAATTTACGGAAGCATCTATAAATAACTTATCTCATAAGTAGGAGAAATAAACCAAGTATTGCAGAAATATTTTCCTCTAGAAAATTTCACATGGTATCAAAGC
The DNA here is from genome assembly GCA_034641835.2 of Pinus albicaulis. NCBI lineage: Eukaryota > Viridiplantae > Streptophyta > Pinopsida > Pinales > Pinaceae > Pinus > Pinus albicaulis. The sequence goes on along the minus strand of JAXQQM020063099.1, from coordinate 479,008 downwards.
AAAGGGCTAAAAACGGAAAGGGAGGATCTGCCATGGACCAACGTTCCATCATCCGGAAGGGTTCACACAGTCAAAGGGACTCACGCAGTCCTCCAGAGCACGCAAAAATGCAGAGAGAACACGACATGAGAGTGTTGGCATCCAGACTAGAGGATGATCTTGCTTGTGTGTCGAGCACAGCTCCTCCAAGTGTTTGGTATATTGACAATGGAGCATCTGCTCATATGACGGGGGTTCGAGAATGTTTTTCAAGCTACCAAGAAGAACAAATGAATTTCCAGATAACTATGGGAAACAAGGCAAAATGTACCCCCATCGGGAGAGGTGTCGTAACATTTCCGACTAAGGATGGCAACAAGATTCGAGCCAAGAATGTTCTGCATGTACTAGGGTTGGGGATGAATTTACTCTCAGTGTCTCAACTTCAGAACAAAGGCTATGATGTATACTTTATTCAAGATAAGATGTATGTCAAACACCCTAACTGGAGCAAAAAGGCACAAATCAAAGTAAGGAATCACAAGTTGTATAAGCTCCAGCTTGAATCTCCGGTGGCCCTGATTGGCAGTACAAACGCAGATATATAAATGAATTATGGCATAGAAGGATGAGGCATCTACACCATGGAGCCTTGGGGATTCTCAAAAATACTGTCATGGGGGATCCTGAACTCAGCACGAAGAAAGATTAAGTTTGCAGGGGATGCGTACTAGGGAAGTACACTAAGGCAGCATTTCCATGAAGCAACAGCAGAGCCAAAGGTGTATTAGAGTTAATACACTCTGACATTTGCGGCCCACTATCCACAACTGCTCTCAGTGGGGAAAAATACTTTGCCACCTTCATTGATGGTCATTCTAGAAAAACTTGGATTTATTTCTTGAAAACCAAAGATGAAGTCTATGATCGGTTTAAATATTTCGAAGCATTGGTGGATAAATCTACAGGAAAGAAGATCAAGAAGTTGTGGTCAGATAACCGTGGAGAATATATTGATAAAGACTTCACAAATTTATGTACAAAGGAAGGCATCAAGAGAGAATGGACAGCTCCATACAATCCAGAGCAAAATGGAGTTGCAGAATGGAGGAATCAGACCATAATAGAAGCTGCAAGGGCAATGTTGTAAGACCAAGATATGCCCAAATTCTTATGGGCAGAGGCCTACAATACAACAGTATATATTCAGAACAGAGTTCCCAATAGAGCTTTGGGGAAGGTAACTCCCGAGAGTGTGTTCACAGGCAGCAAGCCAGAAGTGAGCCACATCAGGATATTCAGCAGCATGGTGTACTGCCATGTTCCAGATGAAAAGAGAAAGAAGTTGGATCAAACTGCAGAAAAGGGTTTTTTGATGGGCTATAGCAAGAATGCAAAGGCATATCGCATCTATATTCAAGAGAGCAGGAAAGTCGTGGTAAGAAAGGATGTGAAATTTCTGGAGAAGAGAGCCTTTAGGGAATCTCGAGAAATAGCCACAGATACGCAGATTGAAGAAGATCCATTGGTACAGCCTCAACGATCTACAGAGGAGAGGTCAAGTGCCTCACCAAGGCACAATAATTTTGAGGAGAGCTCCTCCGAAGAAAAACAGGAGGAAGAACAAGTAAGACCGCCCACAACTGATGGGAGACCGAGCAAAGAACTTCAACAAATTCTTAAGGATGCAGAAGAATTTGTTGGAGCCCCTAGAGAAGGAAAGAGGATGAGAAAACAACCAGATAGATATCAGGTACTGGTAGCTCAAGTTGGTGAACCATCTACCTTTCGGGAAGCAGCTCAGCATTAAGTATGGGTGGATGCCATGGTGGAGGAGTATAGCTCCATTATGACAAATGATGTATGGTTAGTAGTCCCTAGACCACAAGACAAATCAATTGTAGGATCCAGATGGATCTTCAAGATCAAATATGCTGCAGATGGCAGCATAGAGAAGTTCAAGGCAAGATTTGTAGCTAAGGGATATGCACAGAAGGAAGGCATTGACTATGAAGAAACCTTCGCGTCAGTAGCACGATACACTTCTATCAGATCCGTCATCTCTCTGGATATGCAGATGGGATGGGAGATTCACCATATGGATGTCAAGACAACGTTCTTGAACGGGGTGATAGAGGAGGAAGTGTACATAGAACAGCCAGAGGGCTTTGAGACACATGAGTAGAAGACTCATGTTTGCGGGCTTAAGAAAGCCTTGTATGGTTCAAAACAAGCCCTTAGGGCATGGTATGGACGGATTGATAACTACTTGCAGAAGATGGGGTTCGTCAAGAGTGATGCAAATTCCAACCTCTGCTACTTGACAGTAGGAGATGAGCCGCTTATTCTTGTACTTTATGTGGATGACTTGTTTTTGACCGGATCATCCAAGCTCATCAAGGACTGCAAGGAGAATCTGGCAACAAAATTCAACATGAAGGACCTGGGGCAGATGCACTATTTTCTTGGATTAGAAGTCTGGCAGCGGAAAGGGGAAATCTTCCTAGGACAAGGAAGTTACACAACAGAAATCCTGAAGAGATTTCAGATGGAAGACTGTTGACCCATGGCCACGAATGATCACTAACTGGAAGAAGATAGACACATCAGAGGATGATGAGGTTGATCCCACCTTGTACAGACATCTCATCGGATCATTGATGTATCTAGTCAATACTAGACCAGACATTTGTTATGCAGTGAATACCCTCAGTTAGTTCATGGTGGAACCAAGGAGGGCTCACTAGGTAGCAGCCAAACATGTTCTCAGATACCAGAGAGGGATAGTTGAGTATGGGTTGAACTACACCAAGGGTAATGAAGTCCAGTTGAGTGGGTTCACAGATGTAGATTGGGCTAGAAGAACAATAGATCAGAAAAGTACCAGTGGGCACTGTTTCAGTCTCGGATCAGGAATGAGCTCCTGGTGCAGCAGGAAACAGAAGTCTGTAGCATTGAGCTCAACCGAGGCAGAGTACATGGCAGCAAGCATAGCTTCGTGTGAGGCCATATGGCTCCTTAAGTTACTCTTGAACCTGCTCAAGAAGCGGATGGAACGACCGAGATTATGTGCGATAATCAGAGTTGCATTAAGCTCTCTGAAAATCTTGTGTTTCATGACCGGTTGAAACACATTGACATTCGGTGACACTTCATCAGGGACTATGTCCAGAGGAGAGCAGTACAGTTGCGATACACTCCTACAGGAGAACAGGTGGCAGACATCCTCACAAAGGCTCTAAGTAAGATCAAGTTCACTTACTTCAGAGAGAAGATGTGGATGGTCAAGAACCCTTTCCATTAGAGGAAAGGGTGGTCTTCAAAGGAAGAGGGAGCTGCAATATGGATGTTGCAGTGGCAGTGCAGCAGTACAGGAAGCAGCAGTAGCGAGGACAACATTAGCGCAGCACAGTATCTTGCTTAAACACTTTCCTCGCTAAGAGGGACTGTTGATTTCTATAGCATCGGGAAGTGTTCTAAGTCTCATTTTTGGTAGAGAGGCTTGTACATCAGTTATCCAGAGAACCCATAAATCGTTTGTGAAAATTCCACTCAAATATGACTTTATTAAAATAATTAATTATTTTAATGTAGACCCTAAGTTTAAACTTAGGGAAATTAAATAATTAAAGGGTATTAATAGAGAAGAGTGTGAATCTTCTAGAAAACGAAGATCAAGTCATCTTTTAATCTGAGCCATTAATTAACGACATAATCTTGGTCGTTGATTCATCAGCAAGAAGACTAAAAGAAGAGACTTGAGGGCCATTTTGAAATCAAGTCGGGGACACTCTCAGTACCCGAAGGAAATTGATTCTGAAGCAAGAGAATTTGACTTCAGTGTGTGAGATTGTAGAGGCAGGGTTGCAGAAGTAGAAGGAGGAGGGAGGAGTTAGTTATCGAGAAGCAGAAGTCAAGAGGATGAAGGGAAGGGTGAGTTGATCAGTAGCAAGACCCCCTCTGTTGGTCAATAATTGGCATTGATGAAAATATCATTAATGATTCTTGGATGAAGATATCCATAGCAGCTCTGTTCAAGCTACTGTCCTCCCATGCACAAGAAATACTAGGGCAAAAAATAAAGGCTCACTATCCATAATTTTTTTATGCACAGGCATACAAGCAGTCAGCAAGAAAAATGGTTTTTGGGGACATTTAAGGAAGGATATCAAAGTGAGCCCTTGTCCATCTTGAAGAAGACTCCTTCCTCTTTCCAACGAGTCCTCATATGCCCCAAAACTCCCTGTGGTTTGATAGATATGAATTTTTGAAGTTGCGGAATAATTATTTTTCCTTTTGAGCTGACTTGTTCTTGCTCCTAAAGTCGGTCTGCCTTAGGAACATGGGTGTTGACGTTCGTTTAAACAAAATCACCATATATATTCTTGCTTCGAACTTCATTTTTGATCATCAATTTCGGTCATCTAATACAGTGAAGAGGATAACAGTTCACAACTCGTGAACTAAGAGAGAGGAAGCATATATCTTAAAGAGAAAAGGGCTACGCTTGATATTTCTGGGTTATAAGACGGAGTTTTTTAAACATCTCGAATTTGCTGAACAGTCTTGGCGAAGCTCGGTTTTTTTTTTCTGTTGGACAGATCAATGCGTATGGTTCAGGGTTATTGCTAGTAGAGACCTTGTTTAGGTAAACCTTGGTCCATTCCTGCTGTGACCAGACAACCTTTTCTGTAGCTCGGACTTCTCACCACAGAGCATTGGTCTACTTGTTGTAGCCCGAATTTCTCACCACAGAGCATCGGTCTATTTGCTGTAACTCGAACTTCTTACCACAAAGCCTTGGATTATTTGTGGCTCAAACTCCTTACCATTTGTTGTAGCACATTCTCAGAAGTGTTGAACATAACTCGAATCTTGTGGAGCAGAACAAGGACCCTGTGAAGCTCGGATCTACAGTGATCATTAAACTCTGAATTGGTGCAGTAATTCCATTGACATGAGCTATCTTATGGTGGATTATTCTCGGACCTTAACTTAGATTGAACAATTGATTAGTGAACAGTCAAAGCAACAGTGAACTTGGTATGACAGTGTTGAGAATCTTCTGTGGAATGAACTCACCAGTGATGGAGGCCTAAGGCTACAAGGATAGCACTAAGACACAGTCCATCAACTTGAAGCAATTGTGGTTAAATCATCAAGGCATAAGCAATCAATATTGGAGACTTAAAAGGTTGAGGAAATTTGGACAGTCAATCTTAAGTTGATGTTGGAGCTAATTGGACATAAGAAGAATTGAACAGTGCAAAATTCTATTGAAGAAACTCAAGTAAATACATCATTCATTTTTATCAAAGAAGACTGAGGCATTGGTGTCCTTGGGGTAGGTGCCCCTAAACTCAAGGTTGGTGCCTTGGTGAAGATAGGGTAGAAGCCCTAGAGGTCGGAGCCTCATTAAGTCCAAGTTGATGCTTGGCAATCATTGTACTCATTCATTTAAAAAAGGATCATTATCCTTCCTTCTATAATAAAATTATTCACTTCTCTGATTTTTGTGTAGAATCTAACTGGTTATAATAACAATTGAAAAGAAATACTGATTCACCCCATCTTAGTATTTCCAACACCCCCCACGTAGAATCACGCAGTCCAAGGAGAGACTACGCAAAGTTCATGCTGGATGATGCAGAGGGTGAAGGAGGTCACCCCGAGGGTCTAAAATTTGTCTAGAGGGTCCAGAAAATTCAGCCAGGTGTTTGCAAATTTTTCTCTGCTCATCAAACTCTTGTAAATGTACTTTCCATTTCTGAAGATAAATATAAAACCCTCATCTACTGCACAGGTTTTCCCACATTGGGTTTTTCCGGGGACAATTGTCCAAAAATAACTGTGTTCATGTGGTTGTTTCTATTGTGCTACTTGTGTAATTTATCTTTCTTATTCTTATGCTCTTGATTATAGTGAAGATCTGCAAATGTGTTTATTTCAGAATTTACTGAAGCATCTGTAAATAACTTATCTCATAAGTAGGAGAAATAAACCAAGTATTGCAGAAATATTTTCCTCTTGAAAATTTCATAGATGGTCTCACCTTCTATGACATGGGAGGGTTAGTAGGACGTGGAAATCCATCAACGTCGGAGCAAAGATGGACATTTTGAGCAGTACGAGAACTACGAGACCACCTTTTGGTACCCCAAGTGGATTTTGGGGATCATAGAGGGATATTAATGAAAATTTGAGGGCAACCATCAAATGATGATTTTTAGAGGGTTCTACACCACACTTGGCACTCAAAAGCCTCAACACATGCCACATGGAGCTCATTTATTGGATGACATAATCCTTTTTAGGCCTCACGACTCACACGTGTGGGTGCTCATTTGATTTGTTGTCTAAGCTAGTTGGGTTGGCTTGTAACCCAAGGTTGTATTGTGATTTTACTTGTATTTTAGGGGCTTTTACGCTAATTATTTCTTGTCCTCATATAATTAGAGGAAAGGATCATTTTGTAAATCATCATCATCACTTGTGAATTCAAACTCTCTACTTGAGAATTTTGGCCTCTTTTCCTATTGGAGAGATGTGATCTATGGAGCAAATCTTGTCTTGGAGCTATTGTCTTGTCTTTGGGGAAGTTGCCTTGGATCAATGATTCGATTGTACACGCATATTGTCTTGTAAGTGCCTTTATATTGAAAATTTCTAATTTCATGTCCAATGTATGGAATAAATTGGTGATCTAGGTTAAATATTGTGCCCTAATTTTGTTGAATATCAATTTTATTGCATGAATTGCTCATTGTATGATATGTGAATGGCAATCCCCTTGGTGATCTTACATTATCTCTCCCAAGTGAATTTCGGTCCCTCACAAAGGTAATAGTTAAGGTTTTGATGCTAAGGCATCAAAATATCCTTATTTCTTGGCCAATTTTTGCCAGCCTAAAGAATCCATAGACTCCATAAACCCTAGGACTAGGCACTGGCCATCCTTTGTTGGTGATCAAGTCAATTTTTATCCATGAATTTTACTATTTTCTCTGTCTTACCTAATTCAGCCCTCTTAAGGCCAAGCAGCTAGCTATGGCATAGTGTGAATTGACAAGGAGGAATTTTGGGTCTTGGAAAATCTATAACATTGAGGGTTGAGTGGTTGCCGCAAAATCATTTCCCTAGTAAACCCTAGTTTGGTTGTAGCTTCAACTTGGGGACTTCTAGAGGACTTCATGTGCTATAAGGGATACATTCCGGGAAACCCTTCTTTACACCTAGACCTTTGGTCATTCCAACTCTCAACCTATCAATCAAAGGCTATGTCAAGTGTTGCCCTTATTTGGCCTCTTCAAGGTAAGTGAATTGCCCCCTCTTAGAGCCTTGTGCTTAAATTGAGTCTTTCCCTTGGAAACCTCTTGTCACCTTACACCTTTAAACTTAGAATATCTATTAGGTGGCTTATATACATAGCAGGACTCCTCCCATTGGTTAAAATCCATAAAGAGCAAGGGGTTTTGGTTGTGGTGACAGTGGGCCATCACCCAATTGTTGTCACTTAGTCTACTGACAACCTTGTAGGGTACCCCTCTCCAAGGCCTGCTAGAGTTTGCCACAACAAGATTCGAGGGTGGACACATGGTGAGACTAAGGATGGATATGCACTCACCTTCTACTCCAACACAAAAAGACCAGATGGCTTACCTACAAATTACGAGAGTATGTAGGAGAGCCCGGAACTTTCGTAATGACAAATATACCTCCTAGGCAATATTCTAGCTATGTTGCCTTGACGTCATCCACTTGTGAGTGTACATGTTGGTTTGAGGAGGTTCAGTGCGATGCCTTGGTGGAGGACTGTGATGGATGATTGATATTTCCTTTTCAAAAGATAGTGGTTGATTTCAACACTATAGCAGGTTCAAATTTATAAATGGCATTTTTTGTTGAGTTGCAAAGGAAGTTAATGAGTGTTGGTGAAAACTCTTTACTCATAAAAAAAGAGTGTTAGCTTTCAATATTACTCTAAAAGTGTTTACACCACGTTGGGGATGCTTTATTAGATGTGAGGTGCATGTTGTATGGGTAGAGCTTGATTGATTCATGATAGACTTTCAGATTGGGTGTGAATTGCTCATTGGTTGTTAGATGTCATATGGTTGTTAGATTGGCATCCTTCCTTGAAGCATTGGAGATCTTTAGACAAGTCACATGATAATGATATTCTATATGTTGGCCACATGAAGGAGGTTACTTGCCTAGAGATAGCCTTACAATGGAGGAGGAGCATTTGGCATTCCAAAGAAGGGCACTTAGCCCTAGATAGCTTTGTGTCACTTAGATAATTAGATGGAATCTTAGAGTTGGCTTGAGGATGCCTAAGTTGTAACACTGATAATGTAGTTGGAATGGACTCAAAGGAAAACCTGAACTGAAAGAGGTGTTGGAGCACTAGAGCCCTTGGAGGAGGGGCATTGGACTTTGGATGATAAGCATCCTTGTCTTTGAGCCTTGCTTGAGGATTGTTGGATAGATTTATTAATTGAAAAATCCAGAAGCATTCACATAGTAAACCTATAAATAGTAATCCTACATGGATATAGTCACCCTAGATATTTTTTCATTTAATAAACATATTAATCTAATCCCACACATAAAACTAGAAATAAACTTACCTAAACCTAGACCTAACAACCCTAGATCTTCTAACCCTTCATAGATAGATTTATTGGACTGAAAGGAACTTACACTCCGTTAAGGATTTAATTTTTGGAGATCTTATCATGTGCCACTAGTAGGAGAATCCCTTCACATTTTGTGAACCTACTTGTATCTTGTAGTTTTCTTGTAGTGGACTAGGTCCAGTTTATTTCTAGGCCTCCCTTCACCTTTCACAGAAGAAGAGGAAGGAGAGAGTAATTCTCATTATTCATACTTGGAGAATTTACATCTTATATTTATTGGATTTAGATCTGTAGGAGTGCTCGTCCTTTTCTTGTTTTCACTAGCTAGGGTTTTGGAGAGCTTGAAGGGTTGCACCAACTCATTTTAAGTTGACATTATGTACTTGAACTTCAATATACATATATTTCAGCTTTCCTAAATTGTATTATTGTAACAATCATTTTCAGATATCATTGTCTACATGGCTTGGTAATTTCCAACCCTTATATGTCTTTCTAAATTGACATAAGTTGAGTTTGAAATTGTTAAACATTTAAAACTGATATTGAAAACAATAGGATAGAATTTACTGCTACAATTACTATTAAAGTGATTTCCAAATCTGATTTATGCCTTCTACAGATTGCCCTAGAAAGATGAAAATTGTAGCAAAAGTTTTGGTATCTTTTCTCTTCAATTAACATTGATATTGAAAACAATAGGACAGAATTTACTGCTACAATTACTATTGTTATAAAGTGATTTCCAAATCTGATTTATGCATTCTACAGGTGGCCCTAGACAGATGAAAATTGTAGCAAAAGTTATTGGTATCTTTTCTCTTCAATTGCCTAGCAGATTGGGGTTGTTTAGAAGTGAAATTTTGAAGTTATATTATTAATTCTAGAACCATAAACTTCTACAGGAAATGCTAGTTCATGAACCTGATTGCTCGACAACAAGTTCTGCTCATTTACAGCGCAATTGACAGTTCTAGACCAGCAGATTGAATAGTGATTAAAGAGGGAAAAGTTGCTTGAGCAGCAGCAGTGTGAAGAGGCACAAAAACAATGGGTATATGTGTGAGGGTGCATGCCTGCCTAGGCATGCATGAGAAAAATTTTGTCCCTTATCAATTGTTAATTTTGAACAACTCCTGCCTTTCAATATTTTAGATTACATTCTAAAGCTGTCTATAGTTAGTGGGTTTTTTCCTGAATTAATGGTGTAGGATAGAGTTTTGAGCTATAGCATCTAATTCTTTTTCAGTACATATCATACAAATGAAGTTTTGAGAGTTCAATTTTGTAAACTGGCTATCCTCTTTTTCAAGTGGTCTAGATTACCATATTGAGATTCTATTGTTTTTATTGCTGTTAAGTATTTAATGCCATTGAGATTAGGGTTTCAATTTCTAAGCATAGACATTGCTTACCATGACCCAAAAGTTTTGACATGATATCAAAGCACATTTTCTAAGATTTCCCATAATTGTGTACGGAGTGGTTTGTTCCCTGTGAGATAAATGTTTTGGAGGATTTCAGTGGGTGTGATGGTCTAACTTCATGTATTCATATTGATTTGTGCCTTAGATAGGTAATTGTTCCTCTTATAGGTTGGGATGGGTGTGATGTCCTCGTTGCTTGAGTGATTAAAGTCAATTTGTATGATCTTGGGAGTTGCTAGGATGATTTGTCTCAATCTTATCAAGAGGGTGAATGTCTAGTACGCATTTCCATATTTACACCTTGCAAATGCAAACTTAAATGCATTAGAGAAGGCTGACCTTTGGAGTTTTGTGGAGACAAAGGTTGCATATCTTACTATTGTTGCTATTTTGTTGGAACACCATAAGAAGATGGCCAACTAGAATTGACTCATCCCTCTTTTGGTGAAGGACCATTTGATTTCTTGTATTGCAAAGAAAAAGTCAGCAACGGAGATGCATGATGCCTCGATCCCTCTATACCATAATGTGAACATCTCTCACAAGATACTATTGAAGAACAAGCTCTTGGTCATAGACCTAAATGATACAAATACAATCTACCTAATAAAGATTAGTGAACTTGGAGATCAACTAGCTACTACCTAGATGAAGGTGGAAGATGAAGAGTTGGTGTCTAGACTCTATACATTTACTGGGCTCTCTTCATCTTGGAAACCATTTGTTTGAGGTGTTTATAATCATGAGAAGCTTCCTAACTTTGAGATGCTTTTGGATGATTCCATCCAAAAGGAGACTATACTAGAGACTATTTTGACCACAGAGGAGGAGATTGAGAATCTAGCCTCAATGGGAAGATGAGGAGAGGCAAGAAACAAAGACTTGGGGAAGGCTCAAAGGGGCTAGGAGAAAGATTTAGATTATTCAAACCAAAGGAAACCAAATGAAGAAATATCAATCACATGAAATGTTTTAATTGACACTAGATGGGTCCACACTATGCATCTCTATGTCCTAAGAGGAAAAAAAAATATTTACAAACAAGAAGGTTTTGGCAAGGAGTGCCTTTCCACTAACACCATTTCTGGTGTAGGGTGGTATGTGGACATTGGACCATCTAGACACATGATCTTCAAGATGAAGAACCAAAATTAAATGTAGCATACACAATAAGGACACTGGACCATTTCTAGTGTAGGATGGTATGTGGACAATGCACCATTTCTGGTGTAGGGTGGTATGTGGACACTCGACCCTCAAGATGAAGGACCAAAATTAAATGTAGCATACACAATAACTAGCCAACATAATCATATAGAATCATCTATAACTTCCAAATTAGTAACCTTGCTACAATAGTCATCTAGTCAATCAATGGAATTTGGGAAAAATAGAGTTCTAATTATAATTATAAGAGCCCACTAGTTTACTTGACAATTAGTAAAATAACTATATAACCTACAAGTTTAGTTATTTTCTATAGAATAACCATTTAACAAAGAACATGAAAGAATGTACATCTACCTTATTCAAACTGTTAATATTCTTGTCATCTCTCCTCCAAAATGCCATCTCTCTTTGCAATGACTGCCAACAAAGATTGAAAAATAATTAGTCTTTGCCACCATTCTAATTATATATAAATGATATAAGCAACTTAAATAAACAAACCTATGAAAGAAATCAAGGGGCTCTTAGGTTGAAAGGAAAAACATTCATTGTCTCATCTTCCCTCACTGGGAACCCTCATTTCTAGCTTGTTGCAAATCAAAGTTCATTTCGAGTCATTAGCTAGGACTACCAAAGAAAATCCCTTCAATATGAAATAAAAATAATAGTAAAACCCTTTCACTTCATTCTAAAGCCAAATAATAAATAAAAAGGTTTAATTTATGACCAAAATAATAAATAAAAAAATTAACATATGACCATGAAACAACATTATGTCTACAACTCTTACAGTTCTATGCAAACTAGGTAATCCAGCAAACGAAATCATCTATTAGACTACTCCACTCACATGGCTCTTCCCTCTACCCATCCATCTTTGGTTCTGTTGTACATTCTACAAAATAATATTAAACCCCTCTATGAGTGCAAACAACATTTTAAGAAAACCCTCAAACAAAGCAAACATAGTTAAAAAATGCAAATAAGTAAATCTAACCCTCAAACTTGAGATCACAAACTCAAAATCACAATTCACAACTATGTAACATTGCTTTGAGAATCATATTTAGAAACATATTTACTTAAACTTAGTGAAGCAAATTTCTAAAAAACTACACCATATTAGACAACTTTTTCAATGATTTAACCCCATCTTTTATGGGGTTAGTACTTTACCTAAACGAAGAGTATGAAAAAATGAGGCAAACTGTTGTATTGACCACCCTTCATTGATATTGCAAGTACCTAAGTCAACATCACACAAAAGGAGTAAGAAAAGTCCTCTCTCCTTTACCACCATGATGATGCCATTTTATAAGCTCTTAATAATTTCATGGACACAAAAAATGTAAGAATAAACCTCGTGTCCTCTTCTTCCTCAAAGATGTCAAAGATGCCAAAAATAAGTATTCTTCATCCTCTTTCCTGCAAACTAGTTAGAGATAGAAACACCATCTACTAGACACATATAGAAACCACAACTCAAATAAACCAACATAAACCTAAGCAATAAGCAAAGCAACTACCAAAGAAAATAAAAGTTTAAATACAATTATCACCCAAATGGCAACCATTATGTACATGATGATAATTAAAAACTTCCAAATTATATACATTAAAGACAAACTACCTAAACCAACACAAACCTACACAAACCTTAGCAGGGAAGCTTCTCCTATCAACTCTTTCCTTGATATCAAAAGCAATAAGCAAAAGAACTGCCAAAGAAACTAAAAGCTTATAAAACACCACATAACAACTATTATCAACCAAATGGCAACCATTATGTACATAATCCTAATTAAAAAATTCTAAAGCATATCAATTAAAGACAAACTTCTTAAACAAAACAAACTTTAACTCCAAAGCTTCTCTTGTCATTAGAAAGTAAAAACTAATAAGCAAACCAAAGTCCAGAGAAATTAAACATTTCAACAATGTGTATCTACCAAATTTAGACTACCCATATTCTCCTTCATCTCTGCTCATGTGGTATGTCCTCTCATCTCCACAAACCCTGCAAACAAAGGTTGAAAAAACGACGAGGTTTTGCCACCACTTTGATTATTATAAATGATATTAAAAAAACCAAACAAACAAAACAAAGAAACATGAAGCCGTTAAACTAAACAAAGATATCCCTTATCTAATCTTCTTACTCAATCGTAATCCCCTTGTTTAATGTACTACAAATCAGATATTATTTCAAATCATTAGCTAGATCAAATCAATAACTAAAAAAAAAAATTAAAACTAAAATACCTGCCCATAATGACCATCTCTATCTCTGTGGATTGAAATTCCCTTCAATGCGACATCGAAAAATTAGTAAAATCCTTCCGATCAATGGTAAGTCCTTTGGATTTGCCACAGGTTCCGTCCGAAATCGAGATAAGAATAAAAAGTCTTAAGCTCTCCCAGGGTCATCGAAATCGTGAAAAACTTAAGACCAGACATATTTGGGGTTAGTGGTTATCAACTAGGAGAATTTCATTCCGCGTTCAGACTAGTCGACATTATATTCTGCCCTGTTGAACACAAGAACACATGTCCTGAGCGAATAATGCAGACACACTGCAAAAAGACTAACAGAAACTAAAAGTTAACAGTGCCATATCAGGCATCTCACAGCTAGGTTAATCATCTATACCACTTCTGGTTAACTTTCGGCTTCATAAATCATCATAGTAAAATTTTGCTGAACAAAGCAGTATTTTATGGCCAGGTAGCGAAAAACATTTTAAATGTTGGAGAGACAGTAGGATTCATACACATAAATAACGCCAATATTTCACACACAAATAATGAGCTGCTGCTCTTCTATTAATCATAAACTCTGAATCATAAAACTCTCTTACTCTCTTGAAAGCAATGAACCCATGACGGGTATTTAACCTAATTGACATGCAAATACTCTCACACAAAACTGGACTTAATCAACTCGCTAACTCGCTCACCAAATATAACTGAAACTGAACTCAACTAACTAACTCCACTTAACTGCATGAGGAAGTAATTATATATTTTAACACTCCCCCTTAATTACGACCTCTAAACTAAAACATAACTCATGAAAACTCAAACATGCCTGCTGGTCTATGTCTCAGCTAGGCTTACAACTCCCAAGTTTCTTTTGTGAAACTGAAACAAATCTACTGCTAATGGCTTTGTAAAGATATCAGCCATTTGATCACTCGTTCTACAAGGCTTCAAGTGAACTTCTCCATTGTTCACTAGTTCTCGAATAAAATGATATCGAGTATCAATATGCTTGCTCTTCTGATGAAACACACTATTCTTGGATAGTGCAATCGCTGATGTGTTGTCACAGTATATCGCTGTTGATCCTTGATGTTTCTGCTTGAGTCCATCCAATACTCTTCTTAACCATACTGCTTGACATGCTGCTGAAGTTGCTGCTACATATTCTGCTTCTGCTGATGATAATGTCACAATAGGTTGCTTCTTAGATGCCCATGCTATCACACCTGAACCGAGATGGAACACATAACCGGATGTGCTCTTTCGATCATCCAAACTTCCTGCAAAATCACTATCTGTATATCCAATCAATTCTTTCTTTTCTGTACTTGCATACATTATGCCATAATCTCTGGTTCCTGCTATGTATCTCATAATTCTTTTTCCAACACTCCAATGTGTGTCTTTTGGAGTCTCCATGAATCTGGAAATCAGACTCACTCCCTGCATAATATCTGGTCTTGTAGCTGTGAGATACATGAGGCTGCCAACCAATCTTTTGAATAGAGTTGGATTGACATCTGCCCCTTCATCATCCTTACTCAACTTTGTACCTCTTGCAATTGGTGTAGGTACAGGTTTGGAATTATCCATCCTGAATCTTTTCAGCAAATCTGTTGCATACTTATTTTGACAAATAAAAATGCCTTTTTCAGATTGCTCAACTTCAATACCAAGAAAATATTTCATGAGACCCAGATCTGTCATCTCAAATTCTTTCATCATGGCTGCTTTAAATTCATCTATTTCAAGATCACCTGTAAAGATCATATCATCAACATATAAGCAAACTATCAAAATCTGTCCATGCTCATTTACCTTTGTGTATAAGGTAGGCTCAATGCTGCTTCTGGAAAATCCATTCTTGATCATATAACTGTCGATTCTACTATACCATGCTCTAGGTGCTTGCTTCAGTCCATAGAGCGCTTTCTTCAATCTGTAAACTTTATCTTCTTGTCCTTCAACTTCATAACCTGGAGGCTGCTGCACATAAATTTCTTCTTCTAAAATTCCATTCAAGAACGCTGATTTGACATCCATCTGATACACTTTCCACTTGTTCTGAGCTGCTGTCGCTAGAACTGCTCTTACAGTATCCAATCTGGCTACCGGAGAAAAAGTTTCTCCAAAGTCTATTCCCTGTTGCTGCGAGAATCCTTTGGCTACAAGTCTTGCTTTGAATCTGTCAATCTCACCTTTCTCGTTCACTTTAGTCTTGTATACCCACTTCACACCAATGAGATTTTTATCTTTTGGTAAATCAACCAAATCCCATGTATCATTCTTTTCAATGGAATTCATCTCTTCATCCATGGCTTGCACCCAATTGTCATCTCGGATTGCTTCTTCAAACGAAGAAGGTTGGAATGCCAACAATGCAAAATTTGAACTAACATCCAAATCATCATAAATATCCTTCAAACTTCTCATCTTTTTCTTACCTGATTCGCTGCTTGGAGAATTCTGATCTGTGGATCTGCTTGAAGATCCATGCTGCTCTGAAAATCTGGGAGTCCTTGCTGGTGTGACTCTTTTTGGTGTCTGCTCTTTTGGTTCTTGATGCTCCTCTTCTTCTACAAGATCATCCTCCATCAATGGTGTTTGAGCATCGGTTAGTGTGTCTACAGTCCCATTCCATGACTCTTGTTCTTTGAACATAACATCTCTGCTAATGATTGTCTTCTTTGTGACAGGGTTATACAATTTGTAAGCTTTTGACTGCTCACTATAACCAGTGAATATACATTTTTCACTTTGATCATCTAATTTGCCTCTTATTTGCTTAGGCACATGTGCATAGGCTACACATCCAAAAACTCTGAAATGAGATACACTGCAAGACATACCTGACCACGCTGCTTCTGGAACTCTGTTCATCACGCTCTTTGTAGGAGATCTGTTTATCACATAAACAGCACATGCAACTGCTTCTGCCCAATACTCATTAGACAAGTGTCTTGCTTTCAACATGCTCCTTGTCATGTTCATGATTGTTCGATTCTTCCTCTCTCCTACACCATTCTGCTGTGGTGTGTATCTGGTCGTAAACTGTCTTCTGATTCCACGTTGTTTGCAGTACTCGTGGAATGCCTTCGAATCATATTCGCCACCACGATCAGATCTCAATACCTTGATCTGTCGATCACTTTGGTTCTCCACCAAAGCTTTGAACTCTTTGAATTTCGCAAAAGTTTCAGACTTTTGCTTCAAAAAATAAACCCAAGTCTTCCTACTGTAATCATCAATAAAGGTGAGGAAGTAACAACTTCCACCAATCGACTGTGTCCTCATAGGTCCACACAAGTCAGTATGCACCAATTCAAGTGGTTTCTTTGCTCTGTAAGAAACTCCTTTCGGAAAACTTTCACGATGTTGCTTTCCCAAGATGCAACACTCACAAGTGCTAACAGGTTCTTTGATGGGAGGTAGACCTCTAACCATCTGTTTCTGCTGCAACAATCTTAAACCGGAAAAATGCAAGTGTCCAAACCGAAAGTGCCATAACCAGTATGCATCAGAACATGCAGTTGTAAAAGAACTAACCTGATCATTGTAGTTCATAATGAGAGGAAAGAGTCTGTTCCTCGTCATCTCCACCTTTGCAATCAGCTGCTTGCTTGGGGATTTGTCGTAAATAACACATTGTTGCCCCTGAAAGATAACTTTGTATCCTTTTTGCATCAGTTGGCCAACACTAATCAAATTGTGTTTGAGCCCAGGGACATAGTATACCTCTGATATGGTCTTTGGCTCCCCCTGCTTGGTCACAATGTTGACCACTCCTTTGCCATCTATAGCCACAGTCTTGTCAGTCCCCAACTTGACCTCTGTCTGCACTGTGACATCCAAATTAGCAACCAAATCCTTGTTGCCTGTCATGTGGTTACTGCAACCACTGTCTAATAGCCAGACCTTATCAGATGGTGCATGCATGGTGTTGCATGCAAGAAACATAGAGTCAGTGTTTTCTGTACTGACATTAGCTCTCTGATTGCCTTGATCTGCAATCTTCTTCCTACAATCACGAGCATAATGACCAAATCTATTGCAGTAAAAGCACTTTACCTTTGATTTGTCAGACCGTTGATTATTATGAAAGCTTCTGCTGCTGCTGCTTCCACGTTGATGCTCATGATCATCTCGGCCATCTCTATGACCGCCATAGTTGTTGCCTCGTCCTTTGCCTCTCGATCGACGTCTGCCTCGACCGCTGGAAAGATGGAATTGACTTTGGAAGGCAGTTTCCAAATTGGAATCCTTGTTTCTGTCTATCCTTGCTTCATGCGATAGAAGGGATCCCATCAACTCATCAATTGTGAGTTGTTCCAAGTCCTTTGCTTCTTCTATGGCTGCTACCACAACATCAAATTTGGTAGACAGGGATCGAAGAACCTTCTCGATCACTGTTTGATCTTTAATATCGTCACCATATATCTTTAACTGATTGACGACAGACATGACCCTATTCATGAAGGAATCAATGTCCTCTATCTCCTTCATCTGCAGAATTTCAAAATCTCTCCTAGTATTCTGCAATTTAACAATATTAACTTTTGCCATACCTTGATAGCTTGTCGCCAAGGTGTCCCATGCCTCTTTTGCTGACGAGGTTATCATGATCTTCTGGAACACGACTCGATCTACTCCCTGCTGGATTAGAAGCAATGCTTGCGCATTCTTCCGCTTATCTTTCTTCCACTGGTCCCTCTCTGCATTACTGAGGGCTCGTTCTTCTGCCTCATCTTGAGGTTCTGCAAACCCATACTTAACATGATCCCAGACATCATGCGCTTTTAGCATGGTCTCCATCTTAATGGCCCACATATCGTAATCTTTCCCATTGAAAGATGGAATTTGTGGCTGAAAGTTTGATGTGGCCATCTTGCCTCAAAAAAAATTGTCTCTGACAAAAAACCCTAAAGTTCTCTCTTTTTTTTTTCTTGTAAAAAAAAATTCTCTCAATAAAACCCTAGATTTTATAAAAAAAATTCTTGTCCCTTATTTTTATAAAAGTCTATAAAAAACCTTCATAAAAAATATCCTTTGTATTTTTATAAATTTTTATAAAACTCCTTTCTAAAAACTCTTTATAAAACACCCTTCGATTTTTTGTTATATATATATAAATCTTTATAAAAAAGATTATATATAAAAAATCTTAAAAAAACTTATGAATACGTATTGCCTTTTTGATTGCCTACACGTAATGTCTTTGCTTTATAAAAAGACTTTTGAATAAAACAAAAAACACTCATCCACGTTTTTTCATAGAGCGCATAAAACAAACTCACGTGCTTTCGCGCCGCCCGTGTAATGTGTATTGAGCAGGTTCCGCACCTCTGATGAAAGGAAATTGCGTGCTAGTTCCGCACCGCCGATAAAGGCTAGGTTGCGGTCTAAGCTCGAATTTTCCGAATTGCGTAAGTTTGCCGAATCTCCGCAACTCTTTTTGGGAGAGGATGCGGTGTTTCTTTGCGGATCTCCGCAGGTTCTGCACTACAAACGTGCGGACCGCGTAAAAAAAAAATTGCCAAATGTGTAAAAAAAAATTCCGGCCTTTTGCTTTTGGCCTGCTTACGGGCTCTGCTCGCCCACGGATCTCTGATCCTTCCTCAGCTCTGATACCAATTTGTTGGAGAGACAAAGGATTCACACACATAAATAACGCCAATATATTTCACACAAACAATGAGCTGCTGCTCTTCTATTAATCATAAACCTCTGAATCATAAAACTCTCTTACTCTCTTAAAAACAATGAACCCATGACGGGTATTTATTCTAATTGACATGCAAATACTCTCACACAAAACTGGACTTAATCAACTCGCTAACTCGCTCACCAAATATAACTGAAACTGAACTCAACTAACTAACTCCCACTTAGCTCGCATGAGGAAGTAATTATATATTTTAACATTTTAAATGGGTTGACCTCCTCGTCTATGGTATTGGTGCTAGCAGCGTACCTAAAAATGTTGGTGCTAGCAGCGTACCTAAAAATGAAGCGCAGGTCTTAGGAACCACCTTTTTCTACCATTGCACGTACCAAACGTACTTGACGGTAAAATAATAATTCTTCGTCCTATCCCTGCAGTTTGAGTGACACAGTTGATGAGAGAGAGACTCCACAACATTTACGAACGGGAGAGGAACAAATCTCGAATAAATCAGAACAGACCTTAGTGAAATTTGGGCTTCGAAAATCATCTTCGTGAAATCTTGACGAAAAATTCCTAATAACATTTTAATGGGTTCACAACTATCTTCTCTAGTATTGGTGTTAGCGGTGTTAGGGGTGTAATAAATGAAGCCGAGGGATGTACGAACGACCTTTTCCTGATATTGCACGTCACTTACCTAGGGGAAACCCAAACTCGCACGTACTGGCCACCAAAATAAAAATTATTCGTCCTTTACCTGCAATTTGACACAAATCGCAAATAAATCGGAACAAACCTGGGTGCCTTAGCCTTCTCCCGTCATCTAGTTCCTTTATGTCGAACTCCTTTCTTAACTTCTTTCAGTTCTTTCAGTTCATGAAATGGGTCGAAACCGATAAGCAAGAAACTATCAAAGAAACCACAAGTTGCAATAACACCATAAAACTGCTCTTAGTGCTCTTTATGCATAATCATTATCCACAACGGGGCAACTATTATGTACATCATTATTATAGTAAAAACCATCCCAATGATTATACATGAAAAATAGACGCATACTTGGTCCTCAGCTTCACAGAAATCCGAAATCGTGCAACATCCTGCAACAAAACACTGCCAACAAACCGTCAGAGTTAGCTTTTCACCTAAACTGAGAATGAAAGAGGTAGACAGAATGTGTGCATCTAGTTGATTCAATTGAACGCTAAGAATGAGGAACAGGGCTATATGAATGGCATACAATAATACGATAATAAGAAGACTTATCATATTCTCCATCCCTATTTCTTCATCTCAACTCCCCAAATTCACTGCAAACCAAATCATTAACCATTCATGAGACCACCTCTGACAGATAAAAAAAACATATATAGAAACAAACCAGTGTTGATGTGTCTTTTTCTTCCTCGATGGCAAGCCCCCATCTGTTCCTGTTGCACATCAGAATTCATTTCAAATTAGGTCAAAACTAGCTTTAGGTCATTTCAAAGTGGCTTAGACTTCTATGCATGGCCACAAGGCAACTTCCCATTAAATACATACCTTCTTGGAAATTCACAAAAATCAAGCTAACAAGTTCCATGTACATCCATTTATTTTCTGCTGTACAAACTGCAACTAAATGAAATCCTGAGCATACAATTGAAACAAAAAGGGCAAAAAAACACAAGGAAAAATAGAACAACTAAAAACACCAACCATTACAATACAAACAAATGGAAAACAAAGAAAGAAAACGGACTGTAAAATACGACATGCATGGCCATGCTGTGGACAAGAAGCAAGCAAAGCGAAGGCAGCGAACCAAACAAATATGTGCAAGAAAGAAGCAAAGCCAATACAATTCAGAGTAGAGAAGAAGATCAGAGTAAAATAAGAGCATGTTCTGAGATATATCCTCTCCCTCCCTTTCAAACGGTCAATAAGCGCTCTGGTAGCTTTTTCATATGGAGCGTGCATCTCACGCGCATCGAGTGCCATCAAAGAATTGAATTCATTAAAGCTGTTGGTTGCAACCTGAATTTTATCATGTAGAACATTTCTTCAAAAACCATAATCCTTCAAATATTATTTCGCCCGTTCCAACAGCTTTAGAGAATTCAAATTTATTACTTAGAATATTCCTTTCAAAACCATAATCCTTCCTCTATTCTTAAATATTATTTATTTATTCCCAAATATATTAAGAAACCTTATTATTTTTATATTATTTATTGCCTAAAAAAATTAAAAATTAAGAAGATGCATATGTTTTATTTTATAATTTATAGCTTTGGTTTATTATTTATTATCTAAAAATTTAAAATTAAGAAGATGCATCATTTTTTTTTTATAATTTATAGCTTAAAATGTGATGTTTATAAATAAATAAAAAATGCATTTTTAACTTTATGGCTGTACAATTCAAGATGAATTATATTATAAGTATTAACATGTAAATAAATCCCTCTGTTTAAATAATATTGATGGGGACTTATCCATCATATTAATCACAATAAAAAAGATTTATGTGGGGGCAATTAATTTCATCACAATCAAAATGATGTGTGTACTTAATTTTTCTGTTTAATATTAATTAGGAAAATTAAAGATAATTTATTAAAAATATAAAGTAATTATATTTTATTAAATTAAACAAAATGTATTTTAAATTTTATAATGATATAAATTATTTATTTTAATGAATTATTTCTTTATAAAAATAAAATGTTTATATATAAATAAATATTTTTATTTAAATAAAATTGATTGACAATTATTATAGATAAATTATATCTTTAATATTAATTATAAAAAATAAAAATTCTTTAGTAATAAATGTAGATTAATTATATTTTGTAAAACTAATTAAATTAAATGATCATTGATAAGTAAAAAATATAATTAACTATACTTTATAAAATAAATATTAAATCAAATAACACATGTG
The DNA here is from genome assembly GCA_034641835.2 of Pinus albicaulis. Taxonomy (NCBI): domain Eukaryota; kingdom Viridiplantae; phylum Streptophyta; class Pinopsida; order Pinales; family Pinaceae; genus Pinus; species Pinus albicaulis. The sequence goes on along the minus strand of JAXQQM020063099.1, from coordinate 456,937 downwards.
ATCCAGTGAATGTAAGGCATTACATTGATCACATTTTTCCCTCGCTTCCCTACATTGATCAAATTATGTCTTTCATTAACACACGACACTCACAAGTTTAGTTTATCACAATTTGGTGCTCATGCTATTAGAAAATATGCTAAGAAACTTTAAAATAAGGCATTTGTAGTAAATGTTTTAGATTTTTGTGCCAAGAGGTGGTAAATATGTTGTCATGTTTAACATTTTGACTAGATCAACATAAAATTAAATTAAAATTAAAATAAATGAATGAATAACAAAAAACTCTAGAGCCTAGTTTGCTAGAGATGTTGTAATGTCTTTTTAAGGTTTTTGACTAGGTGAAAATAAAGCAAAATACAATAAAATAACATAAAATCAATAACTATATTTCTAATTGTAGTTATAATTAATTACAAATATTAGCTAAACCAGCTTAGAATCATCTTAACTTTGGATTTACCAAGGGTCGAAAGCTATAGAAATGCAAACCTCTTTTAGAGTGAAATGAGATTTCATCCCTCTTTGTGCTTGGTAAATCTAGAGTTAAGATGGATCTAGGTTGATTTTTAAAAGTTCTTTTATTTGGAAGTAAATATTTGAATTGATATTAATTTGAATAGAATAAGATTATTATTAAAAAAAAATTGTAATTTGTGTCATGAATGGTTATGTAGGTAGGGATAATTACTAGTTGCTTCACAAGAGTTTAATTCTTCATCGTCATTTTAACTTATGTACACACATCAAACTCTAGGTGTTGTTAAGGAATTCTTGATTTACTACTAGTTTTGAAAATTGTGATACACTTGTAGTTGTTGTTAAAGAAGCCATGATTTGTTGGGGATGAGGTAACCCACCAACAAAAATAGAGGAGTAAGCTTGACACCACCCCTTACCACTATAAATAACCCACTCACCAATCCCAAGATTGCCATTGTCAGCTAGACAAATAAGACCCCAATTTTATCAACCAATCATATGTCAAACAAATAGATTCAAATAATCAAGAAAAAATGTTAAAATGAGATGTCTAATGTGAAAATGTGTAGATAGAAAAATGCTAATAGAAGTCAAAGGGAAAATTAATTGGTATATACACTACTTGACAACAAGCATAATAAATGTGAAAATTTTGGCAACAAATTAATTATTTTGTTGGAAGTAATAAATAATAACATGAAGAACACCATTTACAAAATAAATAATGTAACGAAATATATGAGAAACCAATCGCACAATTTACACAATTACTTTTAGACAAACGTCCCTAGAAAAAACACAATTTGGGGAAAACTAGTTTTCAGATCTGAGGGTTTATAGTATTATCTTCAACAAAAATTGCTATTGAGAAATTTCCTGACACTAGTAGAGCTCCGAAAAAAAATTAACTTCACTACTAACCAAATAAAACTAGGAAATATCATCGTCTCCCTCTGCAGATCAACTCAGCCCTTTCTGGAAATTCGCACTCCCTTCCTACACTTGCACTGGCTAACTAGGAACTCACACTACCCTTCCCAACAACTTGCACTATATGGGAATTTGATCTATCAAGTTGTATTGCCTCCAACAACTCCCAGTGGCCACTTGCACTACCTCTAAGAACTCACATTAGCAACTGGAAACTATATTTGGACCTCTGGCAACTCACACTCGTAAACTGGAAAACTCGCACTAGCAAGCATGGCCTCCTTCTGCAGACATAATTCGGCCCTGATAAACTCCCTATGTAACTCTAAAACCAAAAGTATTTCTGACAAAGAATAACCCCCAAAATATCTCTCTTCAATCATTATTGTTGAAACCCTCTTGGTGTCTCTGAAAATCACCCACTCGATGTGTTCTTTATGCATCTCCAATTTTTCCCATCGATTCCCTTTATAATCTCTCATTCACAAATGAATGGCCACGATTAGAAGTTCACTTGATCCAATCGAAGGCTAAGATCATCTTAGAAACTTTCCATAAGATTCTAAAGGTAAATTTATTTTATCCCAACTAATTTCAATTAATTATCCACTTTCCTTAAGTTTAGACTTATAAATATTTAAAAAATCACTAATTGACATAATTAAGACATTTTCCCTAGGTGAAACTTGGGAAAAAATACATGGGTTTGGAGATAATTAAATTGTCTATGTTCCTAGCCTCAATAACCCCTCTCAAGGTTAGAACACATGTCTAAGCTACATTATTTAACGCGCTCTCTTAGCAAGGAAGGTGTTCTCCACAATACCCAACGTATCCCTGAAGAAAATAAACTTTCCTTTACCTAAGGCCTTCGTCAGATTGTCTATTAATTGTTGATCAATGGGAACATATTGTAGTTGAACAGATCCATGTTGTTGATCTAGATGGATATTGGTGGCCAACCACCTATTCCACCTAGACCTTGAGTCAGTTTCATCAGTTTCCTTTTTTATAACCGCATTTACTATTTTTAGCATTTTTTCGGGTCCTGAACTTCTGGAGCAGTTTTGACCCCCTAAACGGTGTTTTTTTGAGGTCTGCAGCATCCATGTAGTTGTAGGTAGTGGCTTGCAGTAAAACTTATAGTACTTAGAGAGATATTTTTGATGCTATATTGTATGAACAAAATAGAGATAATATGACCACGTTAAGATCCGAGGAATTTGGTTGCCCAACTAACCCCAATGGGGCCACAAACTCTTGGTGTTTCATCTCATGGAGTTATGGTTTTGGTTGTTTAGGGTTTTCCTATGTTGTTCAATAATAAAAAAATCCCTTGAGCCTCATTGTAACATAGTTCAGAGGCCTGTAGCCACCACATCTCTTCTCAAAGATAAGCTACCAGCGCCCTAGCTAGTTTATTTCCATTATGCTTGTAAGCATATTTCAGTTATTTGATACTAATGAAATGAAGTTTTATTTCTGCTACATCTCTGCGTTTATGTGTATTTTTGTATTTTATTTTGTTCCTGCATAAGTCTGGATCAGTGGTATCAAAGAAGTCTGCTCTTTCTCGATCCTTCTTTGCATGTCTCCAACGAGGTCGAGGTATAAGGAGTTAGGGCTCGATCTGGTGGAACCTTTGCAAGATCAACCTTGCAAACCCCCTTGGTCACCCATGGGGGGAGAAAAGGAAGACGAGGGAGCATGAGATCCTATCAAAATATTGCTCAAGGAGGCCCTCAAGAAGCAAACGAATACGATGATGGATAACTTTGCCCAGATCCTTCAATGGTTGCCCACGAGTGGCGCATTTGCATCCAGCAACCACTCTGGAGGCGCCACTCCTTTTAATGTACAAGTAAACTTTGATATTCCCATATTTGAGGGCCAAATAAATGCAAACGTTGTAGATAGATGGTTGAATCTATTAGAAGGATATTTCTCGGTTCATGAATTTTCCAACTGGGAAAAGATAAATTTTGCACTCCTCAAAGTCGCCCCCCATGTCAAGGATTGGTGGGAAACCTACTATGAACAAAAGGACAAGAGGGAACCCTCTATGTTTTCGGCCACACCCACTTGGTATTATTTCTGAAATGCCACCAAGTAAAAATATTATTATGTGGGGATTTATGAGGACAAGTACATACAATGGACTATGTTGTGGCAGCAAAGGGATCAAGATGTGTATGAGCTGATGAATTTGTTCCATACCCTACGCACAAAGTTGGGTATCAAATATTCGAAGAAACATTTGGTGTTGAAGTACCGCAGTTGTCTGCACAGAAACATTCATGAGGAAATGGAGTTCCTCGACATCTCCTCACTTGGTGCAACATACTGGTATGCTGCCAAGATTGAGCAGAAATTCAAACAGAAGAAGCGAGACTTTGGATCTGCAAACTAGATGCAAGGGAAAGGTGTCCCCAAACCGCAGAACAAAGGACAAAGCCAAGGCGGGGTAGCCCACAACAACCCGCTAAATTTGCAGACAGAGAACAACACTGGGAAACCAAGGAAGGACACAGGAAAGTGGTGTGAGTTCCATAAGAGCTCCACTCACAACGCAAGTGAGTGTCGGGTCAAGCATTCACTTGTGGCCGAGTTGAAGGCTTCTGAATCGAATCCATGCTCTAACTCTGAATCAGAACCCAACAAGGGGAATGACAAAGGGAAGCAAATTATCGATGCGGAGCCCAATGCCATCATTGCCACCACAAACATCGAGAAGGAGGAACCAGAAGAAACAGAGGAGGGGGAACGCCTCTTACATTTCTAGATGTGGGTAAAGGGTTCCCCGCTGCAGTTCATTGTCGACAATGGGAGCCAAAAGAACCTCATTTCAGCAGCGGTCATGAAGCGGTTGGGCTTGCCGACCACAACACACCCACAGTCGTACACCATCGGGTGGCTTCACCAAGGACGGGATCTCTACGTCAACCAGCAATGTCGCCTTCCTTATAGCATGAAGCCCTTCAAGGATGAGGTATTATGTTCCATTACTCCTATTGATGTTTGTGATGTATTATGAGGCCAACTATACTTGTGGAAGCGACATGTTTTGTATGAGTCCAGGCCTCGCGTTGTTATTGTTACTTTGTGCAATAAGTTGTACAGGATACCAGAGGTAGCACCGTCTACCGCCATCTCTTTGGTTACTGCAAAACAATGCAGTGAGCTCGTTTCCAAAACTAGGAAATTTGTTTTCCTGATGATCCGCCCTTAGGGCAAGAAGAAGATAGTGGTCACAACCTCCAGATAGGTGTTAGGTAAGAAGAATATTGTGGCCAAGACCTCCAAATAGGTGTTACATAGTAATTTTTCACCCTGCTCACTTCCCGTCCCTAGTCCTGAAGTTCCCTAAGATGAAAAATGTGTAGTATATCCACCATGTAAAATACATCATGATATCCCTTGAAGGCTAACATAAAGCTGCCATGAATATTTTGTAGAGAAGCTCAACTCAAAACTTAAATTTCTGGGTCAACACTCTTTTCCAATTATCTACCTGTATTGATGGCATGTTGCAACACTTTGTCCTAGTGCCGCCAGTGCACTTTTGATGGGAAAAACTACGTTGAACCCTTTCTGGTAGTGTTTCCTCAAATGGAGAAGAAGCTTCATGCACTAGAAGCTTCCAGAACGACGAGCTAGACATGGTTCAATGCAGATATGCTCAAGCTCTCTCATTTGGAGCTCTTGATCTTATCATTAAGGAATTTCCCCTTGAGAATTGGGCCTTCCTCCTTCTTTTATGGATCCCTAACTCCTTCTCCTTACCTATAAATTGAATCCCATCCTTCCACTATTGGTGGTTCTTGCCTGATAATTAGTCCTGTGCATCCCTATACTGTGATTATGCCTGAATTTCCACTTGGGAGAAGGATTGCTTGAAGAGCCTCGGTTTGGACTTGGACATCGCCAAAGGGAGGTCTCCAACATCAAGGCCATAATTGTATGCTTCCTCTTTCTATCATTAATAATACATCTGATGTTTCACTTTCCATATTTGTCTAGATATCTATGCAAGTATCATAATGCTCCTTGATCTGCTTGTCACGTTTCTTGTTATTGTCTCTTGATCTCTTACAGGTATTCGAACGCCACAAGCAGCGAGGAGTGAGCCTGAAGGATTTTGGAATCAAGGTCTTGATCAAAGGGTTGGACGATAACATCAGGAAGAGGTAGGTTCTTCTTCTTCTTCTTCTTCTTTTGCTTTGAATACAAGCTAGGAAAAGGTTCATTAGTTAATATTGTGCATTGCTAGACCCACTATAGAGCTAGAGAGATTGCCTCTGTCCGCAGAGGGGATTGTCTTCGCTAGGGAACTATATCCTCTTTGTGTACCCTCCTCTGATGTTTTTTTTAATCAGTTTGATCGATAGTCAAGATCTGTGTTTTTTTAGGTCTCTATAGTTCTGCATAGTGCTTGATTTTTGCTTTAGGGTGTCAAGTCTGGTTTGATTGTTGAAACTTTTTTTATTTTTTCTTTTATTTCTCCCCCAATGTGTTTTATGTTCTTCCATAAGCACTGACAACGTTGTTTTATATAAAACAATCGCGTTGATCTACCTTTCAGCACGAGTTTTCCTTTCACAGGCGTGTTGATCCCAAATATTATAAAAATTAGGGTTTCCCTTCAGTTTCCAGTGTGTCTTGACCTTTGAGGTGTCTTTATATTCTGACATGATCTAGTACCATTGTGTTTTGCCTGATTTCCTTGCTTGAGTGATTAATTTATCTCTTTGACCCTGTTTTGTGTTTGAGTGGAGTCTGATTACCCTCTAGGGTTTCTAGGTCAGTTGTTCTTCACTTGTCGCTTGTGTGTGTCATCAAGAGATTGGTTGGCTCTATCTGAGGGCCATGTTGCAATCATTAGAAACACTATTCCTTTTGGCTTGTATTTGCAAAAAAAAAAACCTTTTTCACTTAATCATTATTGCACTTTGAAATCACCTTTGATTAATTGTCAAACATAGACCATGATTGTTTGATTTTCAAGTTTGAGAGTGTATGTTTGTTTTGATTTCCCATTTCGAAATAGAAAAGTGAAAGTCATTTTAGAACTTTTGAATTGGTTTGTTCCTCCTTCGTTTTGAAAAGAAAAAGTGAAAGTCATTTTCATTCAAGTACTTTTGGAACAATTGTTTTTCCATCCGAAAAAGAGAAAGTGAAAGGAAATTTTCATTTATACCTGTATATGCATAAATTGGTAAATTTAAGGTATGTATGGATGGAATATGGTTGGATATAATGGAAATTAGGTGTATTTAATAAACAAAATCTGATAAAAAATGAGGGCCAATAGTGTACTTGGATGACATCCTGATCTTCAACCAAACTTGGGAAGAGCACCTCCAACACATTTGATAAGTCCTCCAAACACTGCGACAACACAACTTGTGTGCCAATTTGGAGAAGTTCACTTTTGGCATGATCCAGGTTTAGTATTTGGGATACATTATTTATGAGTGGGGGGTGCATGTGGATCCAACCAAGATCCAATTCATTCGGGATTTTCCAGCCCCAACCACTCTAACAGAGCTCCGCAACTTTCTGGGTCTTGCCAATTTCTACCGTAGGTTCATGTTGGGATTCTCTCATATCACTTGGCCCTTTAGTCGAGTCACCAAGGAAGGAGTGATTTTTTTTTTTTTTTGGTATGAATCTCAACAAAAGGCGTTCGTAGAGTTTAGAGATCACCTCTGCTATGCACCAGTGCTCACATTACCAGACTTGCAACAACCATTTGAGATAAAGGCAAATGCCTTTTACTATGCTATTGGGGTATTTCTTACTCAACAAGGGCATCATATGGCATATCACAGTGAGACACTTTACAACACAGTCCGAAAGTATCCCACTTATGAAAAAGAGATGTATTACATTGTGCAGGCTTGCCGAAAATGGAAGCATTACATTTTGAGGAAGGAAAAAATCATCCAGATAGACCACCAACCCCTGCAGTTCATACAGATACAAGGGAATTTGCAGAATGATAGCCATCAGTAGTGGTCCACATACATGCAATAGTTTCATTTGAACATCAAGTACAAGAAGGGAATCACCAATAATTTTGCAGACTTCCTCAACCGACTGCAGATCGTGGCGCTAACCACTGTGCTCAACTCTTGTGTGCATGAGACTTTTGATTGGATGCTTCTCTACAGAAGCGATCCAGAATTCAACCACACATACAAGATGCTCTTGGAGGGTAATAAAGTTCCAAATTTTCACCTCCAGGATGCACTACTAGGTTGCCTGGGACACCTTTGTGTTCCTTCAAGCGAGCGTTCCAATATGGTTTGGGAAGCGCACTATAGTCGGGTCGCTGGGCATTTCAGGGTCGAGAAAATAGTGTCAGTACTATAGAAGTATTTCTATTGATCGTACCTTCGACAGATGTCAGGAAGTACATCATATCATGCACTGCCTGCGCCATTTCCAAACCTACCATCAAGAAGTAGGGCCTCTATAATCCGCTACCTACCCTTAGTCGACCTTGGGAATCCATCTTCGTGGATTACATACTGGGCCTTCTACTAAGCATGGAAACGATTCTGTTTTTTTGGTCGTTGACAGATTCTTGAAGATGGACATTATGGCGCCTGCAAGAAGAATATCAAAACAGAAGCCACTGCTAAAATATTCTTTAAACGAGTGTGGGTACACTTTGGGATCCCTCAGCCTATCATCTCATATCGGGACAAAAAGTTCCTCAGTACATTTTTGTCCAGCCTCTGATCGATTTTGGACACCAAGCTCACCAAGTCTGCAACTTTCCATCCCCAAACCGATGGACTGACAAAGGTCGTCAATAGGATGATTGTACACATTCTACGCATGTACAATTAAAAGCATCCACACACATGGGATGAGAGCCTCCCTTATGTATAGCACAACTATAACCAGGCTCTCCACAGCTGAACTGACCACAACCCCTTTCAGGTGGGCTTGGGATTCCAACCACTATGTCCCATTGACGTAGGCATGCCATTTGCGGCTACTCAGGCAGATTCATCTCATGTCCAGTCTGAGGACAAGGCGAACAAATTCATTGAGTGCATTCAACATATCTGCCAACATTTTCATGACATATTGGGCAGAGCCAATGCTAAGTACAAGGAGCGACATGATCAATATCGGGTGCCACACAAATTCCAAGTGGGTGACAAAGTGTGGCTACATTTGCAGAAGGAGCGCCTCAATGGACCTCACCAAAAGTTTAGTCCACTCCACTATGGGCCATACACCATAAGAAATGTTTTAGGGGACAATGCCTTCGAGCTCAATATTCCACCATTTCTTGGTCTGCACCCTGTGTTCAATGTGGATCGACTTCGGCCCTACTTTCCACCTCTACTGGACACATCTGACATGGCAGAACAACTCACACCAACAAAGTTAAACCCAGACTGCATGGAACAAGCCACAACTGATTAGATAATGGACACACAGATCAAGAACACCCACCAATAGAGGATCCATCTATATCGAGTTGTCAAAACAGGTCAACTCGTTCACCAGGGCAAGTGGTTCACCAGGGACTAGGTTCAACAAAAATTTCCTCACCTCATGGAGGATTTGCATGCAATGGGGACCATTGATTCCTAAGGGGGGAGGAATGATACAGGTGTATATTGGTGGCCACCCACCTATTCCACCTAGATCTCCAGTTAGTTTCATCAATTTCTTTTTTTATAACAACATTTACTATTTTTAGCAGTTTTTCGGGTCATGTACTTCCAAAGCAATTTTGACCCCCTAAACGACATTTTTTTTAGGTTTGCAGTAGGCCCATAGCCATAGGAAAACTTGTAGTACTCAGAGAGATATTTCTGATGATATATCATATGTGCCAAACAGATATAATATGACCAAGTTGCGACCCTGGGAAGTTGGCTGCCCAACTAACCCCAACGGGGCCATAAAATCTTGTCGTTTCATCTCCCGAGGTTAGGGTTTTGGTTGTTTAGGGTTTTCCTATGTTGTTCAATAATAAAAATCCCCTTGAGCCTCATTTTAACATAGTTCAGAGGCCTGTAGCCACCACATCTCTTCTCTGATATAAGCTACCAACGCTCTAGCTAGTTTATTTCCATTATGTTCGTAAGCATATTTCAGTTATTTGATATTAATGAAATGAAGTTTTATTTCTACCATGTCTCTACGTTTATGTGTATTTCTGTGTTTTATTGCATTCCTGCATAAGTCCGGATCAGTTGTACATAACCTTGAATGAAATGGTGTATGATGTTGATGCTTTTTTACCTATCTTGAAATACTAGATTCTCATATAGCTTGATGCAACTTCGATTGTCACAATGGATAATGGTCGACTCCATCCGCTGACTAAACAATGCTACTAGCAACTTCAGAAGCCATATGGCCTCACATGTAGCCATGCTAGCTTCCATGTACACTTCTTCTGCAAAGCTTAATGCAACCAACTTCTGCTTCATGTTGTACCAAGAGACATCCCCTGATGCAATGCCAAAGAAACACCCTGAAGTGCTTTTCTTGTCCATTGCATTACCTGCTTAGTATGCATTAGTATATCCCATCATTTTAACACCACCTCCCTTAGTATATCTCAATCCATACCCAATTTTACTTCATAAATATCGCAACACATGCTTCACTACTGTCCAATGCACCTTCTTTGGCTCTACCATGAACTAACTAAGAGTCTTAACCGCAAAGCAAATTTTTGGCCTCATGTTGACCAAATACATGAGAGATATAATAAGAAGTATATATAAGATGGGGTCCACTGGTACCTGCTTCAATGCATAAATATTATTCCAATTGGTTAGCATAGGTGTAGACATGGTTTTATAGTCCAACATCGAAAATTTGTTCAAGATATCCATAGCATATCTCCCTTGACCAACGAAGATCCCCCCATTTGTCTGCCACACCTGAAGTCTTAGAAATTAGTACATCAACCCCAAGTCCTTCATCTCGAACTATGTTTCCAATTCCCTCTCGCAGCCTTTAATGATCCCTAGTGACCCCGTAAAAAATAGATCATCCACATATAAAACTATAATTAGTGGTTCACCTCCAACCATAATATAATAGTTTTTTTAATATGTCATGCTCTTTACAAATCCGATCTACTACAAGTTGTTTTCAATATGACCATACCATGCTTTGAGAGCTCACATGAGTCTATATAACCTCTCTTCAACCTTCATATATGGATATCCCTCCCATGAATCTCAAAACCCTCTTATTATTCGATGTACACCTCCTCTTCCATAACTTGATTCAATAACATCATCTTTACATCCATCTGATGAATTTGTCATCCCATATGTGATGCCAGTAAGGTCATGGCCCTAATGGAAGTATACCTGGCCATAGGAGCAAACATCTCCTCATAATCTATTCCCTCTTTCTAAGAGAACCCCTTGGCCACAAACATTGCCTTGAAATTTTCTACACTGTCATCTTCAGCATGCTTGATCTTAGAGATCCAACAAGAACCAACCACTTCCCTATCCAACAGTCTAAGCACCACCTCCTAGAAATCATTTTTTATGATGGAGTTCTACTCCTCCACCATAGCATCCTTCCACACCTGATGTTATGCAACCTCATCATAGTTGGAAGGCTCTCTATAATTTAGCTCATTCATCAATGCCTTATACCTTGATAATCTATATGGTGGTCTCCTGTCCTTGGTGCTCGATATAGGAGCTCCCACAAACTCTTGTGCATCTCATAATGTCTGAAGCACCTTGCAATTACTGCTCCCACTTGTGGTGGGTGGAGCTTCAAGCTCCTCATCTTGTTGTTGCTCCACATGTTGCGACCTATCCTCTGTACCTGTACCTATGCTTATACTAGTCATAATATTGGTACTCATGCCCTAAGCGTGAGATTATTGTTCAACCCTTGGAACCTCTGCTTATTGACTCTGATCAAATGTTGGTAACTCATAATATATCTTGAAGGATTTCTCCTCCTGGAACTTAACATCTCATCTCACGATGATATTCATTGACCTTGGAATGTAGATCATATATGCCCTAGATGTTTCGTTGGATTCTCTACAGTCGAATCTAACTTGGTGTGCTTCTCATCTGGAATTTAACAATATGTAATACTTCAAAAAACATGAAATTTATAACTTCTGGCTTCTTCCCTGTAGATGCATCCTCGGGTGTTATTTTCCCCAACACCATGTGCAAGACCATATTCTAAATGTAAATTGTTAGGCTACATGCCTCTACCCAAAGATACTTAGGCATATCCTGATCATATAACATGGTCATCCTTGCTCCAACTATTGTTTTATTATTTCTTTCTGCAACCCCATTTTGTTGTGAGTTATACGCAGTTGTCCACTCTCTCTTGATGCCATCCTTGGTGCTTGAAGTCTTTCTCGATGTACTTTCACCCATTATCTATCTAGAGTACCTTTATCTTCTTGTTTGGCGTGTTCCCCACAAGAGCCTTAACCTCTTGGAAGCGACTGAATACTTTTTCATGCGTATTCAAGAAGTAAATCCAAGTATTCCTGGAGAATTCATCAATGAAGGTCACAAAATACTCGTAACCCCTAATATATTTTGTGGAAAATGGACCACAAATACCAGAATGTATCAAATCTAAAACATCCTTACTTCTACTTCCACTCCTTGAAATGTTGCCTTTGCAAATTTCCTAAGTACACACCCTTTATACATGTCATCATGTTCCATATTCACCTCTGGAACACCTCTCACAGTCCCTTTGAGTAGTTTAAGTGCTCCATGATGAATATGACCCATCCTCCTATGTCATAGCTCTCTCATATATTTTTTATCGTTGTTGCTAACTAGTTCCTTTGGAGTGTCCAACTACAACCTATACAACTTGTTGCTTCTCACCCCAATATCCTTTACTAACTTCCAATCTTGGTGTTTTAAATACACCTTTGTCATTGAAAGTATATGTCGTACCCGTTGTCCTAAAGAGGATAAACTAGAATTGGGTTCATTCCCAAACCTATCACGTGCAACACATCTTTAACATGGATATTTTTGTTTGATTCTTTTTGAAATGTGAATTCCCCTCTCCCAACTAGAGTACACTTAGACTTTCTACCCATTTATATTTAGAAGCCTATATCCTCTGCTTTGTAGCTAGAGAAATACTCTTTAACTCTTTTCATATGACATGGCACCCCACTGTCATTATACCAAACTCCTGTGGTGGTTGAGCTAGATAGGCAAGTTATGGTAGTGAACTCATCTTCTAGCCTTGAATATAGTTCATCAATATTTGTTGAAGTTGTTGTTTGATTCTTCCCTTTCTTCTTTTCACCATTCTTTCTATCCATACATTGACTAACATAGTGCCCCTATTGAACACAGCTAAAACACTTGATTTTACTCAAGTCCTTCTCCTTTTTCTATCCCTTGGAATTATACCATTTTCTTGGGTATTTCTTGGATTTTTCCTTACCTGCAAGAGAAACATTTTCGCCATTCTCATGCTTCCATATTTTACTGGTGTTGCCACTGACAAGGCTCAACCTAATATTTTCTTGAGTGAAATAACTCCACAAATAATCCCAATCAGGTTGGTCTTATCGTCCATTAATCACCTAGACAAACACGTACCACTACATTGAGAACCCATTTAGAGTATGTCTCATTATCTCATCATCATCTATTTTTTCTCCAACAACTACTAACTCATCCTTGATATGATTGATCCTGGTGAGATAACTGACTATACCTTCTCCTTTGTTAATTATGGTATTTCATAACTTCTCTCTAATGATAAGCTACATGTTTATAGTAACATTCTGGAACAACTTCAACTTGGAATCCCACATCTTTTTACACATATCCAATTATGTAATATGTCGGATGATGTGATCTTTAACACCATCTTGGATAATATGCCTATCCTTAGCATCATCCTTGCAGTAGGTCGCTAAGTGAATTGGATCTGTTGGTACAACAACAATAGATGTAACATATTCCTTCATACCGTGCTCCTCCAACAATAATAAAATTATGTATTTCCACGTACCAAAGTTTGATGCACCATCAAGTTTGTCTTAATCCCTCAATTCAGTTGAAGCCATTTCTGAAACCCTCGAACAATAACGTCCAATAAATCTTAAGTGATTTGTTTGTGTGAAAAGCTTTGATTTCTCCTTTAAAACCCTCATGCTCAGATAAAAATAACCTTAGCATTGTAGTCGCTCTGATACCATATGAAATTTATTGCTACCTAGAAGGTGTTATTTTTTTTTATTTTTTTTTCTCGTTTAGACTAATCCTAATCTTCCCATTTTTTTCTCCTTCCATTCCACCCATGGGTTTCGAACCGGTGACCTTACAGAACGGAGTGCCTTAACAGTGCACCCCATCAACCTAGAAGATGTTATTAACTTAGTTAATCACTTCCTATTACTTGTTCACAAAAATTAATTCTTCTTCTGGAAGTAATGAATAATAACATGAACAACACCATTCAAAAAATATAAATGTAGTGAAATATACGAGAAACCAATCACACAATTTACACAAGTATTTTTGGACAAACGTCCCTGCAAAAACCCCAATGTGGGGAAAACTAGTTTTTAGATTTAAGGGTTTATATTATTGTCTTCAGTAAAAAATGCTATTGAGAAATTACAATTGCTTTCTTGATACTGGAAAATGTTAGGAAATTTGTTTATCTTCACTTATGATCAAATCAGACTGGGAAATATCAATATCTCCCTTTGCAGATCAAATCTTCCCTTTTTGGCAATTCACACTTCCTTCCTGCACTCACATTGGCTAACTAGAACTCACACTTCCCTTCTTGAAAACTCACACTAACTTGGGAATTTTATCTTGCAATTTTTACTTCCTCTAGCAACTTGCACTAGCAACTATAAACTTGCAACTCCATCTGGACATTTGATAACTCACATTGGTAAATTGGAAAACTCACACTAGCAAGCTCAACCTCCTTCTGCAGAAATAATTCGGCCCTGATAAACCCCCTCTTGAATAAGAAACTAGATGTATTTTTGATCAAGAATGACCTCAAAAATATCTCTCCTCAATCATTAGTATTGAAACCCTCTTGGTGCCTCCAAAACTCACCCACTTGATGTGTTCTTTGTGTGTCTCCAATGTTGCCCATCAGTTCCCTTTATAATATCTCATTCACAAAAGAATTTCCATGCTTAAAAGTTCACTTGATCTAATCAATGTTTAAGATCATCTTAGAAACTTTCCATAAGCTTCCAGAGGTACGTCGATCTTATCCCAACTAATGTTAATTAATTATCCGCTTTCCCTAAGTTAAGACTTAGGAAATATTTAAAAAATCACTAATTGACATAATTAAGATATAGAACACGAGTCTGAGCTACAATATTTAACTATTTACCCGCTTACTTAAATAAGGTCTACCTCATTTTTTAAATAATGGTGTGATTTAGTTGGCATTTACATCCCTTGATGGTTAATTCTTTGATGGTTATTCACACTACTAATTAACAATTGAAATATAATAAGCTCATCAGTCTAGGTCGAACAGTGGATATCTGCATAGAAAGGTGTTTGTCGACTAGTATAGGGGTCTTCCCCAGGTTCGAAACTTGTTTTACATATTTGATGAGGCTTTTGGGAAGTTGCATTAGGCTCAGGAGTATAGAGGAAATCTCACTGACTCGATCCCAAGTCTTCTCAGTGACAGGTTGTCTATCGATTCTCCTTATTAAAAAATAAATTTAAAACTTTATAAAAAAATTAAAAATAAAATACCCATACATAGAAGAGAGAGAGAGAGAGAGAGAGAGAGAGAGGGAGATTTGATAATTTTATTAATAATAGGTTGCGTAAAGACCATAACTAAATATATGTTTTCAAGATGCTTTGATATTGTTTGTTTTAACCCTGTATAGAAATTATCTACAAACGAATCTTAAAAACAGAAAATAAACAATAGCGAGAGCATAAAACATAAAACAAATATACACAGAGATTTTCCCCTGGATCCCAAATCGGGATGCCCAACTTGATTTTTCATTATATTCCTTTTAGTGTTACAACACATATATATACATGTCGAAGCATACATAAACCCCAATCCATTAACCCTAGATTAGAACATAACCATAGTTCCCTTGACCGGATCTACAAAATACCAGGGGCCAAAAACCATCATGCCCCAAACCATGTGCAAACACATGCACAAAACCATGGGCAGGTTCGCCCACCGAAAAATAAGGACCAATTTTTTTTTTCCCGGGGTGCTGCCCCGGAACCCGAACAGGAGGGGCTGCCGGCCCCCCTGTGACCCCCATGTTGCGCCTGGCGCAATGTACAGGGGGCGCTCTCGCCCCCCCTGTGACTCCCCCGCGCTTGACTAGTCGTGGAAAGAATGTAACACATACCCAACATTCTCCCACTTGTTGTTTTCTTTCCGCAGGGGTCCACATGAGAGCTTAGTCATTAGCCTAGCTCTGCAACACCCATTGTTTCTCTACACCAAGAGAAATTCTGAGTGCTCACAGACTTCGTCAATGCATCTGCAACATTCTTCAAGGTGTCCACCTTTACCAACAACACCCTTTTAGCCTCAACCATATCTCTCACAAAATGATATTAAACATCAATGTGCTTTGTCTTTGAATGATAAGCAGGGTTCTTAGCCAAGAAAATTGCACTTTGGCTATCACAATCTATCCTTATAGTTTGTTGCACCAACCCCATACTTGAACACAATCTTTGCAACCAAACTGCTTCTTTGCTTGCATGAGTGGCTGGTATGTATTCTACCCTATAGTTGAAAGAGCCACTACAAACTGTATTTTACTCATCCAACTGATTGCACCTCCAAATATGCTAGACACATACCCACTTGTAGATCTTCTTTGGTCCAGATCTCCAGCCCAGTATGCATCAACAAAACTACGAATGTCCAACACTCTTTCCAACCCTGGTCTTCCTTGGTATCACAAGCCATAATCACTAGTGCCACGAAAATATCTAAAAACCTTCTTCATTGCTGTCCAATGCTCCTTCCCTGGGTTTGACATAAACCTTCTCAATACTCCCACTGCATGTGCAATGTATGGTCTAGTACATACCATTGCATACATCAGGCTACCCACTACACTTGCATATGGAACACAGGACATATCCTCCTCTTCTTCTTGTGCCTTGGGACACTGTTCAACAGACAGCTTTGTACCTACAGGAATCAGAATATTCATCGGTTTACTATCCTGCATATTGCACCTATGCAATATAGTCTCAACATACTTCCTCTGGTTTAACCAGAGCTTCCTCTTTTCTCGATCTCTCTTAATTTCCATGCCCAAAATATAGTTTGCAGCACCAAGATCCTTCATGTCGAATTTGGAGAACAGTTGGGTCAAATCAACAACATATCATCCACATACAAGACCAAATAAATAACACGGTCACCAATTAATTTAAAATAAACACAGTGATCCTCCTTGCTTCTGGTGAAGCCAAGTCCCCGTATATAGGTATCAAATTTCTGATACCACACCCTTGGTGACTGTTTTAACCCATTCAGAGACTTCTTTAACCTGCATACCAGTTCCTTCTTCCCCTTCACCATAAAGCCTTCAGGTTGCTTCATGTATATCTCCTCTTCCAGATCCTCGTGAAGAAATGTTGTCTTCACATTCATCTGTTCTACCTCAAAATCAAATGCAGCAACAACAGATGAAAGTAATCTAATAGAAGTAAATTTGGCAATAGGAGAAAAAATATCACCAAAATCAATTCCCAACATCTGGGAATAACCTTTTGCTACCAACCTAGCTTTGTATTTCTCCACCTTGCCTTCTACATTCATCTTCTTCTTAAAAACCCATTTGCTCTCGATGGGATTCCTTCCAGCCGACAACTCCACCAGATCCCATACCTCATTTTTATGCAAGGATGCCATTTCATCAACCATGGCTCCTTCCAGAGTTTTCCATCCTCTGAACCTACGACCTCCCTAACAGTTCTAGGTTCATCATTAGTTATAGTTAAAGCAAAATTTGAACAGAAAGCAGATGGACTGTACCTTTTTGGTGGTCTTCTTTCCCGAACTGATCTTCTCACAGCTGGAGTTTGTGGCTCTTCCTCTTCTGAGTCTTCTTTTGTTGTAGAGTCTGATTCATCCTCCTTTAGCTCAAACTCTATCTTTTAAGGCTCCTTTGGTAGGACTTCATGTTTAACAACATCTTTCACCTCTCTAAACACCACATCTCGACTGTACACAACCTTCCTTGTTTCCGGGTTCCAAAGCTTGTAACCCTTTAAACCATCCTTATACCCAATAAAAATGCACCTTTCAGATTTATTATCCAACTTGGTCCTTTTCTCCTTTGGAACATGTACATATGCATCACATCCAAATACCCTTAGATGTGAAATAGAGGGTTTCTTACCAGTCCATACCTCATGTGGGGTCTTATCCTCCAACGCTGATGAAGGTGATTTTTTAACTAAGTAACATGCAGTCTCCACTGCCTCTGCCCAGAATTCTTGTCCTAACCCGGTACCACTGAGCATGCTTCTTGCCTTTTCCATCAGTGTTCTATTCATTCTTTCTGCAACTCCATTTTGCTGAGGTGTGTATGGAGTAGTCTTCTGCCGTGCTATACCACACTTCTTACATAATTCTTCAAATTCCATCTTGCATAACTTCCACCATTGATTCATCTCAGCGCCTTTATCTTCTTCTCTGTCTGGTTTTCCACCAGAGCCTTAAATTCTTTAAATCTGTCAAAGACTTCAGATTTCTTCCTCAAGAAATATATCCATGTATTCCTTGAGAATTCATCTATGAATGAAACATAGTACACAGACTTACCCAGCGATGGAACCGACACAGGTCCAAACCCATCACTGTGCATAAGCTCTAATATCTTGTTTGCCCTCTTAGCACCAGAAGGAAAACTCACCCGATTCTGCTTCCCATATACACAATGTTCACAGAAATCAAAATCCATAGAGCTATTAGACATACCTTCTACCATACCATTTCCATGTAGTATCCGAAGGCCCTTCTCTCCAATATGTCCAATCCTTTGATGCCATAGCATGATATTTTCTCCAGAGACCTAGGCTTTCCGCTCCACTTTCGGGAACCACATAACTGTTGCACCCATCAATAATAGTGTTGCCCTGAAGCTTGTACAGAGTTCCAATCTGAACTCCCCACATTAATACTAGTGCTCCTCGAACCATCTTACAGGCATCTTTCTCGAATGTTGTTTTTACACCTGCATCATCCATCTTGCTTACAAAAATCATATTTCTAGCCAATGCAGGAATGTGCAGAACACCAGGAAGTGTTCTAATCCTTGCACCTTGCAGCTCATTAGGGGAATTTTGAGGTCTAAAATGGGCCTCCTAAGGAAATAATAAAATAATAGCTAAACAAATAAAATAATATTTATGCATTTGCAATTCACTTTTTTCACCACAATCCATGTAACCATAGTTAAATTCAATTCAAAAGTTGTACCAAAATAAAATTAATAAAAAATTGTATTGATGTGACTATAAATAAGAACGAGTTTTTCAAGAAAAATTCATTATCATTGAACAACTAATGCATTTTTCCTTTGTACTTAAATAACTTATATATATATATATATGTGTGTGTGTGTGTGTGTCTGTGTTATTAATTAAAATTTTTATTATTTAAATTTTATAATAACATGTAATTAATATACTATATAAAAATAATATAATATAATATAATAAATGTATATGGACATGCATTATTTCTTTCAAGAAATATGAAATGACAATAATATATTTTTATTCAAAAAGTGTGAAATGAAATTTATTATGAGTGCTTTACTTTGACTTTAAAAATACTTAGAGCACTACCATGATTAACCATGAGTTTTTATCCACCATTGAGAATGTGACAAGTAAGTACTTTTAACTTAAACAATGCCACCTCAACCATTAGGGATGATGTCATCCTCTAAAATGTGATTGGTTCTCATAAAGTGAATTTTGATTGTACATTTTCCTTAGGAGGCTCATTTTAGACCTCAAAATTCCCCTAATGTCAGCTTGACTTTTCCACGTCCGACGATTTTGGCCTTCTTATCATCACCTAAGAAGACATCACCGCCATCATATTTCTCATACTCACAGAACCACCCCCTATGAGGAGTGAAGTGAAAGGATGCACCTGAGTCAATCAACCATGACTCATGATCTACATGTGTATTTGAAGAAGAAGCCAAATACACATCCCCACCTTCATCCGAGGTGTTTTTTTCCTCTGCAGAAGGAGCATCATCAGATCCCTTTCCTTTCTCAGAGCTTTAGATCTGCAACTTTTCTAGTGCCCTTCAGCAGATTTCCAAAGCACCTTTCAACCTTCCAGAGATTGACTGCATCAAAACCTTATTCTTTTGTTTCGTTTTGGGACTCCTTGCATTGCATAGTGGCAAATCCATTCGCATTCTCCATATTTCTCCGTCTCATTTCCTTCAATAGCAAGGCTGAGACAATGTCATCAAAATTCAAGGTAGTTGTATTGCTACCTATTGCAATAACCAGACTGTCCCACAAGTCTGGTAGAGAACACAACAAACTGATGCACTTATCTTCTTCTGAGGTTTTAATATCAAAAAATGAAAACTGACTTACCATAGTATTGAAGGCGTTCAAATGCTCTGTCACCGAGTCTCCATCCTTCATCCTCAGGTTAAACAAATTTTTCCGCAGGAACAATTTATTCACCAGAGAATTAGATTGGTACAAAGTCCCAAGTTTGTCCCACAAATTCTTTGCCGTCGCTTCCCCAGATACATTCAACAATACCTAATCCGAGACACACAACCGTATTGTGCTCTTCGCCTTTCGATCCAACTTCTTCCAGTCTTCATCTGACATTGTTGTTGGTTTAGTACCTGGATCTACTGCGATCCACTGGTCTTTATCCACCAGTAGATCCTCCATCTTGAGTTTCCACAACTCAAAACGCTAACCATTAAATTTCTCAATCTCTATCTTTCCACTACTCACCATCTTCTTTCACCGCAAGAATCAATCCCGCAGATCTCCCACTGAATGTATCTACCACGCCCGGGCAAAATACTCAAGAAGAAAGGCGTCTTCAAGCCGAAACAACTATGACACCAAACATTGGTTTAACTCATACGTAATTACTCAAACGAATCTTAAAAAACGTAAAATAAACAATAATGAGCATAAAAACACAAAACAAATACACACAGAGATTTTCCGGATCCAAAATCTAGATGACCACTTGATTTCATTATATTCCTTAGTGTTAAGGAAGACATATATATACATGCCGAAGCATACATAAACCCCAATCCATTAACCCTGGATTAGAACATAACCGTAGTTCCCTTGACCAGATCTACAAAATACCAGGGGCCAAAAACCATCATGCCCCAAAACGATGTGCAAACCCATGCAAAAAACCATGGGGGGGGGTGTCCGTCCACCGAAAAATAAGGACCAATTTTTTTTTCCCGGGGTGCTGCATTAGACCCCGAACAAGCCCCCCCTGCTGCGCCCGGCGCGACATACAGGGGTCCCCTTGTGACCCCCCTCTCCCCCCGCGCGTGACTAGTCGTGGAAAGAATATAACACATACCCAACAGATATGAAAATTGACTATCATAGTCTACCCTCCTAAGACAACAATAGAATTAAATGACACTAAGCTTCTTAAAGAAACAACTAGAATGTATCCTTACATAATATCCCATAATAAAATTATTTTGTAAAACATCTAATAGAATTGAATTGTTACAATTTTGAATCTAAATTCAGTGGATGCTAATTTCCTTTAAGTTGTTCTTATTCTTCAACCAAAACATAAGAAAATTGGAAGTCTCTCTCTAAATTGTAAAATGAGAGGTCGGGCTTTCAATTTTACATTTAAACATATTGTTTTCATTTCTTAGAATATAAATATCAATTCCATAATTTTTCATTTCTTGGTTCCAAGCCTAGTTTTGGATGACTTTAAGATGCCACATCTGCTCAGTTGAAAATTATCTACTCAAAACTTGGATTTGGGGAGAGAAGAAAGCTTGCACCACATAATGACTATATGGAAAATGGAAAATTTGGATGTCAATTGAGTTTCAAAAAACTAGAAATATAGGCTTCACCATACTAACCACAAAAAAAATTACAATAATAAGCACCTTAAGTCCATATGGACCAGATAACTCCTTATAGAATATTTGAGAGGAATACAGGTCTCAGGGAGAAAGATACCTAGGAGTGGTGGAATTAGAATGAGGTCGTTGAAAGAGGGGTTGGGACAATTCAGAGCAACTAGAAGCCATGAATATAGCCCTTAACTCCAGAAAATAAATTCAAATATGATCATGGGAAAAATGAAAGGCAATCTCAAGCAATAAAAACCAAAGCACATCACATGTCACATGCACAAAGTGAATTATCCTTCAAAGGGTTATCATATTGAAATAGGTGAGATAAAAGAGTGGAGGCGGCCTTGATGATGCAATGTATACACCATACTAAGTCATTGAGGAAAATATATATGTAAAGAAATAAATGTCATGATGAAGTTGAGAGAATTGAATGAGTTACATGATTCAGATGAGTGGGGAATTAATGTTGGGAAAAAATAAATTTTAAATTTTGATTTCATGAAAATTGAAATCTTAGGGGATATGAAACCCAAGGTTCCCAAAAGAAGTGATCGAGACTTCTTGCAAAAGTGAAGTGGTTTCTTTAGCCAAAAGGTCTACACAATCGTTATATTTTTTGAGAATATGAAAAAAAAATTACCACTTTAAAGTTTATGAGCTCTTGATGCATTTTGATGAAATTTCAATCCATAGTCAATTGATTATTAGCTTTATGATCATGCAAATCATTGATAATAATCCTCGAGTCTCCAAGCATCACTAGTTTTGAAATTTCCCTTGAACTGTCAGATCAAAGCCTCATGAATATTTAGCTCAATTATTAGATGAGTGTCATATATTCATGAAAAATTGAAATTCTTAACTCCCTCTAAGTTCAACAAAACACGACTTTCTCCTATCATTCCAAAATTACCTATTTTTTATTAATATGAAAGTACAACATACTTGAAAACCATTATTTAATATTCCACTTTTATAAATATATCAATAAAATTGACACTTTTTTTTCAATAGAAAAAAAAATTCACCTTGTTGTTCCATAAAAGAAGTCAAAGGATGCATACAATGCCAAAAACATAGATTATGAAGCCAAAGATTCACTCGGAAAATTTAATTTTAAAAAAAAAGTACATTAGAAACACATCGAGGACCTTGTAGAGCCTACAAAACATATGTGTGCTATACAGTCAAACTTCTGAAGTGTTTACATTACAAAATATTAATTTATTGAGAAAAACTCCTTCATATAGTACTGGAAAATGACCATCAGTATTAGTCAGAGAAAAATAAATATGTCTATGAGAGAGAGTAAAAAAACAATCAATAATCTGACTAAGTTTATCCTAAATAGTCAAGTAAAATTGTCTGCATAAGACCAAGTCAGATGATGTAAAGGAAAAGTGCCTCTTTCGATCATACTAGACTAGTGGATTGCCATTCTTCAAAGAAAATGATTCCAGAGGCCATTGTAAGATCTATTTTAGACAAGAAGTTCACCCTTGTATTCCATTTCCTGTAAATATGTTGGAAAGTGAAGGAATGGAACCTTTCCTTTAATTCTAATAACCTGCCCTGCCAATAGCTCAGATTGAGCACCTGAAGAGAACATTTGCTAGTCAGTCATTGTACTATGCATATAGAGTCCCCATAGACTTGTAAATGGAAGATATTTTTATTAATAACAAAAGTAAGAAGAGTCGAGCATGCTATGAGCTCAACTTTTGTATTTGTGCCCTGTTCCAAGTTCACCCAAATCTGATAGGACTTACTTCCAGGGAGTCTAATGAGGTCAACCCCACCACACACACCTTCTTGAGAGGCTCCATTAAATAAGCTTGTCAAAGAGTTCTTATCATGAATGGGAAAGGTAAACAATATGGAAGCATTAGGAAGTCTAGGCATGGAAAAATCCTTTAAAAAACTTATAATTTTGGGAATTACCGCCTCTATATTAATAGATATATTTTAAAAAATATAATTTTTTCTCATTCTCCATAACCCCCATGTTATAAAGATGGTAAGGGTTTTATGAATACGCATATTTATGTCCTAGTATCGAAGATAGTTTTAAAAATAAATAAAATATGATGAAACATGTAAGTCTAGAATGATTAGAGTGTCATGCCAAACTTCCCTTGAAACTGAGCAAAGTACAAAGATATGGTCAACTGATTCTAACTCAGAATTACAAAGAAAACAAATGATAGGAACCGAGAAGCTTCTTTTCAAAATATTATCCTAGGTGAGGATTCTATTCTCCAACAAGATCCATCCAAAACATCTCAATTTTTGTGGAAGTTTCTAATTCCATTATTTTCTATGCAACCAAATGCTATATTGTGAAGAGGAATATACTAAAGAGGCATAAGCTTCTCTAGATGTAACTTGTCCAATGGTAGTAGGTTTTGAATGCTAGACTTTCATATATGTATATATATCCTTTAGTGCAATGAGCTTCATAAGTCATCATATTTCCTCAAAGAATCTGTAGAGATGTAAAACCTCAGGACCACATTGATATAGAGTCATTCCAACAAGGTTCAAATCCTCTCCAAAGACTTTGGATTAGACATGGATCATATTTGGAATTTTGGCTTAGAAATCGCAACATGTTATTCCAGAGATATGTCATAGAGCGAAGTAGATTGCACCATTCAGATATGACCTTGGGCATGAATAACTTGCTAATTTTGAATAAATACCTCGATATTAACACAACCTATCGCCTAAAACAAGGCTCTCGACCCTTTTTAAAGTTTTTATTGCCTGACATAGAGAATAATAGTAGAACTTGAACCCAAAATTTTCATTGCCTCATATAGTTCAACAAATTCCACATAAGTGATTCCACAAGATCTCACATGAATCATCATAGAGAAGCTCACATATGGTCATTTAACCACACAAATTTGGATCTTTGACACCAGGAATTATCATAGGTTTGGATATAGAGTGACTTGGATCAACAATATTTGGATGCTTGTTTTAGGCCTTCCTCTAGATAAGCCCTCAAAAACTTAGTTTCTTTAGAACTCTTGTGATTGTATTCTTATTAATTTCAACTTGAGCTCAACCAATACGTTGAAACCATGTTGATTTTCTAGGGCACAACCTAGAAATAACTTTCTTCATCATGATAACTACTTCCAATGATCATATAACATTAATTACCCATAACATTTATCATTAGGTAGTTATAAAAAATAAAATATCAACTATTAAACATGAAAGATAAGTAGAAATTAGCCATGAAACCATGAGACAAGAGACACATAAATTATGCCTAAGGCCCAAGGAAAAACCCACAAGGGGAAAACATAGAAAACATTTCCTTATGAGAGATAGAGAGTTTGACCCATAAATACATCAAGAAAAACCAAACCAATAGCCAAACCATAATCAAGAACAAAATCCTGCCAAACCCTTCTTCATATTTTCACCCCCCTTTTTCTACTCTTAACTTTGTTGGATCAAAGATAACCAAGACATGATTCGATATGTCAAATGGGGAGGAAGGATCTCCTTTATGAAGACTTAGAATGGGGGTCTAATGGGTGCTTATTAAGGGCCTAACCAACCTAAACAAAAAGGACGACCGACTTAAATTTTAGGAGGAAAAAAATAAATAAATTTTTTATTTATTTCTTCACATGATGAAAATATTGACCATGTCTACTATATTTCCAACAAGGAGGATGTAAATTTGAGCCATCATTGAGTGGGGATTTTGCTTCATTCCCCTGAGGTGCTCCTATTGTGGTAGTTCCTGATAAAATAAGGGCTTGAGGGTTCCCAAAAAATACTACGAGGCCTAGTGCGATGACGATAGCTTGCTCTAGAAAGGGTTCAAACCCCTCTGTCAAGGGTGGAGAGAGAGGGTTTCCTTGAAGACCCCGCAAGCACATATCCTTGAGCACAACTACTTGCAAACCTAGGGGTGGAATACCCACATCTAATGCTTGAGTACCTTACTCCGATGGACATATTGAGGAATGCAGGAAGCCACTGGATGTTTGAAAACCCACTGAAGAGCCAAGTTTTAGAGAGAGTGAGGTAAAATCAGACACTCATATACTTGGGTGAATTTTAGAGGAGAAAATGTAGAAGCTTTGAATGGCGTCGATGTATCATTAGAAATGGTATGAAATCCCCAGAAGAAGTGGTGTCAAAATTCCTTGGGGAATTTTTCATCCACGACTACAACTAGACTGTAGTGAAATCTCCAAATGCTAACAATCCACCTTCAATAAAAGTGAAATCTACAAACGGGGGGGGGGGGGGACCGAAAAAGTCCCTTGAATGCGTTAGATTTGAAATATCATCTGCAAGTGGAAAGTATGGGGTGGAAAAATGGCCCTCAGTGAACCCCAACTTGAAACAATGACAAACATGAAATTGGGTTAGTGACCTCCAAATGCCACCCCTGAAGCACCTGAGGTAGCCAGCTCGACCTTTGACCCATCCACCAGCCAATAAGAGTCCTCCATATCATGACCAATAGAGAAGGGATGCTCTCCTTCTGAATTATTACCAACTATATTATTTTTCATCTCGCCCTTGAACCCATGTCTGACAACTGCTGAGGTAAAAATAAAATAATATTTGTATGGGTCTTCAGAATAGTCGATCAAATATTCATCCATCCGCAGATCCTCTTCATTCATCCTTTATATATTCGTGGTTACAAACCCAAAAAATTTCCATGAGTGAAATTGATTCATCCATGGATGCCACTGTTAAAGTTTTCATCCATCCAGAATCATAGAATAATAAAGTTGTCCTAGAAGTGTTGTATTTCCTAGAAGATAGATAGGCCTTGTCACAACCATGTCAATTATCATGTTTGATTTTTTTATTAAGGACACATGGCATGTTGAGATGAGGCTAGAGAGGTTATATATATGTTATGCCTCTCAACCATTATGTAATGTTTTTTTCTTATCAATAGAATCACATGTTTGAGGATAGTTCCACTAAATTTATCACCATCTTGCACTTGCCAAGTGTCAATAAGCGATGCCAACCCTAACTCATAAATCATATTAAATATGAATACAATATATGTTAAATACTAAAATATTCTCTAAATTAAGCCAAAGGAGTAAGATATCAATATTAATCTAGGTTTTTGAAGGGAATATTACAACATTTTTGGTGCCATAGTTCGTGAACAAGGTTTTTGTAACAAAACATTTGAGGCATTGATCATTGAAGTTTCCTAAATACTTGTAAATATCTTTGATATTTTTGCATTGCCTTTTATTTCTTTTAGTGGTTTCTATCATTATAACTTACTAACCTATTTAATAATTAAGTGCTTAATGGTAAATCCTAAGTAGAGAAATTTTCTATCCTTTTGGAACCTAATACCTTTTTTTTCAGCAATAAAAATATATATTTATGGTAGAGAATTGAGTGACAATGAGATACAAGGTTGGTACTTACAGTTTAAGTATTGTACACATTTTTTTTTTAGTGGTTGTAATAGAAATAATACTCTAAAAAGATAGTATTAATCATGGCCATAATCCTTCGATTTATTTATAGATGGGAGGTGACCAAAATTTCCAAACAAAAATACAATCTATGTGGGCTTCTGTAAGGGTCATTTGCAGTACACTTGATCTACTAGGAGAGAAAATCAAGGAATCATTATAGAAATATTGGAAAAATGTTGTGTTACTAAGTATAAGATGAAATTCCAAGGTATTTATATAAAATTATTTCAAATCACTTTAAATAGAAGAATACAATTCAAGTTTAATGTTTCAAGACTTTGATTCCTAGTTAGATTAGATAACTCGCAGATGGATTGAATGAAGGTCCATGGATTTCTCCACTAGAAAATTATTTGTCCTGGAGATGGACAAAATTAATAAAATGTTAAGAAAACTTTGTCAATGAAGGAAATATAAAAATAAGACCTAGCGACATTAGATTTAGGACTAAGCGAGAGAAGATATTGTCTTAGGTATCTTGGGAAAAATAAGAGAAAATTTGAGATTCAAACTTTCATTTTTATCCTTGGAAGATTGCGCAAACATAGAAAAATGTCTCTGGAAAAAGAAAAAGAAAATATTCAGTTGCCTAACATAATTATCTCAAATAAATAGAATGGAGTGAAAAAATAATTATCTATTGTAATTTGAAAACATTACTTGTCTATTGAAGTTTGTGACATGGAAAACATTAAAAACATTTCCTTACAACACATTGACCCACGCCTTCTTGATGATCTCTTGGAAGACTTAACAACTCTTATACTTATGATTGAAATGCTCTACTATTTAAATGCTTATGATTGAATCCAACTACTATTTCTATTTTCAATGTCTTACAAAGGTTCTCAAAGTCATTAAATGTTGAAATTTTGTAGAGCATCAGAAGGTACTTCTCAAATGGATTTTGTGTAGGGCATGTGAGAATGATTAAAAGGCATAAGAGATATTCTAATTATAAGTCAAATTAAGGTGTCAAGTCGACTTAGGTCGACCAACATGGACAAGAGAAACCCTTAGGGATTCACACCCTTAGAAAAGTATATATACAATAAGGTGAAGGAGCATTCTTTTCTTGTGTGAAAGAGGCTAGAAGTGACCTAGTCACAAGCATCAAAAGGAGCCACAGGAGAAATTTTGAGGACAACAAGGTTGGACGAGATTTCTATGGTTGGAAGGAGGCCGAGTAGGGCTATTTTGGAGGGTTTAGAAGGTTGCTGACTATTCTAGATCACTCGTAGCAAGGAAGACATCTATTTGTTGGTTAAGGACCACAACAATCTAGAAAAGAGATGCATGTGTGAATGGTTTCAATGTTGTTTTAGAAGGCCACAACCAAGAAATAAGGGTTGGATTCTGGTTCTGAGGAGGCTGTAGTTGAGGAAGGGTGGGGTCAAGCCCCGAGTCTATTTTAGAAAGGAAACACGAGTAGTGAAGGAAGAAGAGACAATTTGTAGGCATGTTAGGGCTTATTCCCTATTAGTAGGCAAGAAAAGATAGGATATAGTCCTGTAGGCCCATCTGAGGGTCTGAAAAGGTAGGCTGCAGGGAATAATAAGTTGGACGTAGGTTTTTGGTGGACAGTGGAGGGTTTTCGTAGTTGGAACAAGAGGGTTGATGACTAAAGCAGGTCTATTAGGGAAGACCACAAGGAACACAAGAGGATTGAGGCTTGAATAATGCTTAAGGAGGTTAGATAAAGGTTACATCAAGGATAAAAGGATTGGTAAGTCACTACGGAGCAGTCCAAATATGGTTGAGGGCTAATAAAGGAGAAATAGCTAGTGTATGATTGGAAAACAACCCAAAAGGAGTTAAGCAGCCGAGGAAGGAGGGCCATTGGGCTTAGGTAAGGTGCCAAAGTCACGTGGAAGAAGGGATAACCCATGTAAGGTTTGTGAGGTTCCCTAAGACAATAGTTTGAAGAGACAAAATAGCTATAATTTCTTCTTTGTGTATTTGGTATTTACGAAGGATTGTAAAAGGGCCACTTTCCCTGGTACGAGAGCCTTATGGATTCTCTTATTGATGTACTGATAAGAAATTATATTTGGGAATAAATATTGTGTCTTGTGAATCAATTTAATTGATGGTATACTCTCTTGTAAAAAAATTTAAAGTTAAGCATTTTGGTGTGTTTCTATTTTTTGTTATGTGAAACTGCCAAAATATAGACCAGAATTGGGGTGCATGGAATTATAACATGGTATTAGAGAAAATTTCAAGATAAGTTGGGTCATATTTGTGCACAGGTGCTATGGGAATGTTCCAGGAAGCAACAATGTTTCCAAGTGAGTTGGTTAGGTATGCCTTGTGAAACGTGGGGAAAAATGTTCATATAGGGAGCTATGAAAAATTGTAGCTTGGGGTGCTAGAATGGGATATTTGGTTGATTGGTGGAGAAATAAATACACAATAGTATGTTGTGTGGTAGCTTATTGATAGTATTGATGGAATTATATTGACTTGTCAAAGTAAGTGTTGACAGCTCGGGTGCCTTGGAAGGGATTGCTTTGGCATGGTCGAGGTAGGTTCATGTCGTTGGCAAGTTCATTGCGAGATGGAGTATTCATTGCGAGATGAAGTCTCCATGAGGTGTTTGAACCAATAGGATGAGGGAACCTATAGATTTGAGTTGTGATGGTATAGAGTGGACTAGGACAAGTGTTCAACTGCAACTTAGGACTAACCTTGAAAGGACACAAGTTCAGTTGTAGCATGTGTATAATTTTTTGTGAGTTTACGTTCCATGAGGGAAATAAAAGTGAACTAGGGGAAGGTTGTGTAGGCTTAGAGAGAATAAACAAGCTTAGAGGGAGATTATCAACCCTGCGGAAGTCTAACCTTTAGGTTCAAGCAAGAAAGTGAAGCCTTCTAGGCCATGTAGGGAAAGTTGCAGACCATGCAAGGAAGTTGTGGTGTATGCAAGAAAAGTAATGGACCATGAAAGTAAAGCCATTGTACACAAGGAAGTCATGGGCCATGAAAGGAGAGTCACGACACATGCAAAAAAGTCATGGCCATGCAAGGAAAAGTCATGGAGCTAGAAATTTCAATGAACAAGGAAAGTCATGGTTTGGATGGCCATGCAATATGCTCTAAAGTAGGATGCTTCTAGGAGCATTTTGGTTTCGATGGTCCATATATTTCGAAAGGATTTGGTTGCGGATTATATTTGCAGGTAGTACCACTTCCATGTGGAGGTGGAAATTCCTTCCTTGATAAGAGGAAGTGTTGAAATATGGTAGCATCGGAAGGTACTTCTTACATGGATTTTGTGTTGAGCATGTGAGAATGATTAAAATATACAAGAATTTTTTTAATTTAACTATAAGTTGGCTTAATATTTCAAGTTGGCTTAGGTTGGCCAAAAAGGCCAAGAGATAACCCTCAGGGTTTCACACCCATTAGAAAAATATAAATACAAGAAAGCGAAGGAGAATTTTCTTCTTGTGTGAAAGAGGCTAGAAGTGACCTAGTCGCAGGAAGCAAAAGGAGTCACAAGAGAAAGTTTGAAGACAATAAGGATGGAAAAGCTTTCTGTGGTTGGAAGGAGGCCAAGTAGGTTTGTTTTGGAGGGCTACAGAGGCAAGTAGTTGTGCTAGGTCACCCACAACAAGGAAGGCACCTGTTTGTTGGTTAAGGACAACAAGTGGCTAGAAAATATAGGCCTATGTGAAGGACCACATAACTGTTATGAGGATACTACAACCAAGAGAGAAGGGTTGGAACATGATTCTCAAGAGGCCACAATTGAAGAAGGGTTGGGAAGCCCTTATTCTATTGCAGCAAGGAAGCAAGAGTAGCGAAGGAAGGAAGAGACATGCCACAAGCTTATTAGGGCTTGTTCCTTATTTGCAGGCTTGTATGTCCATTCGAGGATCTAAAGAGGTAGACCATAGGGCATAAGAAAATGGTCGTAGGTCTCTGGTGGATAGTGGAGGGATTTCGTAGTTAGAACAAGAGGGATGAGGGCTAAAAGAGGCATGTTAGGGTAGGTTGCAAGGACATCAAGAGGAACGAGGCTTGAATAATGCTTAAGGAGGTTGAATGAAGGTTACATCAAGGAGAAAATGGTTTCCAAGTCTCCAAGGAGCATTCCAAAGATGGTTTAAGGATGCTAAAGGTGAAACAACTAGTGTAATTTTGGACAACAACCTAAAAGGAGCTAGGAAGTTGAGGAAGGAGGGTCATTGGGCTTAAGAAAGCTGTCAAAGTGACCTGAAAGAAGGGATAACCTATGTAATGTGTGTAAGGTGCCTTACTACAACAATGTGAAGAGATAAAATAGTTGTAAGTTCTTCTTTGTGTATTTTTTCTTTACAAAGGATTGTAAAGGGCCACTATCCTTGGTACAAGAGTCATGTGGATTCTCTTATTAATGGACTACTAAGTCACCTAACATGAAAACACGATACAGGTAAGACACAAAAATATGATTATCTTACATGTGACATGGTGACCCCTCAGAATAGGGTATGGAGGACATGTTATATATTATATTATTAAAAAATATAAAAAATAAAGAATTACACATAAAATATGAGACATATAAAACATTTAGATGATGATGATACAAATTCAATGCACAACTAATTTCCATATAACCAAAATATCATTGAGTGCAAATGCAAACCATATCTGAATAAAAAATACATCAACAAAGAGGCCCTAAATTCCTGTGTAGTCCAAAACAAATCATGCCACAACAAATAACTAGTACTATATATCATCAAAATCATTTCCTATATTGGGATCCTCATTATCAACATCACCATCTAAGCATGAAAATAAGATATAAAAATCGTATGTCAAATCAAGATTCTATTTGAGTGATGGGTAAATTTTTACTATGGTCATGATAGAGGAGTTCAAAAATAAACGGCACAAACATCAAGGTACATAGATGGCATAGTAATTTTAATTAAATGCTAGTTCCATAGCCTAATGTAAGAAAAAATGCAACGGAAACATTGTAATCCCCCCAATCCTGAAATCTAGAGAACTATTAAGTCTACTAGATTTTGAGTGGGATCTAAAATTCTACTTTCTCCATATGAAATCCAATGAGGTTGAAACCAATCTCAAACATCCCGATTCATTTCATGGTAATGTTAAAATTTAAGTAAAAGGATGAATATATTTAATGTTTCATCTAATAATTTAACATTACCATTAATAACATTATGAGGGCTTGCAAAATCCAATTCCAAATACTTGGAATCCCTTTTAAATTTTCTTAATTTCCCTTAGTTTCATATCAAAAACTTCGAGAGCTCCAAAATTGTGACTAGATTGTGTGAGAATGAAGAGATAAATCAATTTTAGGATGTTCCTTTCACAAGACACGTGCCAAAATTCTAGGACACCAATATGGCTCTAGTTTGACATGAGTCAAACTTGTGTCCTACGAATAAGACACAAGTCAAACTCATGCCGGACATGCCTCATGCTTAAATCGTGTTGGACATGCATAATTCACGACATGTGGGGGGGGGAGAGGAAGGTGTTTGGTGACTTAGATGGACTGTTAAGAAATCAGATTTGGGCATAAACATTGTGTCTTTTGCATTGATTTAATCATTGATATATTCCGCTGTGAAAAAAATTTATAGTTAGTCATTTAAGTGTTTTTATGTTTTTTGTTGCATGAAAATGCAAAAAAATCTACCAAAACCTAGGTTGAATGTATATCTAACATTAAAGATACAAGTTTCATGAAAAAAAGAACCTAGAAATATTATATAGGCGCTCTACCAAAATGTTCTAGTGATAGAAAGAGAACTATTGAGGATTTGATATTTCCAAGTCACAAAGATTGTCAAAGTCACTTTGCACTAGAATTTTATAACATGGCTTTGCTAATCTTGGAAAGACATGAAAAACTATTTCAAAAAGGGATAATCTAACTTATAAACGAAATAGTTTTTTTCACCAAAATTTGACGATACAATTTCAAGCAAGATTTTGACTTTTTGTTGTTTAAAATAAATTTTTGAATGAATAAATGGATTCAACGTCCTAAAAACCCCCAAGGCACTCGAATTTTATAGATTATATAACTTAAACTTAAGTTTTTAAATTTTTTTGCTAGATTTTAGTTAAAATTTACCAGAAAAAAGTGCTTTGAAAAAGGCCATTTTGTCTATAAGTTAGACTACATCTTTAAAAAATGATTACCTTTCATTATAAACCCCTCATCAAAGCTTAAAGATTTTCCATAATTTTTTTTTGCAAAGGAAAATGAAGACAAATTTCAATTTTTAGATTCATAATTGTATGCATGGAGTTTGACAAGAAGGCTATATTTAGATTAGGTGTTAAAAATTAAAACTATCCAAAGATAACAAACTCTTTGATTTCTCAAAATATTTGGCAGAATTAGATAATATTGACAAAGATATAAATTCATCTGGAATGACATTGGATTATCCCAGTAAGGGAGCCTGAGTTGGTTATGAGAAGAATTTAATGAAGAATTTTACATTGATTCATCTGGAATGACATTGCATTATCCCAGTAAGGGAGCCTGAGTTGGTTATGGGAAGAATTTAATGAAGAATTGTAGATTGGGAAAAACGTGTTTGTAATGTGTTTATTGTGGATGGTATGATGGTTGATTTAATAAGTTCCATTATGCACATTAGTGCGTTTTAGCTAATTAGATAATTTGAGACTGTTATCGGATTTGGTGTATGTGCGTGTGTGCGCATTAAGTCTAGTGCCCAAAATCTAACAAAAATATCATTGTCATAGTATACTAAGTTTGGTTCTTCAGTGGATGGGGGTTGACCTGATTTAGAGCTTTTTAGATTTATCATTTTGAAAATAAACAAAGAAAACGAAATAAAAAAACCAAAACTTTGCTTCTATGGTGTACAAATCCTTACTATTGGCTTAATACACCTATGACTAGAAAACTTGCTTTTTTTTCTTTTAGATGCACTATACCTTTCTTTTTCTTTTACCACAACTTATGACGAACTGTTTACCTCCTTTTACACTTTTATCCCTTGAAATTTGAGTTGTGAACATGCAACAAGTTTTAATTGGTTGAAAATATATCTAGAGCACACTTTCCATCATAATGGATCTTGTCATCATATATTCATTAATTAACTAGTAATAAGTGTTGAAGAGTCATGTCTCCAAGGACATGACCATTAGTTAATAAGTACCTACCTAGGTATATAATTGGGACCTTGAGTTGTAAATTTAACTTGGTATCGGAGATTTGGTGGAGAGCATTAAATCTTTTGAGATGTTACAATCTTTAAGTACAACATATTTAATGCAAAGAATTCCATGAATTATGGTGCACAATAATTCCCGGTAAATATGTCTAATTGCTGGAATATAAAGAATGCAAAGAGTTCCATGAATTATGGTAGGAAGTAATTCCTACTAAATATGTCTAAATACCGAAATATAAAGAATGCAAATAATTCCATGAATTATGGTGTGCAGTAACTATTGATAAATATATCTAATTACCGAAATATAAAGTATGTATCTTGAAGACTATATTTGTCAATATGGAATAAGGCATAATTGAAAGTCTATGATTCATGCATATGTCTTTTGAAGTCATTTTGCTCAAATAAGATTTGTTAAGACCCTCTTTCATAAACCTTAAGTGGCATTGGTAATATAGAGGTGACAAGATTGAAGAGCTTTCCACTTGACATATTGCTTGGTTCCTAGTTTGATAAAGGTTTCCATGCATAACATACTATAATGTGAAAAATAAGTTTAAAGATCGACGACTTCTCCAATCATTGGAATGATAGCTATGCATTATCATTACAATATTTTTTGAAGTATTCTTAGATAACCTCTTATCATTATAAGAGACACTCTGTTAGAAGTTTTGAAGACTTGCATCATAGTATTCTCATATACCAAAGGTTTGTGTCAAATAATTTAAAAATGAAAATACATTAGAGGATTTTTGTATGCAGTTATAAAGAAATCCTTTAAGAACCCTTCAATGACAGTTGTTGACATGTAGCATATTAACGATCATGGTATATGGTATGGGCAACTTGTGTGAGTGTAAAAAGAAATGATTAGAAGATGGAAAGTTTATAATCTCATATACTACAATGATATGTCTTGCATTGACAAGATAAATTCAAATATCTTACAGGATTATCATGACACTCAAGCTTGGTCATCCTTGATTGGTACCATTTTGTTGATTTTTGTGGTTTGTTTAAGGTAGTTCAAAATCTTATAATAACAAAGTTTTGAATCTAATAATGGCACATATCAGAACCTTATTAATCTCATATAGGTTTATAGTTCGGATTACCATCATGGTATTGTCTTAACACAACTTTGAATACTGTTATGTTATACTAATATGGTTATAATATGTCATAATCTCTAAATAATCTAAGGACTACTTCTCGTAATCCTCTCTATTGAAATCTCATAATTGTAAACATATTGTGTAACTGGTGTTGTTATCCGAACCTCTGTATGACTGGATTGTTTAATATAAAAAAGAAGAATGTGATTATTGCAAGGTCTGAGGATGTCTAGATTATTGCAATATGTAGATTTTGTCGAACTCCTTACACTAAGAACTTATAGTCATTAATGTGCTAAGAAGTTACAATATGGGTTGGATAGTTGTTTGTATCACTATGTTATCGTTAATTGATGGACTTAGATAGTGTATATAGTGTGATCCTGCATTGACTAGAACAACAAGTACACCAGAGAGATGAACTGGTTCAAATTTTCATTGAGAATGTTGTATTTGGAGTCTCCCTGATTGATGAAGAGGCTTTAGAGGGAAGATAATATCTTTGCATGAATTGTTGATATTTATAATTAAGAAACACATACTATGAAGCTACCTTCGGGTCTTGAAGAAGATGAGGATGACTCATGGTTACAAATTGAAGAATTTTTTATCTCATCAGTCTTAGAGGGATTTGTATGTTGAACCCTCTCGGTAATTATAGCAAAGGACTTCCTATGGAAGTGAATTGTTAGAAGCATGTCATGATCATTGGTAGTTATTCAAGTTATTGGATCCCATGATGAGCAGTCTTCCAAGTGGATCCTTTTTATTACAACATGCACCTTAAACAAGAGAGAGTATGGTCGTATGAAAGAAAATTGTGTTGAAAAGGCACTGGGACACCTTCATGAATTAGACAAGATTAGGCTTGTGGTATCCTTGAGTAAGAGGGAGTAAGGTTAGTTAAATATTTTTTTTTAACATGATTTTTTATTTGGTATCATAGATGTACATGAAAGAAAGGATTTCTAAAATCACTGTTGCTAGAATGGATAGCTATAAGACAATGCGTTTTGTAGAAGCTCTTTAGTGAGTTGTGTTTCATTGTCAATATTCTCATGGGATGAGAAATGAGGCTCCCATAGATAGATGGTCAAGTTGTTGATATCCTCAAATAGCCTTTGGGAAGGAAAAATTCTTAGCCTTCAGAGAGCAACATTCCTTATATGGAGGGATCTTGATTGGGTTAAACATTGAGCTCTGGGAGCTCCTGGGGACCTAAGGTACTTCTTGGAGTTATATGAGCACAAGGTGAGTGGTCCAACTTCCCTTGTGGAGTACAAAACCCAATACGTGAACATAGGGTAAGTGGTTCACCTTCCCCTATGGAGTATGATATATGAGAAAAGGGTGAGTGGTTCACCTTCCCCTATGGAGTATGATATATGAGAAAAGGGTGAGTGGTTCACCTTCCCCTATGGATACCCTAGCATACATCCTACCCTTGTAGTTTGTGACTCTTGGGAAGTACCTCTAATCTAGCCAATGAGTTGGGAAATTTGGTTAGGGTTAATTAGTACTATCGACTGATGTGTGAGGTACTATTATATTCCCTATGACTAGGATGCATGATGTTCAAAAAATTAATCACTAAAGGATCAAGCCTGGGAGGGGTTCTATCCCAGGACATGAGGACTTGCCTCTGTAATTTTGGAAAGGATGGAAGGGTATTGTGACCCACCCTCTTTCAATCCTTTCTTAGTGGAATATGATTTCAATATTCAGTAGAGGCGAGACAAGTTGCAAAGATGGAACATGATGGACACGATGGCATAACAATGGATGGATGTTGACAGGTGGAATTCCTATCTAGTTGAGAGGGAGTGTTAAAGAGTGAAATTAGGGGATAATTCCCCTTCCTAAAAGCCTATTGTTAATAATTAATAATGAATAATGAATAATTAATAAATAATTAGTGTTGAAGAGTCATGTCTCCAAGGACATGACCATTCGTGAATGGGTACCTACCTAGGTATATAGTTGAGACCCTCAATTGTAATCAAATCATCTCATATCTTCTTGTACACCTTTAGATAATACACATAACCCCTGAGGTACAAACAAGTTCCATATGTAAAGTCCTGCAAAAGTCTAATGGAGATTTGAAGTTAGGAGCTGGGTTGCTATAAAATATCATTTTCAAATTTTAAAACTTTTCCATTTCTTTATAGATAATATTTGAGAAAAAAAAACTTGTAGCAAAGTATTGAGGCTTACTAATTGTGATGTACTTCATTGCCCTCTCTCTCTATCTCTCTCTATTTTTTTATTCTAATAATTAACACCTTTTCAGCTAAAAGCTTCCCATATTCACAGTGGGTCCCACAAACTCCGTGATTGAGTAGCTTATATGTTCAAATAATAATAATTGACTTATCTGTGTGACTATTGTAGGGAAGAATTTATTTGTGAACCTTGAACATTGAAAATATAAGTCATCAGATTCCCCCCCCCATGTGTCACCAATCCAGCGTAGCATGTCAGACACGATTTTCTGCTGACATGTGTCTAAAGTTTGGGATTCGTGTCAGGAAGGGTCTACTTCGTGCCCAGAGAGAATAACAAATTTTGGGCACGTGTCCACCGAAATTGGGTTTCATTTGTCCATTTGAATTTTTTTTTTGGGTGTTGTGTGACTGTGGGAGTGACCAAAAAAGGAGATAAGAGTGTTTTGGATGATGGTGATACTCTTAAGGGGTCATCCTCCACTACAAAAAATGCATATATTGTATTGTATACACAGGAGGAGGATGCAAAAGAGAGCAATTGTGGTACTGATGCTAAGTTTGATGTTGATGAGCTATAGGCATAGCCTATAGCTTACTGGTAGCAACCTATGAGA
This sequence comes from Pinus albicaulis, assembly GCA_034641835.2. Lineage (NCBI taxonomy): Eukaryota > Viridiplantae > Streptophyta > Pinopsida > Pinales > Pinaceae > Pinus > Pinus albicaulis. The sequence goes on along the minus strand of JAXQQM020063099.1, from coordinate 418,706 downwards.
TTCTTCCTTCATATTCTATAGTTTTGATTTCTAGTGTTTACCTTGTTTTGTATTTTCCATTTGCCATTGGAATTCCTATTCAGGAGTCCTCAAGACTCAATACCTATGCAATACATTTTGATTTTGATGAATTAATGAGAAACCTGTAGTTTATGGTTAATTTCTTATGTTTTACCAATGTCAATTTATCTTATTTTTCAATGATGTAGTAGTAAGTTCTAGTTGCAAACTTGTATCATTGATGGATCATGATTGTATGCTTAATGTTACAATACACACATATGATCAAATTTGTGTCATCATTAGAATTTGTTTACTATCTATTAATTTTTTAAATCTATATTATATAATACATATATAATATAGTATATGATGTGTCTTGAGTGTCATGTTCAGGGGGGTCTCTGTGTCCCGGCTCTTGTATTTGTGTGTCCCATGTCCCCGTGTCAGGTGACTTCACTGGAAATCAAGCAAGAAAACAAAAAATCAACTCTCACTTGGTTTCTTGATGTTTGGTTTCAGTCTTATACTTCCTTACAAGCTACTGTTAGGTCCCTATATTACTAGTATAGTCCCTTATTGTTATTAGTGTAACCCCCTTATTGTTATTATTGTACCCTTGTAACCCCCATTTTGTTATTATTGTGCCCTTAAATTATTATTGTTAGGTCAGCTAGGATTACATTGTGGCCCACTAAGATTACATTATGGCCACATGGACTCCTATATATAGAAAAGAGGTTTTGTAAATTGTATCATCCAAGAATTGTTCATTTATGTAATGTATTGGAGGTTTCCCCCTCGAAGTGGCTTATTTCTAAGGCGTTTCTATCTCTTTTCTTCTATTTTTGGAGTCAAGTTACACAACATTCGTATCGTAGCCGGATTTCTAGGTTTTCACGTCTAAAAACAGGCCATCGTGAATTTTCGCTATAATTTTTTTTCACGTGCTCGTGGTTGAAATTTTTAGTGAGAAGTCGAAATCTTCGAGAACCTCTTCAAAAATTCCGCATCCTGTCTTTAATATTTTGGGAGATATGACTGTGGAAGTTAGGTCTCTTTTCAAAGCTCCTAAACAAAGTCATTGTGGCATTTACATTTATAACTTTTTTTCTACGGAGCTTCAAAAGCTGAAATGTTTAGGTAATGGCGTCGAAATCCCAAGGAAATTCTTCAAAAAATTTCAGAGTTTGGTTCGCAATATTTTTGGAGATATGATCTGTGGAAGGTAGTGCTTTTTCAAGCTCCTGAATTTCATCTCAAAGAGGTGATCGTGGGAAAAGTTCAATAACTCTCTCTCTGGGCATCGGATTGGAGTGCCATAAAAAGTGGTCACAAGTACACAGATTGTAGTTTCTTGGATATCAATTTCAGATGCAAAGGATGAAAAAGTGACACGTGGAAAGTCGTACAATTTCGCTCTACTGAACCAGTCCATAATTAGGTCATTGTGGGAGATTGGACACAACTTTCTCTTGGAGAATCCAAATCAGGTCAGACCTGTGGAATTCAAAAGATAATTCAGAGGGCTACGTTGGTACCAAAAATCAAATATTGAAGTGCTGCAATCAAAAATCTAATCCAATTTCAATATCGAGCTTCTCAAAAGCAAGAAAAAGGTGTGTATTTATTTATTTATTTATTTTTTAATTAATTAATTAATTAATTTATTTTTAATTTTTATTTTTTTATTTTTTATTTTTTTATTATTATTTATTTATTTATTTATTTTTTTCCGAATTGCATAAGTCTTGTTTGAATTGATTCCAAGGGCATATTGTAGAATAGATATCAGTATTGGGTTCTAAAAAATGCCCCATAAAAATAATTCAACACCCATTAAGCCTTCAGAAGGCTCTACTATGACTCATGAAGATGAATAATTGCAACATGATCTATCAAAATTACAAGAGCAAGTACAAATTTCACTTCGGCAAAGAGCAACAAAAAGGAAATGGAAGTTTTGAAGAAAGGCGTGGAAGTGAAGATGGACCATTGAAGAAAGGCGTGGAAGCTAAGATACACATGGAAGCTAAGATGGATGGCATGGAAGCCGACATGGAAGCTAAGATGGATGATACGAAAGACAACATGGAAAACATGAAGAATGATCTAAAAAAAGGTACATCAAAGGCTTGACAAAGTTGATACAAAAAATGTTTCCTAATGGTGAAAATATAGTAGAGGAAACTCATGATGAGAACAAAATAAATGTTAATCGTGATTTCATAAACTCTATTGTTGGAGGGAAGAACCACCATATTCCAAAATGGATATGAGGAAGTTTGATGGCAAGGATCCCGTAACATGGATACTATAGATGGAGCAATATTTTGATCTCAATAATGTGCAAAACACAAAAAGTACGCATTTCAACTTTACATTTAGAACAAAATACGTTTGTATAGCATCGATGGTTTTGTTCTCGTAAAAAAATTGTCACTTGGTCATTTTTTATGGAGGAAATTATAGCACATTATGAGGATACAAAGAGAAACACCTTCTTTAGCCATTTGATAAATCTCGAACAAAAGGGTTCAGTGGAGAGCACATTGAGGACTTCCATTATAAGGTAATCGATATACCGCAGAGACACAGATCGATTCCTTCATGTGCACTTTAAAGGATAATATCCAACATGAAGTTCGTGGTTTGGAACCAGATTCATTGGAGAAGGCATTCAAGTTGGAAAGAAAAATTGAATGTAAAATAATGGCGACAAGGAAGCCTACCACTCAATTCTATAAAGAAGGAAGTGTTTCTATGCCTAGATTTCCACAACCTACAAGGTTGACACCACAAAAATTGGAAGAAAAAAGAGCAAAAGGGCTTTGCTACAGTTGTGATAGAAAATACACTAAAGGTCATAAGTGTGCTGAGAAGAAATAATTTTACATCGATTGTGAAGAGGAAGAAGAAAATGAACAAGAAGAGGATATACACCAGGAACTAACCCTAGAAGAGGAAGAAATGAATCTGACCATATCTTGTAATGCATCGGTAGGAATTACCACTCCTCACACTCTCAATATAGGACATATCAAAAAGAAAAAGGTAATAGTGTTCATTGATTTAGGTAGTACCCATAATTTTATTCATCGTAAGATAGCCAAGGAATTGAATTTCTTCCTATATCCAACACCAGAGTGTCAAGTGATGGTTGCAAATGGAGGAATTATAAATTGCTCTGGAAAATGCCATAATATCAAGCTAACCATGGGGGAATATGTATTGACTAGTCCAATGCTTTCCATTCCTATGGGAGGTGATGATGTTGTACTAGGAGTATAATGGTTATAATCTTTGGGGATGGTAGCTTTTAATTTTCAAGAACTTTTCTCGAAATTTTTTTCAGAAGGAAAGGAAGTCGAATTACGGGTGAATAGGGTATTATTGCAAGTTTGTTAAGAATTATGGGAGAATAGCAGCACCTCTAACAACATTATTGAAGAAAGATGCATTTTCATGGACTCCTGAAGCAACTAAGGCCTTTGAACATCTTAAAGAGGCAATGTGCCTAGCACCTGTCTTAGCTATGCCAGACTTCACAAAAACCTTTATTGTGGAATGTGATGCCTCAGAAAATGGAATTGGTGTTGTTTTAATGCAGGAAGGAAGACCCATTGCTTTTGAAAGTCGTCCAATCAAAGGAAAGTATTTACAGAAACCTATTTATGAGAAGGAAATGTTAGCAATACTGCATGCACTAAAGAAATGGCGAACTTACCTAATGGGAAGACACTTCAAGGTAAAAATCGATCATGATAGTCTTAAACACTTTTTGGAACAAAGACTATCGTCAGAAGAGCAGCAAAAATGGGTCACAAAGATGTTGGGTTATGACTTTGAAATAATCTACAAAAAAGGAAAGTTTAATGTTGTTGCAGATGCACTCTCAAGAAAGAATGAAGAGGTGGAAGCATTGCTTTGTGCCATTTCTATTATCCAACCAGATTGGATAACCTAAGCAAGAGATGAATGGAAGAAGGACGAAGAAGTGTGGACACTCATTCAAAAGTTGCAGCAAGATCCTAGTACATCTGATACATTTAGTTGGAAAAATGATTCCTTATGGTACAAAGATCGCTTATATCTTTATAAGAATTCCCAACTAAAACAAAATATTCTTCTGGAATTGCACACTTCTCCTTTAGGAGGACACTCAGGATTTTTAAAAACTTACCACAGGGTGAAGAAAGAATTTTTTTGGGATGGCCTTAAATCTGATATTCAAAAGTTTGTGGCGAAATGTTTGGTTTTCCAGCAGAATAAAGTTGAGACAATTAAGACCCAGGGACTTCTACAACCTTTATCCATTCCAAGTCAACGTTGGGAGGAGATTTCAATGGATTTTATCACAGGTTTACCTAAGTCCGAAGGAAAGAGTGTCAACATGGTGGTAGTTGATAGACTTACCAAGTATGCACACTTTTGTGCATTATCTCATCCATTTAAAGCAAGTACAGTTGCTACTACATTTATGGACAGAATTCAAAAGCGACATGGAAGCCCAAGGGTTATTGTGAGCGACAGAGATCCCATTTTTACTGGAAATTTTTGGACGGAGTTATTTTCTTGTTTGGGTACTCAATTAGCTCATACCTCATCTTATCATCCTCAATCTGATGGTCAAACTGAGATAGTGAATAAATGTTTGGAAGGATATCTTCGTTGTTTTGTATCTGATAAACAAACACAATGGGTCAAGTGGTTACCTCTCGCTGAATGGTGGTATAACACTTCCTTCCATACTGCAGCAAAAATGACCCCATTATGGCACTTTATGGATATCATCCACCATCCATCACATCATCCTTAAGGGAAAATTCGAAGGTTCAAGCAATGGAAGATCACGTCGAGCATCAACAAGAAGTTCTCCAACTCTTAAAGGATAACCTGAATTTGGCACAAAATTGAATGAAACAACAGGCAGATCAACATTGCCGCGAGAGAAGTTTTGATGTAGGAGATTGGGTATTTTTACGGCTACAATGATACAAACAAATGTCCCTCAAGCAAGCTAAGAAGGATAATAAATTATCGCCAAAGTACTATGGTCCTTACAAGGTGCTGCAAAAGATTGGTACTATGGCATACAAATTGGAGCTTCCTGCTTCTTCGCGAGTGCATCCAGTTTTCCATGTTTCATGCTTAAAGAAGGCTATAGGTGAAAACCTTCCAGTTCAAACAATATTCCCAGAACTTGATGAGGAAGGAAAAATCATATTGGAACCTGAAGCGGTCACGGAAACAAGAACTCGACAGCTACGGAATCGATCAATTTCAGAGTATCTCATCAAGTGGAAGAACTTACCCACTAAAGATTCTACATGGGAGGATGAGAAGTTTATACAGAAGCCTTTGAGCTACTCAAGCGTTGAGGAAAACACTTTGTTGAAGGAGAGGGGCATGTTAGGTCCCTATATTACTAGTATAGTCCCTTATTGTTATTAGTGTAACCCCCTTATTATTATTATTGTACCCTTGTAACCGCCATTTTGTTATTATTGTGCCCTTAAATTATTATTGTTAGGTCGGCTAGGATTACATTGTGGCCCACTAGGATTACATTATGGCCCCATGGACTCCTATATATAGAAAGGAGGTTTTGTAAATTGTATCATCCAAGAATTGTCCATTTATGTAATGTATTGGAGGTTGCCCCCTCGAAGTGGCTTATTTCTAAGGCGTTGATATCTCTTTTCTTCTATTTTTGGAGCTGGTTACACAACAAATACAATATACACTAATAACATATATACTCTAGGTATTCTATTGCAATGAATCTCAAATAACTTTAACAAAGATAACATAATGTTCTTAAATCTGAAAAAAATCTTAAATGCTCGTGTTTAGTTCTAGAGATTCATTGCTACAAAATTTTTTAAATTCTCATGTTTAGTCCTAAAGACTAATTGGTAGAGGCACTACTTGCATTAAATTCTTGTTTTGTATTTGCTATTTGCCATTGGAATTCCTAGTCAGGAGTCCTCAAGACTCAATACCTATGCAATACATTCTTATTTTGATGAATTAATGAGAAAACTGCAGTTTATGGTTAATTTCTTATGTTTGACCATTGTCAATTTATAGTATTCTTCATTGATGTAGTAGTAAGTGATAGTTGTAAACTTGTATCATTGTTGGATCATGATTGTATGCATAATGCTACAATGTACATGTAAGATCGAATTTATGTCACCATGAGAATTTGTGTACTATCTCTTAATTTTTTTAACATATATTATATAATACATATATAATATAGTATATAATGTGTCCTATGTGTCATGTTCGAGGGGGTCTATGTGTACCTTGTCAGACTCTCATATTTGTGTGTCCCATGTCCCTGTGTCAGGTGACTTAGCTCAAAATCAAACAAAAAAACAAAAATTCAACACTCACTTAGTTTCTTGATGTTTGGTTTAAGTCTTATACTTCCTTACAAGCTACAATTTACACTAACAACCTATCTACTCTAGGTATTCTATTGCAATGGATCTCAAATAAAATCAAGAAAGATCCTGCAATGTTCTTAAAAGCTGAAAACTCTTAAATGCATGTGTTTAGTTCTAGAAATTCATTGTTGTAAAAAATCTTAAATGATCATGTTTAGTCCTAGAGACTTATTGGTAGAGGCACAACTTGCATTGAATTCTTAATGCTATGTAACATTATAATATAAGTCTCATGCAATGAGTAATAAAGACATTTTATTACATGTTTCAATTTAAGTGTAGAGTTCGACCTCTTGACTCCACCAACCATCACTACTTCAGTGAGTGATATCCACCTAACACACTACCAATCATTCGTAGCATGCTTTCTTTGCCATGGATGGTTGAAGAGCACACACTACGAATGATTGTTAGTGTGCTTGGTGGATATCACTTGTCATACATGGTGATTCATTTTTAAAACCTTGTTATAGAATGCTTCATCACCTTCCGATTCTCCACTTCATTTAGTATGTGTTATTGGTTGAAATCATCTAAAGTTGAATGATGGCTTAGATGGTAAGTTATTGCTTGCGACTTAAAAATATGTTAGTTGGCTACATGGTAAGCTATTACTTGTTAATTGGAAATAATTTAGTTATTAATGTAAGCCTCAATATGAATATTGTAGAGTACCACAATGGAAAATTTTCAATTTTGAATTATAATCTTTTAATATGCACATTATCAATGTGGATTCCCAAATTTCATAAATTTTGAAAAAATGTGAACATGATGTAGATGAGCAAACTTGCAATGTATACTTGTCATAATCACAAACATTGATATTATCAAGGTTTGAATTTATGACAGATGTTTAGATGTTTGGTGATTAAAATTATTATAATATTTAAATAAGATTGTGTAAACTTTAGTAATATATAATTATATCAAATTTATTTGATATTTAAAAATATCTTACACATAGATTTCTACAAACTTTATTGATAAAAGAGAAAATAAGTGACATTTCATTAAAATGTTCATTTAAATCAATAAACTGAATTTTAAATACATATAATTAACTATGCTATTATTTATATGGTCATTAACCTTAAATCCATCAACTTGGTAAAGACTCCACTATAACATAGCTTTGTTTAAATTAATCAAAACATTAACTCCACTATAATATAACCTTGTTTAGATTAATCAAAACATTTTTTTTTTTTTTACATAGTTGAAGCACTTTGTATAGATGAAAATAAAATATCTTTAATATTAAAACATCTTTTCAAAAGAAGCATGATGAATTGTTGATGTGTAACAAAGGTGATAATGTTGAAAACTATTTCAATAGTGTCTTTTGGAAAGAAATCAGAAATGTAAGTTAACTTTTAGTGAAAATCATCATCTCTTTGAAATAAAATGACGAATAAATATATACTAAATATAACATATTAATAAAATTTATTAAATGTTTATAACATATTAATAAAACTTATTAAATATTTTTTTTAAATGATGAATATGATTAATATTTATAATATGATTTTTCATATAAAATTTGTTATTTTATTTTTAAGATAATTAAATGTATATAAATATTATTGTTATGAGATTATTAAATTTAAATATATAATTTATTATAATTATAATTGTAATTATTAAAAAATTGGTTTAAAAAATTAAATAATAACTTTACATTTAACATAAAAATCGAAATACATATAAATTTTAAATAATCTTATTAATTTTTTTACACCTTTTAAATAATTAATTTTTTTTTTAAATAATTATATTAAAATTTTTACACCTTTTTAAATAATTATATAATTATTTCTATGATTAAGCCAAAATTTTTAGGAATTTATAAATAATTATGGTAAGAATCCATAATGATAAGAAATAAGAATACATCTTTAATTTAAAAAGAAAATGAAATTTGTATGGATTGAGGTTAGAGTACAAACCCATATGATTTGTAAAATGTTCTTTTAAGAAAACTTACCCAATAAATACATATACACAGAGAAAAATAAATAAATTTGGAGTTATGAAATTGGATTTAAATGATTTTTAAGCTCAAGTCATGAGGTTATTATATTAGAATATAAGATTGAAAATTTTATGTATTTAACATATATATATATATATATTAAGTCTTTTTTGTTAAGCAACTTTGTGCTTTATGTATTAATTTTCATTAAAATAATAATAAATGAAGCGTGATATTAAAAAAAACAAAAATTATAAATATATATACGTGTAGTTTTTTGTAATTGTTTTGAGATTTTTTTTAATTACTAGCCTTATGATCTACATTTTCATTTTCATTAAAATAAATATTAATAAAAAAAATAGTAAAAAATATTGATTTGTGTAAACCTCTCAAAATCTAAAAATGCTTATTCTTTATGTATTAAAAAGGATGAGAAATGTAACCCTGGAAGTACATGTATTTTTGCAAAACAGAAACACATTTTTTCTAGTAAAAAATATCATGTGTCCCTTCACCATTTGTTTGATTGAGTCTATTGACATGTGTTCCTTCTTGATACAAAATGATGCTAAAAGAGAAATGTAAAGATAAAACTCAATACTCAAACCTTAGAAATTAATCTTGAAGACCACGATGACATGACAACAATTATTTATAAGGACTCAAAATTTTTACTAGGGGTCTCTACTTACAGTGAATTCCCAAATTTTGTAATATATCAAGTTGTTGCATCGTAAAGGCCTAAAGTCTAACATGGTGATCCCAATCCCGCAAAGGGAGAGAGATGGCAGACTCAAAAACACATGTTTTTGCATAGTAAAGAAATATCATATGATTTCATGTATTAATTATCACCACTATTTGTTTGATTGAGTCTATTAACATGTAGCTTTTATACAAAGATTTCAAAAGAGAAATGGAAAGGTGAAACACACTATTCAAACCTCAAAAAAGCTAATCCAAAAAGGCTTCCATGACATGACCACTATTATTTAAAGGGGCACAAGATTTTTACTAAGTGTATTTTTTTCCCGAGGAAATAAGTCAACCTCCTTCTTAGCCAATACAATAATATTCATAAGCACAAAGTCATTACGACAATATTTATCAAGGCCTTATAACTCATCAAGTCACTCGTGGGGATTTGAACCTTTGAGGGGAAGATAACAATGATATCGCCCAAACACTCGAGATAACCCCAATTGACTTATTTTTTCAAAGAAATCAACCACCCTTTCAACCTGAGGGCTAGAGTGAGGTTGTTGGTACCAAGTTAGCTCATAAGTATACTCACTTAAGAACTCACAAGGTTTGAATCCAATACGACAATATTCATTGGTACAAATCCATTACAATAATATTTATCAAGGCATTATAACTCATCATGTCACATATTACACGTCATTTTGTCACCATGACATTTGACTCTTTATATGGGTCTATCACCATCCATATCATGTTCCCTTAGAGGTCAAAAACATTAATGTTCCTAAATCAAGTCTTGGAATTGTAGAAAAGATCTATAAAACCCTTAAAATTCTACCTGCGTAGTTTTTCTAGCCTTTCACTGCACATGCACAAATGTTTTGTCCATAAACTGCGGCAACTCCCGTACTTTTTGCCACTATTACTTGTGCACCCCCGTGAAAAACAAATAAAAGAAAAAAAAAATTCTAGAAGCCTAGTTGGTTGAATATTCTCCCAAGTAGAAGCTTCTAGAGTCACGATCAGTTCGAGCTTTATCCCTCCACTCATGGAGCTTATCCCTTGGTCCATGGAGCTCAAATCCCTTCATGAGAGGAATCCATCCCTCTCTTCATGGAATTGAAACTACCTCCATTTCCCTATAAATTGAGCTCATGTTTCAGGTTGAAGGGTAGATTGTGAATGATAGAAACTGACTTATATAGTTTCTAAGCTAAAGAGAGTTCATAAGAGTGCATACTTTCTACACTTGTGAGTTGTTTTTGGAACGAGAATGATCACACCCTTGTGTCTATAACTCCATGCTGGTATTCAGAGAGGAAGGCTTATCAAACTGAAGGAGAACGATTGTTCAGGACCCCGGGAGAAATTTGCTCAACATCAAGGCATTAGGTTGTAAGATTACTGTTTCTATTCAATATGATACATATGGATCTCTTTTTCTCATTACTTTGTTTCTATGCTTATTGGAATAATGTCAATACTTAGATTCCTTGATCACTAAGTTGGATTAAATTTTTTGATTATTATATGTTGCAAATGCTTTGGTTATTTGTCTTGTCTTTGGTTGCAGGTTCTACTCTTTGGAGAAACCACTTTGGAGCGACGGGACAAAGGGCTACATCAAACGTTTGGATTTCAAGGTAGGGGCATGTCCTCTCTACTTTACTATTATAATAATCTTGAAATGCAATTAATCTAGAGGAAAAGTTTTCAAATGGATATTTATTTCTAGTTACTCGTTGGAGTACTAGGGAGATCAATATTTTCTGCAAGAGGGATTAATCCATGTAGCAAATTAGCGATCATACTGGGGACCTAGAGCTTAGTTTTCTTTGTTTGTATTCAAATTCAATTTTTAGTTTTCTGATTTTGACTTCTCTGAGTTTGGTTGGGTAGATAAATTTTAAGAATCATTTTTTCCAAGTTTTTCCTTGCCTGTGCGACTTTCGAATGAAAATAGTGCAACAACCTGTGCAAATTTTAGTTTAATTCAGTGCACATGCGCACTATCTTCCACTGTTAGTTGTGCACCCCCTGTAAAGTTTTGATAAAAATAAATTTCTCTTTTTTAGAGCCAGATAACTTGATTCGTTTTGTTTTCCCTGATCCATCTCAATTTTCAAATCTTGTGTGAGAACTTCTTTTCAACAATTTTGAGTTTTGTGTGATTTATCATCCCGGTTGCATTTTATAAGTGAGAACTTTGCCTTAGTTTATTGCTGCTCTATGCGAAAGATACTTTCATTTGCCTCAGCTTATTGGTATTATGATATTGTCTTTTTTGAGCCATTAGGATCTTTGCAAACCTTACTTTCATGAAAACTTGTTCCCTTTTTATTTGCAAACCTGGAAGAGCTTCTAGCTTACTGAAGCCTGATTTAACACCAAAGCACTCTTGGATGATTTCATTTCTGCTGAAATAAGTGGAAATTTTCTTAGCCTGATCACAACTAGGAGAAATCATCCTCAAACATTCTAGATAGACTTCAAAATTACAATTTTGTTTTGATTTTGAAATTTATGCTTTTAGAGGTTTTTTAGAGATTGTTTCCTTTTGGGAATTGATTATTTGTTGAATTGTAGTTTTTGATTTGATGATTCGAGGAATTTTATTTCAAAAGAGAAATTGTTCATTCTTGAAAATTTAGTTCTTCATGAAATCATCTTCTTTTCAAAAAGGATTTTGTTTATGAATGAAAGAGTTTGTGTTTTGAAAATTGAAAAATCTCTCAACTTTATCTTAAATAAGATTCATTGAAAATAAAGAGTTTCACTTCTCATATAGATGCATTTAGAGTATTTTGAGTCGGGTCACAAACATCATTAAAGTTTCAACTCCATATCTTTTATGTTAATTAAAAACCGAATTAATACAGTGCTTAAATAAAATCAATCTAGATATTTTACATTTTCTAGGGCTCATTCCACCAACATAGCTTAGGCTAGTGTTTTGGAAGAGGTTGTGATAAACTTTCCAAAATAGTTTAAACAAATAAGTAGAATATTACGGTAGGAAAATCCAATTGTTTCATTTGTACTCTGGGAAGCTCTTCTTAAAAGGTTCAAGCACGAGATCATGTCAAACCCGGTGAGGTAATCGTACCTATCTCATTGGTAAAGATAGAAAATGTGCATGTAATACAAACGGTAAAACTCGGATTAACCATTGTTGAGGAGCCTGGGGTCACTTGTTGGCAAACCTCAGATTTACCATATCGAGGAGCCTTTAAGGGGATTGAGCTTGATAGTCTGCCCTTGCATGTATATCAGATAGTAGACTATTCCCCCAGGTGCATTTGTTTCTGTTGGTGACCTTAGTGAATATAATCTTCAGGATTTTTCCCAAGGTGACGGTGGAGGGAAGGTCCCACTATACCTAGAACAGACGTTGGCTTGACTCACTTAGACTTTCTGGAGGGTACTCTTCACTTTGAGATGACATAAGTGGAGGGACTTGCACTAGATTTTTTCATTAAGAAGTTTGTCGGGGTAATTTTTCCAACCGATAAATTTTCCACATTAAACTTCTACGACGTTGGATTTCATCACCAATTACTATTTTTAGTGTGGAAACTTACTGTTTGTGTGTGGTTTGTCTCTTATATTTTGTAGGCATGTGTTCAAATCACTTGTTTTATTAGAGGCCTTAGGTCTATTTTGTTGAAACATTTTTTGATTTCGTGTGTTAAACATTAACTGTGGCTGAATTACCAAGACACTCTTGTAGAATGCAAGGGAAACCCCCTGAGTATACACCAAGTCAATTAGAAAAGCTTAAATCTGAAAGAGGTCAAAAATCATGAACTATATCTATTGAACACGAGGAAACATTAGTAATTATACATCTCGATTATGAAGTGAATCAACCTTAGGCAAAAGAACAACAATTTTTTTTGGAATTAATCATAGTTGAGTCTGCAACCGGTGAATTTTCAGATAGTCAACTCATTGAACCTGAGATATATGAACCTAAAACTAAATCTACTTCATCAGAGTAATCTTTGGAGTTCATAGCCTGGACCCCTAGTCGTCCTCGTTCACCTCGCGTGAAGTTTCTCATCATTGAGAACCTTCCTCCTGGCCTGATTAGTATCGAAGATATTACTGAGATAGAAGAAGAGATTGTACTTCCTTTGCGTCAAGAATATTTAGATCTAAGTCATAGTGAATCGATTTACCATTATAACCTTTTAAAACCAGACCCTTGGTATTCTCAATTAACCAACTTTCTACATAATTCTGGTCTCAATTATTCACCAACTCGCATTCCTTTTTACTCCATATCCAGAGGTAGTTACATGCCTTCATCAAAGATGTATGGTGAGTCATCCATGTTTTCTTCATTGCCAGAAACTTTTTTGTATGGTGGTCCATCAGTTCCTACTGGATACCAGTCTCTCTTTGGTACTTTCTCAGGAGCATCTCCCTCTTCTGAAAAACTTACACAATCAATTGGTCTCAATGAATCTGATACCGAGAATTTGACAATGGAACAGGTCTATATGATGTTTGGAAATATTCCTTTACCTGACCCTTAAGGTAGCAATTTACTGCCTGGGGGGCAGTATACTCCTCAAGGACAATCTCTTCAAGGGCAATACCCTATACCAGGGTGACAACCGCTTCAAGGGAAATACCCTATGCCAGGGCCACAACCTCTTCAAGGGCAGTACCCTATGCTAGGGCCACAACTTATTCAAGGACAACAACCTCCTTTGGGGCAATAGTTTTATCAAGAGCAACAATCCTTTCAAGGAGGTCAACCCTTTACTAGAAATTATCCAAAAAATTATCAAACTTACATTCCAATACTTCAACTTGGTTATGGTCAACCTTACGCACCACAACCTTTAATGGGAGCTCCTTATCCCAGAGCTAACATAATGTGGAACATGTCGTTGAACCAATAGAATTTGCAACCTACTGTGCAAGTACCTTATAATCAACCTGGTCAGCCAACTGTTCAATTTGGTTATACCCAAATCCAACAACCTTCCCAACCTACACTTCAAATTGCGCCTCAGGTATTTGTACCTAGTAGTCAACAAGCTAGTTTGAGTATGCAAATAATTCTTGTCCAATCTGCTGTGCAAAATTTTGTTCAACAACCTAGTACACCTATCCCTAGAATTTCCCAAGTTCCTATTGCTACAACCCCTCAAACGACGACATCAATTGTATCAGAGGAAATCCCCCAAATCACTGCTCATCAACCTGGACCTGTGGTTCAGTCTACTATTCAAAACTCTGTAGGACAACCTGTTACAACTACAATTCCAACAAGCCAACCTTATATAAGTTAGTTTGTTAATCAACCGTATCAAGGGAAGTTTAAATATGGACCCATAAGACAAAATCTAGTCTAGAAAATTCAACCATACCATGGTTATACGTATCAGATACCAGCTCAACCTCAATTTGGTATGGCTAACCCTGGATACCTCAGAGGTATTCTAATCCCAACTGCACAGGCTATTCCAGGCTACCCTGGATATCCTCCTCTGGGTACTGGTATCATTCCTCAAGGTTATCATTTGCTCAATAGGACCCTAACCATCGGTTATGATTCATTGCAACTTTAGACTTGCCAAATTTTTCACGCCTCATGAACGATTCGATTTATTATCTTCTGTTTTGGCCGCCAATGCCAAATAAGTTGCCTAGTGACATACCTATGTTTGAAGTAAAATTAGGAGAAGACCCCTCAAATCATGTGATGACTTATCATCTTTGGTGCGCATCCAACTCTTTAATCTATTATTCCATTCGATTATGAATTTTTCAAAGAACATTGATAGACGTAGCTGCAAAGTGGTATATTGAACTACCACGTGGCTCTTTCAATAATTTCAACACGTTAGGTGCAACATATTTCTTAACTCACTTTCAATTTTCAGTCCGTTACAAGAATGGCACAAAACCCTTAACTTCATTAAAACAAAGTACATCTACATACATTTCAGATCACATACATGAATGGAGACGTAGATGAAATTTAGTGAAAGTTTTCATTCCATATCAAATATTGGTAGAATGGTTCATAAAATCATTACTTCCAATGATCACTGAAGACATAGCTAAAGGAGGCGTTGTTACAGAAGAATAGGTCATAGCTCAAGCATAATACTTAGACCTTGTATACACACAGTCTGGTACTTTATACGAAAAAAAATTCCTGACTTGCCACGGCCAAGTCAAATAACTGCAACTCCTTCCGGTTCTCATTCTGCAGACGGTGTAATTGGTATAGTTAGTGCTAACAAGAGTAAGAAGAAGTCATCCAAATATACTTCTCCCATAATAAATTTACCGGATTCACTTAAAGAAGATTCTTCCCTTGAAACTTCTGTCGATATTCATGTTGTAGATTCATCCACGACTAAAGCTAAAACCAGAAATAAGAAGAAAGGAAAGAATAAAAGTAAACAAAATACATCTCCTACATAGAAAACAAAAAAAAACGAACCAACTGATGAAAAGCGGAAACCTTGCTATCCTTGCCTTATTTGTGACGAAGATCACTATACTAAAGAGTGTCCACATTGGTCTGAGGTATCCAAATTTGTCAAAATTTCACCCTTACTTACTATCTTGAAGGATCCTTTTCCCACTCAAGATAGTAAAATGATACGATCTTATTCTAATTCATCAACAGATATTTTAATGATGTCTCAGGTTATCGTTGCGACACGATCTCAAGACTATGGAACTAAGAATCTTGTAACTGGTAAAGAGAATCAAAATTCCAGTCAAACACCAGCCATAACTCCTTCAATTTCCGAACCACTTCAAATTGAGAAACCTAATCCTGATCTAGTGATTAAACCGCCTGCTAAAGGTGTACCTTGAGAGTGAGATTTCAATCCACATGCGAGAGCTGCTCAGAATTACAACATTGTTGAAGATTTGGCGGTATCCCTTTCAGCAATGTCGGCCTTAGAAGTACTACAATCATGTTCAGCACAAAGGAAATTACTATTATCAGCTATCAAAGCTATTGATCATCAAGATTCGAACCTCATGGTCTTTGATCTCAAAAATTTTGTACTTAGACTCCCTAATTAGATGGCTTTTCAGATTCCAATATTAGTCAAATCAAGACGATTTTTTGGTACTGTAATTGATGGGGGGCATCTACGTGTATAATGTCGTTAAATTGTTGGAAAACCCTTGGTTCTCCAGCACTCAACCAATCACCGACTATCCTTAAAGCCTTTGATGGAAGATGATTTCATTGATATGAAATACTCAAGGATTTACCTATAGAAGTGGAAGGAAAAATCGTTAATCTAGAGGTGGAAGTTGTTGATGCCCCTCTTTATTACAACCTTATTTTGGGTCGTAGTTGGTCTAACGCCATGAATTCTGTAGTTTCATCAGTATTTCAGGTAATCATGTTTCCTCACAAAGGAAAGATTGTGAAAATCGATCAGTTGTCATACTTTTCATCAGACCCTACTTCTACGGATAACATCCAGCATGTCGGAAAATCGATTATCCCATACGAAGATGTTGGTATAGGATTAATGAAGGATTCCACTCTCATGGGAACTTTTTCTATACCTCGACACAACGTACTGCGAAAAAATTTCCAATATCAATATGATCTCATCAAGCACTATACCATTTGATGACACATGGTCTGTGCCTTCAGAATCAGAATTGGACTCTTTCAATGACGAGATGCCTTTGGGTCCTTTTGAATCGGCATATGCAGTAGTACAATCATATTCTGACACCTCATCTACTATCCCTGATCAAATGAATGTGATAAGTGAATAATCATCTTCTCTATCGAGCTCAACCTTGACACCATTTTCAGATCCCTTTCAACATGTATTTGAAACTGATGAGAGTATTCGAGAAATTTTGTCATTGGGTGAATTACCATGGGATGATCTATATCATATATATTCATTTTTACTTGATCTTGATAAGCTTGAAAATGATTTTTCATATATTTTTACAGTTGATTATGTCAAGGAACCACATAATCCCACATCGATTATACATTTAGATTCTGAGACAAATTTGGGAAATGTTGACACCTAATCCTATGGGTTGGGTGTGGATATGTGATATTGTATAATAAATAATATTAGGAAATAAGGAAGGCCAAGAGTCATTGGGAGATGAATCCCAATAGCCTCACCTCCATGTATAAATACATGTTCATTCTCCATTCAATAAACATTCTGATTTGAGGAGTTACCTCCTGGTTTGACATGGTATCAGAGCCAGTCCCACTATTGGCATTTTTTCCTGTTGTGTAACTCCCTCATTCCTTTGCTCAGTCAATTTTTATGCTAGTTTCTGCTGCTCCATTAAATTGCTATACTGAAATTCTGCATTTTTTTTCTATTTCTGCAAATTCTACAGTCTCTGACTTCTGCAGGTTCAGCTCCTACAATATATGATTATTTTGCAGCCCCTGCAATTTCTGCAGTTCCTGCAACTCAGCACCTGCAACTCTGCCATTCCAGTTTTTTTTTAAAAACGGCCTCTCGGCCTCCCTCTTTCTAGTTCCTAGCCTTACGGCCCCCCCTCTTCCCCAACACCTACGCATCACGCACCATACTCTCTCACTCCCTCACCACGGTCCTCACCTCTCCCTAAGCTTCGTCTCCTCCATTACAGTTAACACGCCCACGCATAGCGCTTATCCATTACAGTTAACAGCGCTCCTCCCCAACTGTCTACATGCTATCTGCTATCCTACACCCGCTGCCACTACATATTCAATACCGCTCCAGCACGTATTAATACGCTGCTCCACATGATACGTTGTTCATTAATACGCCGCTCCACTGTCATACGATTCTACAATACGCTGTCTGCATATATAATACCGCCACCATAACGCCGCTCCACTGTCATACGATTCATTACAATACGCTGTGCTGTCTGTCTATACAACGCTCCATCCATATATACAGTCCGCCGACTCCATATACAATACACTGTCTATATACAGTCCGCCCACTCCATTTACAATAAGCTATCTATATATACAGTCCGCTCCACCATAATATTTACGCTGTCACCACTTGTATACAGTGCTGTCTCTCCTATAATAAACTCATATTTACAATACCACTGTTCATATTACCGCCCCTCCCACCATAATACCGCCCCTCTGTCCCATTTAACTATACCACCCCTTTCATACATTTACAATACCGCCTTTCCATTTTTAATACAGTGCTGTCCATATAATACCACTTTGTCATATACATTCACGTCCCTTTTCATATATAATATTCCTGCCCTTCGCCCTTCCATAACTTCTGTTCATTATTCAAAAGCACCCCCTCCACCCCACCATACTTTCAATACAATTTTTCTTCAAAAAAAAAAAAAATAAAAAAAATAAAAATAAATAAATAAATAAATAAATAAAAAATAAAATAAAAAAAAAAAATAAAAAAAAAAATAAAAAAAAAAAAAAAAATTTTGGTGCAGAATTCAGTTTTTAGCAAAGATTTTTTGTCCCCTTTAATTGAAAAAATTCCCAGAATTGAAGATTTTCTAGAAAAAATTTTCCTCTTCAAAAGAATTTTTTTCCAGCAAACTAATGCATTCTCTCATATCTATTGTTGGGGTGGTTCTCTCTAGTAGAGAGAAATATCTTGAATGGTATCGGAAGATTAAATACACACTCATTTTTAATGAGCTGTGGAAAGGAATCTGTGAAGGACAAGAAGGAAATCCACCAGCAAAGCCCACTTCAGACAAGGAGCTCGCCATTTGGGAAAACAAGAACTGCAAGGCCTATGCCTTGATTGCAGCTTCCGTAAATGAAGAGGTGAGTCGCCATATTTCATCATTCTCAAATTCCTATGATGCCTTGAGAAAGCTAAAAGAACTCTATGACTCACATTCAGGATTAGAAAATGTTCAATTGATGATTAAGCTGTTCAGTCTTGAAATGAAGAATGATGATCCCCTTGCTTTAGCTTCAGAAGTAAGATCTATAATGCATGACATTGAAAGCACTGGTGTAAAAATGGACATACCTCTCATAGCATATGTTAAGGCATTATATCCAACTTACTCACATTATCTTGAGTCTTTGCAAGCAAGTGGGAACCTTGAGCATATCACCTTTGATACACTTGAGAAAAAGTTTGCAGAAAGAGAGAAAGCTTTCGGGAAGATGACAGTCCCTTCGTCTTCCGAAGAGGCTGCATAATTGGCACATAGAGAAAATAGTCATGCTCCAGATTCATCCAGAGGAAGAGGTGGCAGAAGAGGAAGAGGAAGAAGAAACTTCACAGAAAGGGGGGACAGACAATCTGACAAATCCAATCTTCATTGCACACGTTGCAATAAAGATGGACATGATGCATCCAAATGCAGAACACCTTGGGAGAAAATTGAGCAGCAAATAAATCAAGACAAAGGTAAAACTAATGACAAAGACAAAGGTAAAGCACCTAAATCCGCTCATTATGTTCTAGCACATTGTAACAATGGAGTAACTGAAGACTTATTTGATGTTTCATTTACTTCATGGAGAGATGATTGGTTGCTAGATTCAGGAGCAACATGTCACATGACATTTAGAAAATATTTTTTGAAGAATTCATTGACAAAGTTGATGGAGCAGTATATTTCGCAGATAAATCCAAACTCAAGCCATCAGGGCTTGGCACAGTCAGGCTTAAACTGCCTGGTCTTCCAGATCATATCCTACATGAGGTTCTATACCTCCCTGAGTTGAGGAGAAACTTGCTGTCCTTGGTCCAAATCCACCAGCAAGGACACTCCATTCACTTGTTTGATGGCAAGGTAGAGGTCAGAAAAGCATCAGATCACTCACTTGTCATGGAGGGAATAGAAGAAGGGAGACTCTTGAAGCTGAAAGGTTCATCTGCTCATGCTCAAAACTTTGCATTCAATTCACATCATGATGAAGGTACATTCCCATCAAGTATTTTATGGCATGCTAGAGTTGGACACTTAAACTATGAAAGCCTTCGTTTGTTGAAGAAAAATGGTGTTAATGGACTGCCTACAATTCCTAGAAAACCTAAGGAATGTGATGCTTGTATTCTAGGAAAGCATAGCAAACAACCATTTCATGAGCCACACTCCAGAGCACATAGAAAACTTGAGCTTGTTCATTCAGATTTATGTGGCCCTATGCCTATTGCTTCTGCAAATGGAAATAAATACATGATGACATTTATTGATGACTACACCAGAATGTGTTGGATTTACTTATTGAAGAATAAGTCTGATGATTTTCAAACATTCAAGAACTTTCATGCATGGATTGAAAATGATGCATAAACACATATTGGCTCTCTACGTACTGATAATAGAAAAGAATACACTTCAAATGAATTTGAAAATTATCTTCGTCAACATGGAATCAAACATCAAACAACTGTGCCATATAATCCCCAACAGAACGGTGTAGCCGAAAGAATGAACAGAACTATTTTAAATATGGTTCGCTCCATGTTATTTTTCAAGAATGTGAAATTGATGTTTTGGGCTGATGCAGTTCTATGTGCTATTTACATAAAGAATATGTGTCCTTCAAGTTCAATTAGAAACAAAACTCCTTTTGAAATGTGGCATGGCCACATTCCTTCGGTAAAGCATTTCAGGGTCTTTGGGTCCACCTGTTATGCCTTGATACCCAAGGGTCAAAGGAACGAACTTGGTGCTAGAAGTCGAAAATGTATCTTCTTGGGGTACTCCAATACCTCCAAAGGATATCGTCTCTATGATGAAGCAAATAAGAAGTTTGTAATAGCAAGAGATGTCATATTTCTTGAATCTTCCAAGAGTGACAAGGTTGTTGAGCGGCAACTTGATCGCCTGGATAGATTCACACATGCAAAGTCTTTCCAAGAATTTGATAATCAGATTCGACATCTTGAAGGGGGGATTCCGATATTGAATCAAACTGTGGAATCATGTCCTGAAGCACTCTCTCCCCCACATGAAGAAACAACCACGAATGACACATTGGATGATGTGATTGACAGAATTGGGAGATTGAATCTTGAATCAATCCCAACTCAGTCAAGTGACCAGCCTGGGCCATCTCAGAAAGGTCCTCCCAAATGGCTGACAAAGACACTGGAGGATGTTCATCCCGATGAGGTTGGAAAAACAGGAACAAGAAGTTCCACTCAAGAAATCGAAGGTGATGTAGATAATTCTGATTCCCCTGTTGATATGGATATTGCTTATAACCGTGAATTGAGTTTGTCTACAGATCATGAACCAACTTCCTTCAAAGAATCCGCTTCTCATGATGAATGGAAAGAAGCGATGCAGAAGGAGTATGATGCCTTGATAAAGAATGGCACTTGGAAGCTGGTTGATCCACCTTTGGGAACAAAACCAATTGGCTGTAAGTGGGTCTACAAGAACAAGTATAAAGCAGATGGCTCACTTGATAAGCACAAGGCCAGGCTTGTGGCAAAAGGTTTTGCACAAAAAGAAGGAATCGATTATGAAGAAACTTTTGCTCCCACAGCAAAATGGACCACCATCCAGACTCTCTTTGCCTTAGCAGCTCAGAATGGATGGAAAGTCCATCAGATGGATGTAAAAACAACATTTTTGAATGGAGATCTAAAGGAGAAAGTTTATATGTCCCAGCCAGAAGGATTTGTTGTAAAGGGTCAAGAAAACAAAGTTTGCAAGCTTATAAAATCCTTGTATGGCCTCAAACAAGCACCACGAGCCTGGTATGAGAAATTAACCGAGCATCTTCTGAAACTTGACTTCAAACATTTTGATCTTGATGATGCAACTTTGTTTGTTAAGAAAGTTGGAAAAACAGTTGTATATTTTGTGGTATATGTAGATGATCTTTTGATAACAAGGAAAAATGAGAGCTATATTGCATCCATGAAGAAAGAATTGAAGAAAGGTTTTGAAATGACTGATTTGGGTCATGTTCATTACTATCTGGGTATTGAAGTAATTCAACATCCTAAATTTATATTTCTTTTTCAAAAGAAGTACATTGGAGATCTCTTGAACAAATTTGGCATGGATGACTGTAATCCCTTAACCACTCCAATGGAACAAAACTTGAAGCTCACATCTATTGAAGGGAAGGAATTTGAGGATGCAACTAAGTATAGACAGCTTGTAGGAAGTCTTATCTACCCGACCACCACCAGACCTGACATTTCATTTGTTGTTGGAATCCTCTCAAGGTTCATGCAAAAACCTTGTGAAGGACATTGGTCTGCTGCAAAAAGAGTGTTAAGGTACTTGAAGGGGACTCAAGACTTTGGACTCAAATACACACAGGTAGGCGACTTCAGCTTGATCGAATACTCTGATTCAGACTTTGATGGCGACAAAGAAACAGGGGTGTCTACTACAGGTTACACCATGAGTCTTGGATCAGGAGCTGTCTCATGGAGATCACGCAAACATTCAGTTCCAGCAGATTCCACGACCGAGGCAGAATATGTGGCAGCAGCTGAAGCAACAAAGGAAATTGTGTGGCTTCGGAAAATCCTGGAAGATTTGCAGATGAAACAAATGTATTCCACACCACTCATGATCGACAACACTTCTGCAATAAAGTTGGCCAAGAACCCAAAGTTCCATGATCGAACAAAGCACATCAATACAAAATACCATCTACTTCGACATCATGTTCAGGCCAAAACCATCCATCTACATCATTGTTCCACAAATAAGCAAACTACTGATATCTTCACCAAAGCACTTGGCAGAAAAAAGTTTGAAAAGTTCAGATCAATGCTTGGGCTCACCAACATCCCTTCAGATTAAAGGGGGGAATGTTGACACCTAATCCTATGAATTGGGTGTGGATATGTAATATTGTATAATAAATAATATTAGGAAATAAGGAAGGCCAAGAGTCATTGGGAGATGAATTCCAATAGCCTCACCTCCATGTATAAATACATGTTCATTCTTCATTCAATAAACATTCTGATTTGAGGAGTTACCTCCTGGTTTGACAGGAAATATTTCTACAACCATTCCTATTGACATATCGATTAAACCTGGAATTATTGAAAACATTCATATAGGTTCTTCTTGTTCGACCAAAGAGATTAACACTTATAAAGCCCTATTTCAAGAATTCCAAGACATTTTTTCCTGGTCTTACGAAGAGATGCCAGGTATCGATTGTAAGATTGTAATTCATGAAATTAAGACATACCCAGATGCTAAACCTATTAGACAAAGATTATGTTCAATACATCCGCGAAAAGCTGCAACAATCAAAGCTGAATTTGAGAAGCTATTACGTGCAGGATTTATTTATCTAATTCCTTTGACGGATTGGGTATCTAATATAGTTCCCGCTACGAAGAAACAAGGGACTATAAGAGCATGTGTCGATTATCGGGACATTAACAAGGCGTGTCCAAAATACAACTATCCTACGCCCTATATCGACCAGATTATTGATGATTGTGCCGGAAATGAAATATTTTCATTTCTGGATGGTTTTTATGGCTACAATCAAATCAACATACTCCATGTCGATCAACCAAAAACAATGTTTATATGTCCTTGGGGGACATTTGCTTATTGCAAGCTACGTTTCAGATTAAAAAATGCTGGTGCAACTTTCCAAAGAGCCATGCCTTATGCTTTTCATGATATCAAACATATTGTACATCCTTATCTGGGCGACTTACCTGCTCATTCTTTACGCAGAGAAGATCATCCTACACACTTACGAGCTATTTTCATGAGATGTAGAAATTACAAGATTCATTTGAATCCACACAAATGTGTTTTTGGTGTACAATCAGGATGATTACTTGGATTCATAATTTCGAAAGATGGCATTCATGTCGATCCTTCGAAGATTGAGGCTATCATCAATTTACCTCCTCCTTCCACTTTTCGCCAACTCCAGAGTTGGCAAGGGAAAGAAATTTTTTTACGTAGGTTTATCCTGAACTATGCTGAGTTAAAAAAAGGTTTTACGTGGTTGTTGAAACAAAGTTTTCCTTTTATTTGGGATGAGACTGCTGATAAATCTTTTGATGCACTTAAAAACGTGTTGACCCATGCACCATTATTGCATCCACCCAATTACCACCAGGATTAA
Organism: Pinus albicaulis; assembly: GCA_034641835.2. Taxonomy (NCBI): domain Eukaryota; kingdom Viridiplantae; phylum Streptophyta; class Pinopsida; order Pinales; family Pinaceae; genus Pinus; species Pinus albicaulis. The sequence goes on along the minus strand of JAXQQM020063099.1, from coordinate 394,477 downwards.
TTTTTATACTTAGCTGCTTTTGATTCCACGATTGGAATGGTTTTGGTTCAGGAGGATGAATCTCACAACGAGCATGTGATATATTTCCTAAGTCAGAACCTTAACCCAACGGAAATCAAATATTCGCATGTGGATAAATTAGCCTTGGCAGCAGTTCAAGCTGTCCAACGATTCTGTCACTACATATTGTTACCTAAAACAACAATGATATCTAATTGCAACCCGATGATGTATATATTGACAAAACAATTACTGGGGGGAAAATACTCCAAATGGATTGTCATCCTACAAGAGTTTGATTTGGAATTCAAGAAATCCAAGTCAAAGAAATCACTAGTGTTTGTTGAACTTATGTGTGATTTTCCCAATACTGAGAAGGAAACTGTGGTAGAGAATCCTATTGCGGATGAATCTCTATTTCTTATAAGTACTTTAGACCCTTGGTATGGAGATATCATTATATATCTTCAGACCCAAACCTTTCGCCCAGAGCTTTCACGTTCAGATCAATGGAGAATATGGTATCAATCCCAACAATACAATATTTTTGGGGACACTCTTTATCATCGTGGTGCGGATTCAATTTTTTGACATTGTATAACTCACGAAGAGGCTGAAAGGGTTTTGAATGATTTCCACTCTGGAGCGTGTGGTAGTCATATGTCTGGGTTTGTCACAACCCAAAATTTATTGCGCGCAAGTTATTTTTACCTGTCTTTATTCAAATATTGTATCATCGTAGTCCAAAAATACCACAACTACTAAATTTTTTATCGAAAGATGTGTGCACGTCCATCTCCTCTTCATCCAATTATTGTTGTCGGTCCTATTGCGAAATGGGGCATCGATTTCATTACATGTAACCCTCACTCAACCGAGGGGCATGGGTATATTATTCTCGCCGTAGATTACTTTACCAAATGGGCTGAGGCGATGCCTACATTCGCGGCTGATGGCAAAACTGCAGCTGTTTTCTTATTCAATCATGTGATTGCTCGATTCAGTGTCCCTCAAGCCATTGTTACAGACCATGGGAGCCATTTTCAAAATTATGATGACTGAAATTCTGATCAAATTGGCCTAAGCCATGATAATTCTACTCCGTATTACCCACTGGCTAATGGTCAAGTTGAGGCTATCAACAACGTTTTAACCACCATGATTAAACAGATTGTCGGGACTCATAAATCGAATTGGCATACCATGCTTTTTTCTGCATTATGGGAATACCGAACCTCTGCAAAAACTACTACAAGGTTCACTCATTTTCAACTTGTCTATGGTTTAGAAGCAGTGTTTCCCATTGAATGTGAAATACCATCACTCAAACTAGCCATTGAGTTGTTACCAACTACCTCTGAAGAGGAGAAACACTTTCTATACTTAGCACAATTAGATGAGACTCGACGCACCACTGCATTGGCTATCGATGCTTAGAGGAAACGTGTGAAAGCTCAGTATGATCAAAGTGTTAACCATTGCATTCATTCAGAAGGTGACCTAGTTTTAATATACAATCAAGCTAATGACAAGATAGGTGCTGGTAAATTCGAACCGATGTGGCATGGTCCCTATATTGTCAAGCGTGTACTTGCAAAAGGAGCCTATGAATTAGTTGATTATGAAGGGGTCTTTTTAGATAAACCCAAAAGTAGTCTTTATCTTAAGAGATATTATGCTTGAATTTCGTGTGAAGATCTCTCTTGTACAATAGTTACTTTTAGAATAGTGTGCCTTAGATTATACAAGTGTGCCCAGATTAGTTTTGTTGTTGTTAATACTATTGCTACTTATCTTGATTACTCTTGATATTGCAGATGTCAACATCCCTTCAAAAATACATTGGTTTTGCTGATGACGCATGTCATAGTACACACAATATCTCTTCCGCGGCTTGGGTTATTTATTCACCCACCGATGAGTTAGTTTCTATTCATGTGATATGCCTTGGTCAAACAATGAACAATATTGCAGAATATAACACAATCATTGAGTTATTATCTGATGCCATTACATTTTATATTCGACGTTTTATCATTAGGTTGGATTCACAACTCATTGTATTACATTTAAACAAAGTTTATGCCATTAGAAATCCAGTGTTGTTAAGATTATTTTTGAAGGTTTGTCTCTTAGAACGACAATTTGATTATATCGAATATCAACATATTTCAAGAAATTTAAACACATTGGTTGATGCATTAGCTAATCGGGTATTAAATAGACATTTGTAACATTAATAAAGTAAATAAAAACAACATTCAATCCATTTTGAACAAGATACTCAGAAAACGAAAGTAGTAATATCATTAGGATAGATAAGTTTGTGTTCAAAAAATATTACATCGTCTGTGATCATTGGTTCAAAAATATTATGATCTAAAAGATACCGATGCAAAAAACAAAAAATGTCGATCTACAATGACCTTCAACTATCCATGACGATGATCATGATAATAAACTAAAGCAAGTGCCAACTTGCGCAGAAATCTCCTGAATGGACCTGGAACACCTGTCACGTGTCTCTAGATCCTGAGAGGGATATCATCAGTTCCTATCTCAGGAATATCAATGGTCAACCTATCAAGGTTGTGCTCCATGTTTGTCAGAATCTCTTCTGCATTGTCTTGTGGAGGTGCTACAGGTTGTGCTTCTCGCATGTCAAAGCGATGAAGGATTATTGGTCGTCGCGGGTCAACATTTGCATATAAAATTTTTGTCAGTATTGGACGATAAAAAAATCAAATAAAAATTAGATTAAAAACTTCAAAATGATTCACTAACCTGTCTCGTCCCACTCCACCCCTGGAGGCAAGGATGTTTCAGGATCACCTCTATAGTCCATTCCCGCATAAGGAAAGTCTTCAATAGTGAAGACTTGGTTCCTGAGCCACATGAAATAAGTTGGAGTAAACTGAACCTCTGAACCACCCTCGCCACCATGGCAAGCCATTAGTGTTACCCATCGCACCATCCGAGGTTCCTGAGGAGTTCCAGGATCTACTAGAATCAGTTGAGGAGAAAGAAGTGGAATTATCTTTAGAGAAAATGAGATAATAATGGCACCGTATCCAAAGTTTTTCAACTTCCCATTTTTTTCTCTAGTCAATTGGCCTTTCATATTGGCCAATACACCTTCACACCAGTTGAATATTGTCCCTCCGAAACACTCGAATGCAATTTGCATTTGTTATTTAGTAGCCACATGAGGAGTTGCACTCCCGCATAACATGGTCACTGTGAATTCTATGACTTTAAGCTCCAATCACAATATGGTTTTGATGTCTATGCAACCGTCCTTCAATTCTGTACTATTGCTACAATACTGAGCTTTGTAGCCGGCAGTGGGAAGACCTCCATGTCTACTCCCAAATAAGGAGATGTTTCTCCTTCTCCGAGATAATCCTGTAAGGAAATATATGTCTGCTGGCTCAATCTCGAGCCGGTGGTCACCAATTATGAAACATTGGTCTTGTACGTCCCATGTATTCACAAGCCAAGTCATTGACTCCACTTGTGCCTTCATTCCCTGAATATACCAGAACTTATACAAAACACATTTTTTCAATGCACGCATGGTTACATTGTCATCTGTGGCTTCGTTATCTATGAGTTCGTGTTCTCATTCTTGCCATTCCAACATGGTTAAAAGGCCTACAAATCAACAAATTAAACAATTCAAATCATTTGGAAGAAACTTGAACCGTTTTTTGTGAAGAAATTTTGGTTTTCAAAAAGTTCACGGTGCCTGCGCAGGTCCTGTGTGCAGAAAATGCAGTTGTCCGCATGTGCTCCACGCAGAACCCGCAACAGCCTGATGATTTTTCTTTTAAAAAATCGTCGGGGTGCGCGGTTATCACATGGATCACCCGCGCACCCCCGAGTGCGGATTTTGAAACATAAATTTAAATGAAATAAAAGCTCAAAACGAAAAATGAAATAGATGAAAACGTAGCTAAGGATGATGTGGATTATTTGGTTATGACGATTGGAAAAATGAACGGTCGGTTCTCTTGATTAATGGCCGAAGTGTCCTCAGACACGTAATTTTATTAATCAGAAAAACAATTACATTGGAATTATGCAAGAGTTTACACCCGAACAACAAAAACACTCTTGCAATGAGCTATTTATAAGCTCAATGTCCTAACTTCCACTAATTATGGATCACTTATTAAATAACAAGTGTCCACTTACATTGAATGACCTTATAACTATTATGCTAACTTTATTCCTAACTTAGAGCCTAGGAAACAACTTTATTCTAGAGTCCTAATTTTAATAACAAAATTCTATTTCTAAGTATCTCAAATATTTATTAAATATTCTAGAATAATAATTATTAATTTAATATCTTAAATTAATAATTATTTTATTCAAACTTTATAACCTATGATAATATTTATTTTTGGATCATCTAACATTGATATCAGCGCCAAAATATTTTGGCCAAAAGCTCTCTATGCACTATTATGAAAACAAAAGGTGAAAATGACTTATTTTAACTCCTTTTTATAGTTTTTAATGAATCAAATATTATTATTTTATTTATTTTTCACTTTTAAAAGGTCAAATTTAAATTTGTTTTACTTTTTGCAAGCATATATTTGTAATCTTTTGAGTTTTTGTGCAGGATACAGGATCGTTGGTGAAAAGAATTATTTTGACATCGAGTATACTTTTATCAATTTTTTGGGCTCTGTAAAAATATGAAAAAGTGAAACCCTGGAGTCCTCTTTTAAGCCCTTTTCATACTTTCGAAACACGAAAATATCACCGAGTAGTTGACTATTCGAACTCGTTAAAGTAAATGAACAATCGTCTATTCAGTATAAGTTTACCCCTTTTCCCGACTGAACTGAACTAATTACGAAAAAGGTATACGTGGACTAAGCATGGTCAATAGAGTTCTCTCCCGCATTATTTTATCCTTTTTCAGGCCTGAGAGACTAAATTTACGAAAAATACCAACCATGGAGTTTACTTATGTTTTTCTTCTGACTCCCTAAAACTGAAAAACACCGAGTTATTCCTATACTGGACTCGTTAAAATTTAACAGTAAAGGACCTGTCGATCACAAATAGGGCCGAACCACTCCTTCTTAGGGTTCTATTTTAATACTTAGATGGACTCATACGACAGATGAGATTACACAAACAAGAAAATGTTATCCTCCTCAAGCTTGACAAAAAATAAAGAGGTACTTGCCAGTAATGGTGGGGGGAAAAGAGAGAAAAAGAATCCAGTTGTCATCCTTTTTTAGAAAGTAGCATGCCACTCTTGGACATGACACTTTGTCACACTTGTACCTGGGTTGAGAAATATTTGATCTAAAATATTAATCAAACCACATTGAAAGTCTTCAGACGGTTTCTGGATATTAGCTATAGGTCAAATACGCACGACCATACGCGATGTTTATGTGTTCAGAGAAAGTTCAAATAAACCAGAAATTCGTGCAAACATTTGTCTCATTCATATTTGATTTTCCTCACAGGTGATGATGCATCCCGATTCTTCAAAACTTGATCCAATGGTTTCGTATTAGTAGGCTTTCTTAGACCATATCACTTTCTATCGACATCGACTCAATTATCTAAGTGAAGTGATCCAGGTGGATTAAACGGGTACAGGTACAAATGGCTTGAGTACAAGGCTCAAAAATCAAAGTGTTCGAAAATCCTTCGAACCAAGTTCAAGTTGTATATCTCGAAATTTTGAATCCAACGGCGCAGACGACACTCAATTCTGAGTCTGTATGAAGGAGTTAGGAGCAGTCAAAGTTCAGAGGTTGACTTGGTGATGTGGCAGACTAAGGCGACAACAATTTTGCTGAAACCCGGCCACCGGATTTCGACACACTCAGCCCAAATTTCGGGCAAAATTTTCACCTAGTTAATTTGCCTCCTTCGATCAATTTTTCGGAAGGTTTGAAAAACCTAATGTTGTTTTAAACTAAAAAAAGAAAATATTAAAAGAAATGGCTAAGGCGGGACATCACCCCCGCCCTACCCTCCAGATTCACATTTTAACAAAACATATGTATTAATAGGGGGTCGGCGGCCATGACCCTGCCGCCCCTACATTTCCGCAGGTCCCAACCTAATTACGGCCACACATGTATTAAATGGGGCGGGAGTTGTGAACCTCGCCGCCCCCCCAACACCATATTGCGCCATATGGAAACGGTGCCAGCAAGAGTTATGGGGATGGGCCGCCCAATGCGGGCCCAACCCCTCCCAAATTCAAACAAAAAATAAATGCGCCCCTTTTTTTAATAAAATCTCGTGCTAATTTGGGAGGGCCGGGATTTGACCCCCCGACCCCTCCTCAACCAAATTCCATTTTTATCAATTCACCCAAACAAATTTCTTGTTTAATCCGCCCACAATTTTCAATATAAACATGTCATTTGAAAGTGCACCCAGGCCATGGAGGAGCAGGAGTGTGTGCACACAGATCGAGGTTAATATTTTTTTATTGCAGGTGATGTGGAACCATGAGCTAGAAAAGAGGCAAGTGGAACCTTGATTGAGGCCAACTTTCAGGAGGTAAAAATTTTGACTTTGTCCAAATGGGACAAGTTTTATGTCGTTCACTACTCGGCATACATGAGTCTAATGGCGACCTTAGTTTTAACTAATACGAGTTTTTTCTATTTCTCAACCAATTTTGGAAGTGGGTTATCTGAGGTGTCAAGTTTCTCAGTGAGCGGTCTATTTCACATTTTTCAACGCCAAGATGATCAGGTGGTACCCCCAGATTGACAGAGGCAGCTCAGCAGAAAATGGTAGCATGAGGTATATGATGTGGATTCTATGTACTTCTTCATTTATTTCTTCTTGAGATGCATTATGTCTTGTAGATCCCGATTGATGCATGAGTCACGGGATCTTGGCTTTTTTTCATGATCTTGCCTTGTGTTGTTATTGATGTATTTTCAGCTATGGATTTGTGTCATGTATGAGATCCCTTTTATGCCACAGTGGTGGGATGATCTTTTTTCATATGTGTAGTGTTGATATCTCTTGTTTTCTAGGATTAGCGGGATACTCTTATTTACTACATGTCAGCTATGGTCATACTGATAGGAGTCTTTCTTTATGTATGGGAGTTCCGTAGTGGAACATCTCTTAAAGAAGTCAAGGCACTCCTGCGTGAGGGCAGTTTTTCCTTGTATTTCATAGGAAAAAAAATCCATGTACATCTTCTTCTTACAACACATAATTCCACGCTCTACACCATCTTGACACCGAGGCCTGGAGATGTAGTCCCTCCTGGATGAACTTCGTCATCAAACGATGTGTTCTTATGATTGTTGATCTTGTTCATTTATGTTCCTCTTATTTTCAACTAAAATTTTTCATTTAAGTTCATTAAGGTCTTAATTAAATGAAATTATATTTATCAGCCGAAGTAAAAGGTCTTGGTTAAGGGTATCAAGATTTTACCCTAGATCAAGTGGTATCAGAGCAGGTATTCTTGCTGATTGGATTGCAAGCATGAACATTGGACGTTCGCTGAGTTGAGCCATGGAGAATGTCAAGGACATGTATGAAACCATGCTCAGGGTGTCCGAGAAAGAGGACATATTGTACGAGGCTTACGAAAAACAAGAAACAGAGAACGAAGAATTGAAGACCCTCCTACACAAAGAGAAGGAGGACAAACAATAGTTGCAGCTTCAGTTGCAAGCCACAACAAAGGCGTGGGAAGATTTGAAACACAACAATGAAACTCGTCAGAGAGATCATGATGCATTTAAATAATTCCTACAGAAAGAGAAGGAGGAGACACAACAGTTGCAACTTCGGCTACAAGTCGTGTCAGAGGCATTGACGGAAGTGAAGCGCAACGAGGGCTTACAATAGCTTTCTTCATCTGTTTTGCAATCAACACCTAAGGTAAACAGTGTTGATTTTGCTTCAGTTTCTTCACATGATATAATTTCAGTTGGAAGTGTGGATATACCCATCACATGTACCGGCATGAGACTCCTTACAAAAATGGGGTATAAAGGAGGAGGACTTGGCATTCGTGGCCAAGGCATAACCAAACCATTGGAGGTTGTACAACAACCTCGTTATGCAGGTTTGGGGTACGCTGACGAAGGATGTTCGAAGGACATAAAGGGCAAACAGATAATGATGAACTCTCTAAGGAAGAGGAATGATGGGGACACTTCGCCATCGTTCCATGGCAGTGCACGTTGTAGTGAAGGAACTGAGGTGAGCTCCCATCATCATGATCGCACCAGAGACCACCCCAGAAGGTATACTAAGTCTCATTATTCCAAAGCACAATTTAATTATAAGAATGTTGATAACCACGGTCATAAAATATGGCATCGTAAAACTTGTTATTTTTTTGGTTTAAATAACCATCTGATTTCTGAGTGATGGAAGAGGATGGAAGCACAAAGGAGGAAGAGGCATGAAAAGCCTTCTACCCAACTAGAAAAGAAATCAGTTAAGAAGGTTTGGAGGAAAAAGAATTGTTTCACCCATTGTGACTGAAGTAGCCACAAAAGAGCCACATGATGGAAACTTCATCCAGAGCATTTCCTTAATGACAAAGCGCTTGTGAATACACAAGTCGAAAGAGCTAATCGACAAGAAATTTTGCCACAGGGAAATGATCCACTCGCTTTAAGAAGTGAGAAGTGGTTCTTCTAGATTGATTTTTTCTAGAGATGTAAGCTTGTCATGGCCATGTTTGTAAATCATTTGTTGCATTTTTTATTATGAAAGTGATGATGTGTTTCCATCACTCATTTAAGCGACCATGATATTTTTTTGGCCTTGTTTTATAAGTCGTGTGTTGAATCTTTTTCATGTAAAAGTGATGATGTGTTTCCATCACTTCGAGATGCGACATTTATGTTTTGGTCATGTTCTATGAGTCGTCTGATGCATTTCTTTCATGTAAAAGTGATGAGGAGTTTTGCCATCACTTCGAAATGCGACGATGAGGTATGGTCTTGTAATTTTGTTGAGGTATGATTTCCATTTTGCTGTAAGCTTGACCACCGAGTACATGTTATAAAATCGTGGAAAGTATGGAAATATTTGGGTCATTTTTGGTCACATTGAGAATGTAATTTTTGTTGCAGCTTTAGGCAGGTGTTGGCATTTTGACTCTAAAGTACGAGAAGTGAAGGAGTCTTCAAGGGATGTGCCTTTTCAGAAATTTTCATTTCCGCAGTTGCAGGTGTTGGTTTTGCATCTCGATTCTGAAGTAAATGAGGTGAAGGAGTCTTAAAGGGATGTTCCTTTTTAGACATTTTCATTTCCGCAGTTACAAGTGTTGGTTGTGCATCTTGATTCTGAAGTACGCCAAGTGAAGGAGTCATGTGGGGATGTGCCTTTTAACGATAGTCGCAGGCAGTTGATGATAGGTAAAGATTGATGCTTTTAAAGGACCAAAAGCTCCTCAATGGGGAGGATTGATCCAAGTGGATTAAATAGGTACAAGTACAAGTGACTCAGCACAGAGGACTCAAAAAATAAAAGTGTTTGAAATTCTCTCGAACTAGGTTCAGAATGTAGATCACGTCATTCTGATTCCAACAACGCAGATGACACTCAATTCCGAGTCCGTATGAAGGAGTTAGGAGTAGTCAAAGTTTTGGTTTGACTTGGTGACTAGGCACCCTTAAGGAGGACGCAATTTTGGACCAAACCCGACCACCGGACCACAGCACCTCCCGGCCAGTTAGGGTGAAATTTTTGCCTAGTTAATTTTCCTCCTTCGATCAACTTTCCGGAAGGTTTTAAAAACCTAATGTTGTTTTAAACTAAAAAAAAGAAAATATTAAAAGAAATGGGTAAGGCGGGCCATCACCCCCGCCCTACCCTCCGAATTCGCATTTTAACAAAACATATGTATTAATAGGGGGTCAGCGGCCATGACCTCGCCGCCCCCACATTTCTGCGGTTCCCAACCTAATTACAACCACACATGTATTAAATGGGGCGGGAGTTGTGAACCCCGCCACCCCCCCAACACCATATTGCACCATATGGCAACGGTGCCAGCAAGAGTTATAGGGGCGGGCCCCGCCCCCCACTTGGAAATTAAAAAAAACGCGCCCATTTCCATTAATAAAATCTCGTGCTAAGTTTGGAGGGAAGGGATTTGACCCCCTGACCCCTCCTCAATAAATTCATTTTTACCAATTCACCAAAACGAATTTCTTGTTTAATCGCCCACAATTTTCAATATAAACTTTGTTATTTGAAAAGTGCGCCTAGGCCATGGAGGAGCGGAGAGAAATTACTACAGTCGAGGTTTTTTTTTTTTTTTTTTTTTTTAATATTTTTTTTATTTGCAAGTCATGTGGAAACCATGAGCCATAAAGAAGGCAGGCGAAACCTTGAGGCAGGCGGAACCTTGATTGAGATCAACTTTCCGGAGGGCGAAATTTTGACTTTGTCCAAATGGGACAAATTTTATGTCGTTTCTGCACTAATTGACACCACGAGTCTAATGGCATGCTCAATTTATTCATCTGAGTTTTTTTATTTTTTAGCCACTTTTGGAAGTGGGTTATGCAAGTGTCAGATTTCCACAAGTGAGCAGTCGATTTCACCTTTTTCGATGCCACAACGTTGATGGTGTTTTTAGATTCAGCCGCAGAGTATCTCAGCCTTTAGCAAATGGTAGCATGAGGTATATGATGTGGATTCTATGTAATTCTTCATTTATTTCTCTTTGAGATGCATTATGTCTTGCAGATCCAGGTTGATACATGAGTCGTGGGATCTTGCCTTGTGTTTTGATTGATGTATTTTCAGCTATGGATTTGTGTCATGTATGAGATCCCTTTTATGCCACATTGGTGGGATGCTCTTTTTTCATATGTGTAGTGTTGATATCCCTTGTTTCCCAGGATTGGCGGGATACTCTTATTTACTACATGTCAGCTATGTTCATACTGATAGGAGTCTTTCTTTATGTAGGAGAGTTCTGCAGTGGAACATCTCTTAAAGAAGTCAAGCCACTCCTACATGAGGGTAGTTTTTCCTTGTATGTCATAGGAAAACACGTCCATGCACATCTTCTTCTTGCAACACATAATGCAGTGGCCTACACCATCTTGACACCGAGGCCCGGAGATGTAGTCCCTCCTGGACGAACTCCGTCATCAAACGACGTGTTCTTATGATTCATGATCTTGTTCATTTATGTTCCTCTTATTTACAGCTACAATTGTTCATTACAGTTAATTAACGTCTTAATTAAATGAAATTCTATTTATCAGCCAAAGTAAAAGGTCTTGGTTAAGGGTATCAAGATTTTACCCTGGATCATTGATCTAGATTCCTATTAGTACATTGGGATCTGCATGCCCTAATGGTAGGTTTCTCGCCTTCAACGACAGGTTGCATCATTGACCTTCGATCGAACTATTCTATGAGTGCTCGACTGCAATCATTCATTCACACTTCATAGATTGTACTCGAGTACTTTGAGAGCCATTGTCATTATTGGTGGTTTCTATCACACTTGTTAATGGTTCACATCATTGACCAGTAATCAAGTGGTTTCTACCATGTTCAATTTCGACACAATCAATCGCATGGATAGAATCGTACTAGTTCGGGAAGTGGAAATCAAGACCCTCGATCTAGTTTCCATCATTAAGGCTACGTTGAGTTTTATTATTCATGATACATTAGACTACTCATGACAAATGGTTGCGCCCATACTGTGTCTACTTTTCATGTAATATTGAAACCATATATGTACCAGAACATTTAGTTAGTTTTGATTTGAGTATATGAATGCCTACCTCATCGATGATATATATATATATATATATTTGCATTGAATGTTTTTACAGGTTTTCGACTGGTGTCTCCAATCCAAACCTCGGAATGATAAAGCACTTCAATCTTCAGAATAACCTTGGAATTTTCACTTTAGGGGGAAATTTGTTACACGTCATTTTGTCACCATGACATTTGAATATTTATATAGGTCTATCACCATCCATATCATGTTCCCTTATAGGTCAAAAACATTAATGATCCTAAATCAAGTCTTGGAATTGGAGAAAATCTCTGTAAAACCCTTAAAAGAATACCTGTGCGGTTTTTATAGCCTTTCCCTACACATGCGTTGATGTTCTGTCCATAAAATTCGGTGACTCTCGCTCTTTTTTCCACTATTACATGCACATCCCCATGAAAATCAAATAAAGAAAAAATTAAATTCTATAAGCCTAGTTGGTCGAATATTCTCCCAACTGGAAGCTTTTAGAGTCACGATCAGTTCGAGCTTTATCCCTCCACTCATGGAGCTTATCCCTTGGTCCATGGAGCTCAAATTCCTTCATGAAAGGAAACCATCCCCCTCTTCACGGAACTAAAACTACCTTCATTTCCCTATAAATTGAGCTCATGTTTCAGGTTGATGGGTAGATTGTGAATGATAGAAAGCTTTCTTTATATAGTTTCAAAGCTGAAGAGAGTTCATAAGAGTGCATACTTTCTACACAAGTGAGTTTTTGTTGGCACGAGAATGATCAAACCCTTGTGTCGATAACTCCATGTTGGTATTCAGAGATGAAGGCTTATTAGACTAAAGTAGAATGATTGTTCAGGACCCCGAGAGAAATCTGTACAACATCAAGGCATCAGGTTGTAAGATTACTCTTTTTATTCAAGATAATGCATATGGATCTCTTTTTCTCATTTCTTTGTTTCTATGTTTATTGGAATAATGTCAATACTTAGACTCCTTTATGCTGATCAGCGGTTGTCATTGATGTCAACCCAAGCAGCACCAGGGGCTAACCCAATATTGCATGGGAATTTTGACCTACAAAATTAATATATTCTGGGTCAATAATTCTTTTGATGGTTTCTACTTGTCGAGTTGTTTATGTTGATATATGGCACACCATTTAATTCTTCACGGTTTGAGATATTCATGTTTGAAGTTTGTACCCCAGTTAGTGGGATAAAACCCCATGGGGTTGGGGCATGGGTCATTGAAAAGTCATAATTAATATTTTTTGTTCTCCTAAAATCCCTCCCACGTTCACTTGTTGAAGCCCCTCTCAACTTAAGCATTCATATATATTGTGATCTTCATTTCCTCCTTAGGAAAAGGATTCGGCCATCTGAAACAAGTCATCGTGGAATTTTCGCTCTAACATTTTTTCTACGAAGGCTCAGAAGCTGAAATTTTTATGAGGCGAAGCCAAAATCCTAAGGAAGCTCTTGTGAAAATTTCAGATCAAGGTGCGCAATATTTTCGGAGATATGATCTGTGGAATTCAGTGTCTTTGCAGGCTCCTGAAATTCATCTCAAATAAGTGACCTTGGGAAAATTTTCATAACTCTCTCTCTCTGAGTATCAGATTGGAATTCTGTAAAAAGTGGCAGATAGTGCACAGAGTGTAGTTTTCACTTTATCAATTTCAGAGCCGAATGAAGAAACAGTGACACGCGGCACGTCGTACAAGTTTTCTCTACTGAAACAATCCTTAATTAGGGCATTGTGAGAGATTGGGCATAACGCTCTCTTGAAGAACCCAAATTGGGTAAGACCTATGGCATTGAGTAACTTAGAAACAATACTCGAAGTCGAAAATCAGATATTGAGGATCTAAAATAACAGAGATACACCAGATTCAATATCGAGCTCCTAGAAGGCAAGAAAAAGATAGATCATGTGTTGTCAAGGGTTGCAAAGGACCAAAATTTCTATGGTAGCAAAGCAAAGAAAGGTGCAACAGAGGGTAGCATGACAAGAGCAGCAACCAAGGTGCATAACAACAGCAAGAAGTTCATCATATGAAGTCTTCAAGTGGGCAGCACTGCATACAATCATTGTAAAGGTATCATTGTACTTAGTCATTGTAAATACATTATTGTATAAATTGTACTAGTATCTATCTACCAAGGGTTGAAGAGGCAGTGTTGGGAGGTCTAGGATCATCATTAGGTGGTTGTGTCAAAGTTGGGGTTATGGTCTAGTATATCTTCTTCTTCTACATCATTTTATATCATTGTAAAAGTGGACCATTTTCCCTGGTACGGGAGTCCATTCTTCTTTTATTCTTCTATAGGGTGGTAGGGTGGTGCTAGGGTGAGTTGTAGCTCATTGGGTGTTGGGGCATCCATTCAGTTGACTACTGAAGAATCTCGGGCATTGGAGCGTCCATCCGGTGGGAGCTGGAGAAGAATGCTTTTCTAGATTCTAGGAAGTTGGAGCTTTATTTTCAATTGGAGTTGAATATTAAAGAATTATTAGAAAAGCATTAGGTGGTTTTTGTCCCGGAGTGGGTTTCCACCTTAAAAACGGTGTGCATTTGTGTTCCTTTTGTTTACTGCTATCATTGTACAAACACTGATAATAATTGAAGATTAACTAATGCTCTAATTGAAAGGAATATTGATTCACCCCCCCTCTCAGTATTTCCAACAATTGGTATTAGAGCTTGGTTCCTTCAATAGCAATTTAACAGCTGGAAGGAGGTCATGGAGCATACCAAGAATGGTGTACCTCTATTCAATGAAAATAATTATGCACTATGGAAAGGAAGAATGGAGGTCTATCTCTTGGCGCAAGGTTACGAAGTATGGGACACTGTTCAAAATGGATTTACATCAACCGCGGATGAACAAGGTAAGAAGAATTTGGTAAATGATGCAAAAGCAAAGAATATTATTATCGGTGGACTTATTGAATCTGCTTATCATAAGGTGTTGGGTTGTAAAACTGCCAAAAATGTATGGGACAAGCTTGAGAATATATATGCAGGTGACTCAAATGTCAAAGAAGCAAAGCTTCAAATCTATAGAGCAAAATTTGAGCAACTTAGAATGAAAGAAGATTGCAACATTGTTGCATACTTTCAATACGTTGATGAAATAACCAATACTCTGGAAGGATTGGGAGAGCCAGTTGACGAGAAGACTATTATACGGAAGATTCTTAGAACGTTACCAGGGAGATTCAACCGAAAGGTATCTGTCTTAGAATACAGTGCAAATCTGGACAAACTCAACAAGGAAGAATTACATGGAGTTCTCATAGCATATGAAATGAGACTTGATGAAGAAAAGGGTACTTCAAATCTAGAAACTGCATTCGTTGCATCTAAGCAAACCAATAAGGACAAACAACCTTCAATTGAAATGACATGCACCTGCAAGTGTGAAGAAAAGGGAGATGATGGAGAAGGTCTTTTAGATGAAGAATATGCTTACTTTACAAGAAAACTAAAACTTGGTAAGGGAAAATTCAAAGGTAAACTTCCATTGATATGTTTCGGTTGTGGTGAGGTTGGGAATTTCGTAGCAAAATGTCTGAACAAAAGTGATGGAAACTCAAAAGGAAAGAAAGGATTTAAGAAATCCAACAAGCAAGGCAAAAAGAAAGGATCCAAAAGGAACTTTCTCTCTAAAGAAGATAGCTCATCATCCGATGAAGAAAGTGACAGCAAAGAAGAAGCCGATGAGAAAGTATTGTTTATGGCCAAGCACAATAAACAAGAAGTATCAAACAATGAAGAAGAAGGGTTGACCGTAGAAGAATTTTATGAGGATGCAATCAAGCTTATAAAAGAGCTCAATGTTGAGAAGATCCGTTCCAACACTCTTGAAGAACAAGTTCAAGGTCTCAAAATTGAGGTTGAAGAACACAAATGTATTGAAGAGTCACTTCAAAAGAAGTTGGAAGAAAGCAACCAAGAAAGGGAAGCATTAGAAGCCGAAGTAGTCTCGTTGCGTAAGGAAGTGAAGAAGGGAAAAATTATCCAAAACTATGCCAGCAGCTCAAGGGCATTGGAAGAACTCATCAAAAATGAACGATCTTACAACGACAGAACTGGCCTTGGTTACAAAGAAGAAGAAGCAGGACCTTCTACAACAAAATACAATGAACCTATGAGATCTGACATACATGTAGACTTCATTGGACAAGATTAGCAAGCACATCCTTGGAAGATGATTCCTCGACAAAGATTTTCATCCAGGTACCAACATATTTTTCATGGCTATTGTTATTCATGTGGAAAATTTGGTCATAAAGCTGTAGAATGTCACACGTACCCTATGAACCAATACAATTCCAAGAGATTCTTCAAATATGAACCTCCCAGGGCTCAAAGAAACATCAATAGATTTGAAAATTTAAGAAATAATATGGAATGTTACAAATGTCAGAACTTTGGACACATAGCCAGAGACTGCAGACTTGAAAATCCTCGAGAAGAATCTTTGAAGCCACAGAATGAACGAACATGGAAGAAGAAGAAGACTGATAATTTTGCTCTCGCTCTCAAGGCTCAAAAAAAGAAAGATGTGTGGTATGTTGACAGCGGTTGCTCAACGCATATGATTGGAGATAGAAGGAAATTTTTATCTCTGAAAGAGAAGAAGGATGGAACCATATCCTTTGGAAATGATGGATCTTCAAATGTTATAGGATCAGGTACTGTCACTCTCGGAAGAAAAGATGTTATAGCCAAGAATGTTCTATTGGTCGAAAACATGAATCACAATCTGCTCAGTGTTGGAAAAATTTGTGATCAAGGACATACAATGCTATTCAACTCCACAAAATGTGAAATCAAGAAAGGCAGGTATGGTAAAATTGTGGCTACAGCAAGTCGAGCTCCAAATGAGATATATGTTATGGATGAAGCAACTAAATCATGTCTACTGGCTAAAGAAGATGAAAGCTGGTTATGGCACAAACGAATTGGTCACATAAACTTTGACAATCTTGTCAGGATAAGCAAAAAGGAAGCAATACAAGAAATGCCGAAAATCTCAAAACATTCCGACACACTATGTGAGGCATGTCGGCATGGCAAGCAGACAAAAGTCCAATTTAAAACAAAAGAACACTTTGCATCACATCCATTGGAGTTGATACATACCGATCTATGTGTTCCTATGAGAACAAAAGGCTTAGACGAAGAATTATATTTCATGTTAATGATAGATGACTATACCAGGATGACAGCCGTCAGTTTCCTAAAGAAAAAATCTGAAGCATTTTAGTGCTTTAAGATCTACAAGGAGTTGGTTGAAAATGAAACTGATTTGAAAATAAAGTGTTTAAGATCAGATAATGGTGGAGAATTCACTTCCAAATTATTTCAGCAATACTGTGACGAAAATTAATAAAAAGGCAATTTTCAACAGCACGAACACCTCAGCAAAATGGAGTTGCTGAAAGAAAGAATACGACCGTATAGGAAATGGGTAGAACAATGTTGAAGGACTCAAAATTGGATGAAAAATTCTGGGTTCAAGCAATTGATACGACAGTCTTCATTATCAATCGAAGTCTTCTCAGAAATAATTGCAACAAGACTCCATATGAATTATGGAAAGGAAAACCAGCTAATGTAAAATATTTCAGAATCTTCGGAAGCAAATGTTATATCAAAAGAGAAGATCAAAATTTGGGTAAGTTTGAATCACGTGTTGATGAAAGTATCTTTGTTGGTTACTCATGCAAAAGAAAGGCCTATAAATGCTATAATCTAAGACGAAAACAGATAGTGGAGAGCATAAATGTTACATTTGACGAAGATGGTGTTCTAGCGAGTAATGATGAGGATATAGAATCTTTGAAACTTGAGACAGAGGCTGAAAAAGACATAGATAAAATTGTAGAACAAGAAACAACTATCAACGAGGAAGAAGTAAACAATGATCATCAAGATATACCAGAACAACAACAAGAATCTCCTCCAAGGAGAACAAAAGAGTGGATTCAAAAGAACCATCCATCAAATCAAATCATTGGTGACATAAATGAAGGTCGACAATTTCGTTCATCACAACAAGCTCACGTTTCTTTTCTAGCAACCTTTGAGCCTAGTAGTTTTGAGGAAGCCAGCCAGAATGAACATTGGGTAGCAGCTATGAATGAAGAATTGGATCAAATTGAGAAGAATAACACCTAGGAATTAGTTCCACAACCAAAAGATAAAAATGTCATTGGGACTAAATGGGTGTTCAGGAACAAATTGAATGAAGATAGGCAGGTTACCAGAAACAAAGCAAGATTGGTTTGCAAAGGCTATGCACAAGTGGAAGAAATTGATTTCGACAAAACATTTGCACCAGTTGCCAGAATGGAAGCCATCCGAATGTTTCTCGCCTATGCATGTTTAAGAAAAATCAAAGTCTACCAAATGGATGTTAAGTTAGCATTTTTGAATGGAGAATTAGAAGAAGAAGTTTACATCGAACAACCTGAAGGTTTTCTACTATCACAAAAAGAAGACTATGTCTGCAGGTTAAAGAAGGCTCTATATGGTTTCAAGCAGGCTCCCAGAGCATTGTATGCTCGTCTTGATGGATATCTACGTCAACACGGGGTCAAGAAAGGTATTGTTGATAGAAATATTTATGTACAAATAGATAAAGATAATTTAACAATCGTTGAGGTATATGTGGATGATATAATATTTGGTAGCAATAATGATCGACTAAGTAAGAACTTTTCTACAAAGATGCAAAGTGAGTTTGAGATGTCTTTACTTGGTGAGTTGACATACTTCTTAGGGCTTCAAAAATCTCAACAAGAGAAAGGAATATTTATATGTCAAGCCAAGTACATCAAGGAAATGCTCAAGAAATTCAAAATGGAAGATTGCAAACCTGTCCTTACTCCGATGGTAACAGGTTGCAAATTGAGCATAGACGACTCATCTAAGGATGTGGATAAGAGGTTGTACAGATCTATGATTGGTAGTCTTCTATATGTAACAGCCTCTCGGCCAGATGTTATGCAAGCAATTGGACAAGTAGCAAGATTCCAAGCAGCACCAAAAGAATCACATATTATTGTCGTCAAAAGAATTATTTATCTAAAGGGCACAGAAGAATATGGCTTGTGGTATCCCAAGGGTAACAATCTCATTATTCAAGCCTTTATAAATGCAAATTGGGCAGGAAGCGTTGATGATCGTAAGAGTACTAGTGGAGCAGCATTCTATCTAGGTGGTTGTCTCGTATCATGGTTGAGCAAAAAGCAAACTTCAATCTCATTATCTACAACGGAAGCAGAATACATTGCAACAGCATCATGTTGTACTCAAGTCCTTTGGATGAAACAAACTTTGCAAGATCTTCAAGTACAATTCAGTGAGCCTATTCCCATATTTTGTGACAACACTAGTGCCATCAGCATCTCCAAGAATCTTGTCATGCATTCAAAAACAAAACACATTCCAATCAAATATCATTTTGTTAGAGAACAAGTTGCCGGTAAGAATATCAAACTTGAGTATGTTTGTACAAAAGAACAAATTGCTGATATATTCACTAAACCTTTACCTCGTGAAGCATTTGAATATCTTCATCAAAAGCTTGGGATTCTCCCAAGTTCTCATTATATTACAGCTCTACAGGACGGTTGTGTGTCAGGGGGAGTGGAAGTGTGTATAGGTCCGCAGGATGGTTGTGTTTCAGGGGGAGTTACCCTTTTCCATTGACTTCAAAGGGGGAGAGAATGTTGTAGGAAGATGTGTCATGATCGCAGGGGGAGTACTTGTGTTGCCATCAATGCCAAAGGGGGAGATTGTTGATTAGCGGTTGTCATTGATGTCAACCAAGCAGCACCAGGGGCTAACCCAATATTGAATGGGAATTTTGACCTAAAAAATTAATATATTCTGGGTCAATAATTATTTTGATGGTTTCTACTTGTCAAGATGTTTCCGTTGATATATGGCACACCATGTAATTCTTCACGGTTTGAGAGATATTCATGTTTTAAGTTTGTACCCCCAGTTAGTGGGTTAAAACCCCATAGGGTTGGGGCATGGGTCATTGAAAAGTCATAATTAATATTTTTTTAAGCTCCTAAAATCCCTCCCACGTTCACTTGTTGAAACGCCTCTCAACTTAAGCATTTTTATAAATTGTGATCTTCATTTCCTCCTTAGGCAAGGGATTTCGCCATCTGAAAAAGGTCATCTTGGAATTTTCGCTCTAACTTTTTTTCTACGAAGGTTCAGAAGATAAAATTTTTATGAGGTGAAGCCGAAAGCTTGAGGAAGCTGCAGTAAAAATTTCAGATCAAGGTGCGCTATAGTTTTGGAGATATGATCTGTGGAAGTCAGGGTTTTTGCAGGATCCTGAAATTCATCTCAAAGAAGTGACCTTGGTAAAATCGTCATAACTCTCTCTCTGAGTATCGGATTGGAATTCCGTAAAAAGTGACAGATAGTGCACAGTCTTTAGTTTTCTCTCTGTCAATTTCAGAGCCAAATGAAGAAACAGTGACACGTGTCATGCTGTACAAGTGCGCTCTTCTGAAACAGTCCATAATTAGGGCATTGTGAGAGATTGGGTATAAATCTCTCTTGAAGAATCCAAATTGGGTAAGACCTATGGCATTGGAAAGACAACTCAGAGGACTACTACAAGACCAAAAATCAAATATTGAGGATCTGAAATAACAGAGATAAACCAGATTAAATATCAAGCTCCTAGAAGGCAAGAAAAAGTTAGATCATGTGTTGTCAAGGATTGCAAAGGACCATAATTTCTATGGCAGAAAAGCAAAGAAAGGTGCAGCAGAGGGTAGCATGACAAGAGCAGCAACCAAGGTGCATAACATCAGCAAGAAGTTCATCATATGAAGTCTTCAAGTGGGCAACACTGCATACAATCATTGTAATGGTATCATTGTACTTAGTCATTGTAAATACATTATTGTACAAATTGTACTAGTATCTATCTGCCAAGGGTTGAAGAGGAAATGTTGGGAGGTCTAGGATCATCATTAGGTGGTTGTGTCAATTTTGGGGTTCTGTTCTAGTATATCTTCTTCTTCTACATCATTCTATATCATTGTAAAAGTGGACCATTTTCCCTGGTATGGGAGTCCATTCTTCTTTTATTCTTCTATAGGGTGGTAGGGTGGTGCTAGGGTGAGTTGTAGCTGATTGGGTGTTGGGACATCCGTTCAGTTGACTACTAAAGAATCTCGGGCGTTGGAGCGTCCATCTAGTGGGAGCTGGAGAAGAATGCTTTTCTAGATTCTAGGAAGTTGGAGGTTTATTTTCAATTGGAGTTGAATATTAAAGAATTATTAGAAAAGAATTAGGTGGTTTTTGTCCTGGAGTGGGTTTCCACCTTAAAAAATGTGTGCATTTTTGTTCCTCTTTTTTGCTACTATCATTGTACAAACACTAATAATAATTGAAGATTAACTAATGCTCTAATTGAAAGGAATATTGATTCACCCCCCCCCTCCCCCTCCCCCTCCCTTAGTATTTCCAACACTTTATCACTAAGTTGGATTAGCGTTTTTGATTATTATATGTTGCATATGCTTTGATTATTTGTCTTTTCTTTGGTTGCAAGTTCTACTCATTGGAGAAACCACTTTGGAGCATTGGGACAAAGGGCTACATCAAACGTTTGTATTTAAAGGTAGGGGCATGTCCTCTCTACTTTACTATTATAATAATATTGAAATGCAATTAATCTAGAAGAAAAAGTTTTCAAATGGATCTTTGTTTCTAGTTACTCGCTGGAGTACTAGGGAGATCGCTCTTGTTTGCAAGAGGGATTAATCCACATAACACTTGTTCACAAGGTTTGAATCCAATACAACAATATTCATTGGCACAAATCCATTATAATATTATTTATCAAGGCATTATAACTCATCATGTCATTGGTAGGGATTATAATCTACATGGGGAAGACAACCATCATTTTTCCAAACCACCCTAGAAAACCCTAATTGACTTTAGGGATATCTACTTACAGTGTACTCCTAGCACTTTGTAATATATAAAATTGTTGCATCTCCTAAAGGCCCAAATTCTAACATAGGGATCCTAATCCTTCAAAGGGAGAGAGATATATAGTAATTACTTAATTAAAAAACAAACATTCAAAAAGTGTAGGCTAAGATAAGAGGCCTTACTCATGAAAATTGTTCAAGAAAGGAGAATTTACTCTAGTTCAAAGAAAGTCCATTGTTTACTTTGATACTATCAGTATATAGTGCAGGTATAATCTCCCAACAACCATTTAGAAATTAAAGTAAGAATTCCACCTTAGAAATTGATATGAGAATTACTTGATGAATTCCCAGGAAAAAATGATTCTTTTGTAAAAGTAATGAACCACTACAACATGAAGAGAAGAAGATATTATTCCTAAAAATAGCTATGAAGAGACTAAGTGCATCAAACATCAAGCAAGCTAGGGGCTTTATTGAGGTATCTAAAAATGCATTTTGAAAACATTTCCCTCAACTATAGGCATTAGTACTATATAAAATGTGGTCATAGGTCGAGGAGTTAGGGGAACTAAAACAACATATTTTGCTTCAAAATCCTTCTAAATATGTATAATTAAGATTGAAACAAGTTCACAATTTTCAAATTTTTTTTTTGTTGAAAGCAGTATAAAGTGACATAATGTAAAGCTTAGTGATAACTAATTTTGAGCATAATTCTTGCAATCTTTTCTTTTCAAATGTCTTATTCAATTTATCTAAAACAAGAAGCTTCATTATATTAATCTCTTATTATACTCTTAGAGGTCATTTTTTTATGTAGATTATTTATTTTAATATTGTGATTGATGTATGATGTACAAATAATTTGGGTTATACTAGAAAAGTATACAAAATTAATGAAAAAATAAGGTCCATAATACATGTTGATACTAGAACTATGAACAATGTAGAAGGAAAATTTCATTTATTTAGGGGTTGAAGTAAAATATGAAAATGAAAAATAAATTATGAACTTGAAAGTAAGGACAATGATAATGGTAGTCATTACCATGATGATTTCTTTAAAAAAAAGTTAGTGAAGGAAGGAAAATACAATAGAGTAATTGGCATTTAAGGTTGAAATTGATGTAATTAATTATGATATTTTTAAATGCATGCAAATACAAATGGCTTGAATTGGGACAATGACAGAAATTATCAAATATTACACTTTTGTGTGTAGTTTTATTGGAATGGTACAGATCCAAAGTATCATAATTGTATAGCATATATTAAACTTATTATTAATGGGCCTTTATCCTTATTGATTAAATTGATGGAAATGTCACATTTGGATCACTGATCATGATAATTGGTAATTGATAAGAGATAGGAATATAGATTGGAATATCTAATTCTTTTTTGTTTACACCTAGGAATTACTACGTATGCTTTAAAACACTCAACATATATAAATATATGCGACACTTTTCCTATAACAAGATTAATTAATCAACAAGAAGCTCGTAGTGTCATAGCCATTTAGGCCTTCCAAAATAATATGAAAATATTTGATTTATAAGATTGTTTTGAATAAATATTAATGTTTTCACAATGTTTTAGCTTTCAATATTGATTCTCACCTAATTTTCGTATATTTTAAGGCTACATGAGCAATCTATAGGTGTATTCTAATGATTCACAATTTTTTTGATAATGCTTTGTAATATTTACCCCCACACTAAAGCGTCACATACCATTATTTTAGGATAGTATGATTTCTTATTAGCTCAAGGTTATGTGTTTTCTAAATGTTTATTAGTTTCTAAATGCCTTTTCTTTTGACTTCACATTTTTTTTAGAAGATAAGCAGGTTAGATTTCTTGAGTTTTATGTTAAGGTCTTATGTTGAGGTTGGTCCAATGGCTAACTAGTGTTTTTGTTTTTTCGGTTTTTCTAAACTAGTCTAGAGTTGATTCCCAATAAATCTTGCTCTTGCATGTAACCTAGAATTCCACCAAGAAATCATGAGTAAGTTATATTAACACTAGTCCAAATCCAATACATTTGAATAGATTTAGGTAGTATCTTTAGGGAATCAGGGAATATAGGTTCATCACTCCTACAAACAACAAGGTAAAGATTAAAAATTAAAAATATTATCATTCCAACTAATAATATAAAACATTAAAAAAAAGTTGTATGATAGAGCTTAAACATGATTTCGTACTTCCTAACTCATGATGTGGGGTAAGTCGTAAAGTGCAAAGTTTGTTATTTGATTTAAGTTATTTTTGAAAAGGCCTTAGCCTATGTGATAGATTATTGACCCTCCACTTATGTAGAATGGATATTTTCAAAATTTTAATAGTGTCATGAGGACTTAACACATCCTAATTATAAATTAAGCTCGTATTTTAAATGTTTGAAGTGTAAAGAGCTTTAAATATAAAATAGAGGTTTTAATTTAGGCCATATATATGTTTTGATGGTGTTAAAGTTTACCGATATGTTTTGATAAATGTTAAAAGTACTTATTTTTAATGCAATATTGGATAGTTCACAAATTAGCAAGTAATATTGGCTTTGATTGATGTGTCTGTATTTGTAATATGGATTTAAAAGGACAATGATCAAAGTGCTTATTTTTAACTTTATTTTATGTTGAAGTGGATATTATTATAAGTATGATGTCAAAATTTTAAGTTAATGAGTATTAATATCGTAAATAAGTAGACCATGTTAAGATTTCAAATAGATAACTAATAATAATGTAGTAATAATCATAGCATGGCTTGAGTTTTATGTACTCAATCTCAAAATTGCAAATAGTTAAACAAAAATAGTTATCATCATGGATGTTGTTCTTACATTTTAACTAGGAGTCTTCCATGTGACTAGGAGTGACGGTTAGGTTATGTTGACTCCAACCCCTAATCCAATAGGCATCAATAATTTTTTGTAATGGGTTGATGAGATTTGAGAAAAATAAGTCTCCACTTATATCGAATGATGATATTTGAAAAATCTAGTCCCACTTACATAGAATGGTTAGATTTGAGAAAAATAGGTCGGGAATTATATGAAATGAAGAGATTTATAAAAAAAGTTCCCACTTATATGAGAAAACTAAACTATTAATAAATAATATACAACCAAACGTTAGTGTTTCTGTTTATAATATATATTCTTAAAATACATATAAAATATAAATATAAATTTGTAAATTTATTTTAAATAGTATATTCCTTTTTATATTTACTTTAGATATATAGGTAGAAATATCATAACAAAAAGCAATGTTAGGTCTCTATATTACTAGTATAGTCCCTTATTGTTGTTAGTGTAACCCCCATTTTGTTATTATTGTGCCCTTAAGTTATTATTGTTAGGTCGGCTAGGATTACATTGTGGCCCCACTAGGATTACATTGTAGCCCCATGGACTCCTATATATAGAAAGGAGGTTTTGTAATTTGTATCATCAAAGAATTGTTCATTCATGTAATGTATTGGAGGTTGCACCCTCGAAGTGGCTTATTTCTAAGGCATTGATATCTCTTTTCTTCTATTTTTGGAGTTGGGTTCACAACATTTGGTATCTGAGGTTTGGATTCTAGGTTTCGCTGCTCCAAACAAGTCATCATGGAATTTTCGCTATAAATTTTTTTCTACAAAGTTTTAGAAGCTGAAATTTTTAGAGTGCGAAGAAAAAATCCTTAGGAACATCTTCACAAAATTTCAGAGCTTGGTTCGCAATATTTTCGTAGATATGATCTGTGGAAGTTAGGGCTTTTTGCAGGCTCCTGAATTTTGACTTAAAAAGGTCATCGTGGAATTGTCGCTATAACTGTTTTTCTATGAAGGTTTAGAAGCTGAAATTTTTAAAGCACAAAGCCAAAATCTGGAGGAACGTCATCGTAAAAGTTCAGAGCTTGGTTTGCAATATTTTTGGAGATATGATCTGTGGAAGTTAGGTCTTTTTCAGGCTCTCGAATTTCATCTCAAAGTGGTGATCGTAGGAAAATCTTCTTAACTCTCTCTCTGAGCATCGGATTGGAATTATATAGAAAGTGACTAGAAGTACATGGAATTTAGTTTGCTTTCTATAAATTTCAGAGCCAAAAGAGTAAACAGTGACATGTGGCAAGTCGTACAAGTTCGCTCTACTGAACCAGTCCATAATTAGGTCATTTTGGGAGATTGGATGTAACTTTGCCTTGAAGAATCCAAATCAAGTCAGACCTATGTCATTTGAAAGAAGATTCAGAGGACTACTACAAGGACTAATTTCAAATATTGAAGATCTGCAAGTATAGAGATAAGTCAATTTCAATATCGAGCTCCTCAAAAGCAAGTAAAATGTGTGTATTTGTTTTTCCGAATTGCATAAGTCTTGTTTGAAGAATCAAGTTGAATTGATTCCAAGGGCATATTGTAGAATAGATATCAGTATTGGATTCTAAAATGGCCCCTAAAAAGAATTCAACACCCATTAAGCCTTTAGAAGGCTCTACTATGACTCATGAAGACGAATAATGGCAACATGACATATCAAAATTACAAGAGAAAGTGCAACAAATTTCACTCTCGCAAAGAGCAACAAAAAATGACATGGAAGTTTTGAAGAAAGGTGTGGAAACTAAGATGGATGGTTTGAAGAAAGGCGTGGAGTCTAAGATGGATGGTTTGAAGAATGGAAAGGCTAAGATGGATGGCATGGAAGCTGGCATGGAATCTAAGATGGATGACATGGAAGCTAAGATGGAAAACATAAAGAATGATCTAAAAGAAGACGTGGAAGGTTTGACAAAGTTGATACAAGAAATGTTTCCTAATGGTGAAAAGATAGTAGAGGAAACTCATGATGAGAACAAAATAAATGTTAATTTTGATTTCATAAACACTAATGTTGGATGGAAGGACCACCATATTCCAAAAATGGATATGAGGAAGTTTGATGGAAAGGATCCTGTAACATGGATACTACAGATGGAGAAATATTTTTATCTTAATAATGTGCAAAACACACAAAGGTACGCATTGCAACTTTACATTTAGAACAAAATACATTTGTATGGTATCGATGGCTTTGCTTCCGTAAAAAAATTGTCTCTTGGTCAATTTTTACAGAGGAAATGATAGCACATTATGAGGACACAAAGAGAAACACTTTCTTTAGCCAATTGATAAATCTCAAACAAAAGTTTTCAGTGGGGGAGCACATTGAGGACTTCCAAAAATTGAATATAAGGGTAACTAATATTCCATAGGAACACATGATTGATCTCTTCATAGGTACTTTAAAGGATAACATCCAACATGAAGTTCGTTTTGGAACTTGATTCATTGGAGAAGGCATTCAAGTTGGCAAGAAAAATTGAAGGCGACAAGGAAGCCTACCACTCACTTCTATAAAGATGGAAGTGTTGCTACTCATAGATTTCCACAACCTACAAGGTTGACACCACAAAAATTGGAAAAAAAAATAGCAAAAGGGTTTTGCTACAGTTGTGATAGCAAATACACTAAAGGTCATAAGTGTGCTAAGAAGAAATTATTTTACATATACTGTGAAGAGGAAGAAGAAAATGAACAAGAATCTTCAAAAGAAGAGGATATACACCAGGAGCCAGCCCTAGAAGAGGAAGAAATGAGTCCGACCATATTTTGTAATGCATTGGCAGGAATTACCACTCCTCAAACTCTCAATATAGAAGGACATATCAAGAAGAAAAAGGTAATAGTGTTGATTGATTCAGGTAGTACCCATAATTTTATTCATTGTAAGGTAGCCAAGGAATTGAATTGTTTCCTAACCCAACACCAGAATGTCAAGTGATGGTTGCAAATGGAGGAACTATAAATTGCTCTGAAAAACGCCATAATATCAAGCTAACCATGGGGGAATATGTATTGAATAGTCCAATGCTTTCCATTCCTATGGGAGGTGTTGATGTTGTACTAGGAGTACAATGGTTACAATCTTTGGGGACGATAGCTTTTAATTTTCAAGAACGTTTCTTGAAATTTTTTTGAGAGGGAAAGAAGTCGAATTACAGGGTATTGCAGGGAAGCCAGGAAAGATAATAAGCTCTAATGTCATGACAAAGCTTCTAAATAAAGAACAGCGAGGCGTAATTGCACAATTATGCTCACTAGAAGTTCCAACATCAAAATCATCTATTTCTGCAGATCTCCAAAAAGTCTTGGACAATCATTCCAAGGTGTTTAAAACTCCCAAAGGAATCCCACCTATTTGTGATCATGATCATGCTATTCATTTGATTCCAGGAAGTGTTCCTCCAAACATCAGGGCTTATAGATATCCTTATGTCCAAAAGAGATAAATTGAACGTATGATTGCATAAATGTTAGAGGCGGGCATAATTCAACCTAGTCAATAGTATTGGTACACAGGAAGGATGGATCATGGCGCATGTGTCCGGATTATAGGGAGCTCAATAAGCTCACCATTAAAGATAAATTTCCCATTCCTGTGATTGATGAATTATTGAATGAATTACATGGAGCAATTTATTTTACCAAGTTGGATCTTTGTTCAGGATATCATCAAATTAGAATGAAGACTGAAGATATTCCGAAAACAACATTTCGAATTCATGAGGGTCATTATGAATTTTTGGTCATGCTTTTTGGCCTTACCAATGCACCTTCTACATTTCAAGGGTTGATGAATTCCATTTTCAAACCCTTCCTTAGAAAATTTGTGCAAGTATTTTTTGATGATATACTAATCTTGTTAGGTCCCTATATTACTAGTATAGTCCCTTATTATTGTTAGTGTAACCCCCTTATAGTTATTATTGTGCCCTTAATTTATTATTGTTAGGTCGGCTAGGATTACATTGTGGCCCACTAGGATTACATTGTGGCCCCATGGACTCCTATATATAGAAATGAGGTTTTGTAATTTGAATCATCCAAGAATTGTTCATTCATGTAATGTATTGGAGGTTTCCCCCTCGAAATGGCTTATTTCTAAGGCGTTGATATCTCTTTTCTTCTATTTTTGGAGCTGGTTTCACAACATTTGGTATCAGAGCTTTGGATTCTAGGGTTTCGCTGCTCCAAACAGGTCATCGTGGCATTTTCGCTATAAATTTTTTTCTACAAAGTTTCAGAAGCTAAAATTTTTAGGGTGCGAAGCTGAAATCCTAAGGAACATTGTCAAACAATTTCAGAGCTTGGTTCGCAATATTTTCGGAGATATGATCTGTGGAAGTTAGGTCTTTTTGCAGGCTCCTCAATTTAATATAAACAGGTCATCATGGAATTTGCGCTATAAATTTTTTTCTATGAGGGTTCATAATTTGAAATATTTAGGGTGTGAATCTGAAATCCTGAGGAAACTCGTCGAAAAATTTCAGAGCTTGGTTCATAATATTTTCGGAGATATGATCTGTGGAAGGTATTGCTTTTTCAAGATCCTGAATTTCATCTCAAAGAGGTGATCGTGGGAAAATATCCATAACTCTCTCTCTGAGCATCGGATTGGAGTGCCGTAAAAAGTGGTCACAAGTACACGGACTACAGTTTCTTCTCTATCAATTTCAAAGCCAAAGGATGAAACAGTGACACATGGCAAGTCATTTAAGTTTTCTCTACTGAACCAGTCCAAAATTGGGTCATTGTGGGAGATTGGACATAACTTTGTATTGAAGAATCCAAATCATATCAGACCTGTAGAAATGGAAAGAAGCTTTAGAGGGCTACTACAAGGATTAATTTCAGATATTTAGGATCCGCAATTATAGAGATAATTCAATTTCAATATCGAGCTCCTTAAAAGCAAGTAAAAGGTGTGTATTTTTTTTCCGTATTGCATAAGTCTTGTTTGAAGAATTAAGTTGAATTGATTCCAAGGGCATATTGTAGAATATATATCAGTATTGGATTCTAAAATGGCCCCTAAAAAGAATTCAACACCCATTAAGCTTTTGGAAAGCTCTACTATGACTCATGAAGACGAAGAATGACAACATGACATATCAAAATTACAAGAGCAAGTGCAACAAATTTCGCTCTCGCAAAGAGCAACAAAAAATGACATGGAAGTTTTGAAGAAAGGCGTGGAAACTAAGATGGATGGTTTGAAGAAAGGCGTGGAATCTAAGATGGATGGTTTGAAGAATGTCATGGAATCTAAGATAGATGGCATGGAGGCTGGCATGGAATCTAAGATGGATGACATGGAAGCTAAGATCGATGAGAAAATGGAAAACATGAAGAATGTTCTAAAAGAAGACATGGAAGGTTTGACAAAGTTGATACAAGAAATGTTTCCTAATGGTGAAAATATGGTAGAGGAAACTCATGATGAGAACAAAATAAATGTTAATCGTGATTTCATAAAATCTAATGTTGGCGGGAAGAACCACCATATTCCAAAAATGGATATGAGGAAGTTTGATGGAAAGGATCCTGTAACATGGATACTACAGATGGAGCAATATTTTGATCTCAATAATGTGAAAAACACATAAAAGGTACACATTGCAACTTTACATTTAGAAAAAATATACATTTGTATGGTATCGATGGCTTTGCTCCCGTAAAAAAATTGCCACTTGGTCAATTTTTACGGAGGAAATGATAGCACATTATGAGGATACAAAGAGAAACACCTTCTTTAGCTAATTGATAAATCTCAAACAAAAGGGTTTAGTGGGGGAGCACATTGAGGACTTCCAAAAATTGAATATAAGGGTAACTGATATTCCAGAGGAACACAGGATTGATCTCTTCATGGGTACTTTAAAGGATAACATCCAACATGAAGTTCGTGTTTTGGAACCTGATTCATTGGAGAAGGCATTCAGGTTGGCAAGAAAAATTGAATGTAAAATTATGGCGACAAGGAAGCCTACCACTCACTTCTATAAAGAAGGAAGTGTTGCTACTCCTAGATTTCCACAACCTACAAGGTTGACACCACAACAATTGGAAGAAAAAAAAGCAAAAGGGCTTTGCTACAGTTTTGATAGCAAATACACTAAAGGTCATAAGTGTGCTGAGAAGAAATTATTTTACATAGATTGTGAATAGGAAGAAGAAAATGAACAAGAAGAGGATATACACCAGGAACCAACCCAAGAAGAGGAATAAATGAGTCCGACCATATCATGTAATGCATTGGCAGGAATTACCACTCCTCAAACTCTCAAGATAGAAGGAAATATCAAGAAGAAAAATGTAGTAGTGTTGATTGATTCAGGTAGTACCCATAATTTTATTCATTGTAAGGTAGCCAAGAAATTGAATTGTTTCCTATACCCAGCACCAGAATGTCAAGTGATGGTTGCAAATGGAGGAACTATAAATTGCTCTGGAAAATGCCATAATATCAAGCTAACCATGGGGGAATATGTATTGAATAATCCAATGCTTTCCATTCCTATGGGAGGTGCTGATGTTGTACTAGGAGTACAATGGTTACAATCTTTGGGGACGGTAGCTTTTAATTTTCAAGAACTTTTCTTGAAATTTTTTTCAGAAGGAAAGGAAGTCGAATTACGGGGTATTGAAGGGAAGCCAGGAAGGATAATAAGCTCTAATGGCATGACAAAGCTTCTAAGGAAAGAACAACGAGGCGTAATTGCACAATTATGCTCACTAGAAGTTCCAACATCAAAATCATCTATTTCTGCAGATCTCCAACAAGTCTTGGACAATCATTCCAAGGTGTTTGAAACTCCCAAAGGACTCCCACCTATTCATGATCATGATCATGCTATTCATTTGATTCCAGGAAGTGTTCCTCCAAACATCAGCCCTTATAGATATCCTTACTTCCAAAAGAGCGAAATTGAACGTATGATTGCAGAAATGTTAGAGGCGGGTATAATTCAACCCAGTCAAAGTTCTTTCTCTGCTCCTGTAGTATTGGTACACAAGAAGGATGGATCATGGCGAATGTGTCCGGATTATAGGGAGCTCGATAAGCTCACCATTAAAGACAAATTTCCCATTCCTGTGATTGATGAATTATTGGATGAATTACATGGAGCAATTTATTTTACCAAGTTGGATCTTCGTTCGGGGTATCATCAAATTAGAATGAAGACTGAAGATATTCCAAAAACAACATTTCGAACTCATGAGGGTCATTATGAATTTTTGGTCATGCCTTTTGGCCTTACCAATGCACCTTCTACATTTCAGGGGTTGATGAATTCCATTTTCAAACCCTTCCTTAGAAAATTTGTGCTAGTATTTTTTGATGATATACTAATCTACAGCAGGTCTTGGAACGATCATGTTCAACATGTTGACAGGGTGCTCAAACTATTGCAGGAGAAACAATTATATGCAAAAACATCCAAATGTTTCTTTGGAGCAAAAGAGGTGGAATATCTGGGTCATATTGTATCTCACGAGGGTGTTAAGGTAGACCCTAAAAAAATTAAAGCCATTAAGGAATGGAAAGTCCCCACAACCATAAAGCAGTTGCGAGGATTTCTCGGGTTAACAGGGTATTATCGAAAGTTTGTTAAGAATTATGGAAGAATAGTAGCACCTATAACAACATTATTGAAGAAAGATGCATTTTCATGGACTCTTGAAGAAACTAAGGCCTTTGAACATCTTAAACAGGCAATGTGCCTAGCACTAGTCTTAGCTATGCCAGACTTCACAAAAACCTTTATCGTGGAATGTGATGCCTCAGGAAATGGAATTGCTGCTGTTTTAATGTAAGAAGGAAGACCCATTGCTTTTGAAAGTTGTCCAATCAAAGGAAAGTATTTACAAAAACCTATTTATGAGAAGGAGATGTCAGTAATACTGCATGCACTAAAGAAATGGAGAACTTACCTAATGGGAAGACACTTCAAGGTAAAAACTAATCATGATAGTCTTAAACACTTTTTGGAACAAAGACTATCTTCAGAAGAGCAGCAAAAATGTGTCACGAAGATGTTGGGTTATGACTTTGAATAATATACAAAAAAGGGAAGCTAAATGTTGTTGTAGATGCACTCTCAAGAAAGAATGAAGAGGTGGAAGCATTGCTTTGTGCCATTTCTATTATCCAACCATATCGGATAACCGAAGCAACAGATAAATGGAAGAAGGACGAAGAAGTGTGGACACTCATTGAAAAGTTGCAACAAGATCCTAGTACATCTAATACATTTAGTTGGAAAAATGATTCCTTATGGTACAAAGATCACTTATATATTTGTAAGAATTCCCAACTAAAACAAAATATTCTTTTGGAATTGCACACTTCTCCTTTGGGAGGACACTCAAGATTTTTAAAAACTTACCACAGGGTGAAGAAAGATTTTTTTTGGGATGGCCTTAAATCTGATATTCAAAAATTTGTGTCGGAATGTTTGGTTTTCTAGCAGAATAAAGTTGAGACAATTAAGACCTTGGGTCTTCTACAACCTTTATCCATTCCAAGTCAACGTTGGGAGGAGATTTCAATGGATTTTATCATAGGTTTACCTAAGTCCGAAGGAAAGAGTACCATCATGGTGGTAGTTGATAGACTTACCAAGTATGCACACTTTTGTGCATTATCTCATCCATTTAAAGCAAGTACAATTGCTACTACATTTATGGACACAATTCAAAAGCTACATGGAAACCCAAAGGTTATTATGAGTGACAGATATCCCATTTTTACTGGAAATTTTTGGACGGAGTTATTTTCTTGTTTGGGTACTCAATTAGCTCATAGCTCATCTTATCATCCTCAATCTGATGGTAAAACTGAGATAGTAAATAAATGTTTGGAAGGATATCTTCGTTGTTTTGTATCTGATAAACAAACACAATGGGTCAAGTGGTTACCTCTAGCTAAATGGTGGTATAACACTTCCTCCCATACTGCAGCAAAAATGACCCCATTTATGGCACTTTATGGATATCATCCACCATCCATCACATCATCTTTAAGAGAAAATTAGAAGGTTCAAGCAGTGGAAGATCACATCGAGCATCAACAAGAAGTTCTCCAACTCTTAAAGGATAACCTGAATTTGGCACAAAATCGAATGAAACAACAGGCAGATCAACATCGTAGCGAGAGAAGTTTTTATGTAGGAGATTGGGTATTTTTACGGCTACAACCATACAAACAAATGTCCCTCAAGCAAGCAAAGAAGGATAATAAATTATCGCCAAAGTACTATGGTCCTTACAAGGTGTTGCAAAAGATTGGTACTATGGCATACAAATTGAAGCTTCCTGCTTCTTCGCGAGTACATCCAGTTTTCCATGTTTCATGCTTAAAGAAGGTTATAGGTGAAAATATTCCAGTTCAAACAATATTTCCAGAACTTGATGAGGAAGGAAAAATCATATTGGAACCTGAAGCGGTCACAGAAACAAGAACTCGATAGCTATGAAATCGATCAATTTCAGAGTATCTCATCAAGTGGAAGAACTTACCCACTGAAGATTCTACATGGGAGGATGAGAATTTTATACAGAAGCACCTAGAGCTACTCAAGCGTTGAGGACAACACTTTTTGAAGGAGAGGGGCATGTTAGGTCCCTATATTACTAGTATAGTCCCTTATTATTGTTAGTGTAACCCCCTTATTGTTATTATTGTACCCTTGTAACCCCCATATTGTTATTATTGTGCCCTTAATTTATTATTGTTAGGTCGTCTAGGATTACATTGTGGCCCCATGGACTCCTATATATAGAAAGGAGGTTTTTTAATTTGAATCATCTAAGAATTTTTCATTCATGTAATGTATTGGAGGTTGCCCCCCTCGAAGTGGCTTATTTCTAAGGCGTTGATATCTCTTTTCTTCTATTTTTGGAGCTAGTTTCACAACAAATCTACAGCAGGTCTTGGAAGGATCATGTTCAACATGTTGACAGGGTGCTCAAACTATTGCAGGAGAAACAATTATATGCAAAAACATCCAAATGTTTCTTTGGAGTACAAGCGGTGGAATATATGAGTTATATTGTATATCACGAGGGTGTTAAGATAGACCCTAACAAAATTAAAGCCATTAAGGAATGGAAAGTCCCCACAACCATAAAGCATTTGCGAGGATTTATCGGGTTAACAGGGTATTATCGGAAGTTTGTTAAGAATTATGGGAGAATAGCAACACCTCTAACAACATTATTAAAGAAAGATGAATTTTCATGGACTCTTGAAGCAACTAAGGCCTTTGAACATCTTAAAGAGGCAATGTGCCTAGCACCGGTCTTAGCTATGCCAGACTTCACAAAAACCTTTATTGTAGAATGTGATGCCTCAGGAAATGGAATTGGTGTTGTTTAATGCAAGAAGGAAGACCCATTGCTTTTGAAAGTCGTCCAATCAAAGGAAAGTATTTACAGAAACCTATTTATGAGAAGGAAATGTTAGCAATACTGCATGCACTAAAGAAATGGAGAACTTACCTAATGGGAAGACACTTCAAGGTAAAAACTGATCATGATAGTCTTAAGCACTTTTTGGAACAAAGACTATCTTCAGAAGAGTAGCAAAAATGGGTCACAAAGATGTTGGGTTATGACTTTGAAATAATCTACAAAAAAGGGAAGCTAAATGTTGTTGCAGATGCACTCTCAAGAAAGAATGAAGAGGTGGAAGCATTGCTTTGTGCCATTTCTATTATCCAACCAGATTGGATAACCAAAGCAAGATATGAATGGAAGAAGGATGAAGAAGTGTGGACACTCATTCAAAAGTTGCAGCAAGATCCTAGTACATTTGATACATTTAGTTGGAAAAATGATTCCTTATGGTACAAATATTGCTTATATATTTGTAAGAATTCCCAACTAAAACAAAATATTCTTTTGGAATTGCACGCTTCTCCTTTAGGAGGACACTCAGGATTTTCAAAAACTTACCACAAGGTGAAGAAAGAATTTTTCTGGGATGGCCTTAAATCTGATATTCAAAAGTTTATGGTGGAATGTTTGGTTTGAAAGCAGAATAAAGTTGAGACAATTAAGGCCCC
Organism: Pinus albicaulis; assembly: GCA_034641835.2. Lineage (NCBI taxonomy): Eukaryota > Viridiplantae > Streptophyta > Pinopsida > Pinales > Pinaceae > Pinus > Pinus albicaulis. The sequence continues at coordinate 358,784 of JAXQQM020063099.1, read as the reverse complement.
GAGTCTTCTACAACCTTTATCCATTCCAAGTCAACGTTGGGAAGAGATTTCAATGGATTTTATCACTTGTTTACCTAAGTCTGAAGGAAAGAGTGTCATCATGGTGGTAGTTGATAGACTTACCAATTATGCACACTTTTGTGCATTATCTCATCCATTTAAAGAAAGTAAAATTGCTACTACATTTATGGACACAATTCAAAAGCTACATGGAAACCCAAGGGTCATTGTGAGCGACAGAGATTCCATTTTTACTGGAAATTTTTGGATGGAGTTATTTTCTTGTTTGGGTACTCAATTAGTTCATAGCTCATCTTATCATCGTCAATCCGATGGTCAAACTGAGATAGTAAATAAATGTTTGGAAGGATATCTTTGTTGTTTTGTATATGATAAACAAACACAATGGGTCAAGTGGTTACCTCTCGCTGAATGGTGGTATAACACTTCCTTCCATACTGCAGCAAAAATGACCCCATTTATGGAACTTTATGGATATCATCCACCATCCATCACATCATATTTAAGGGAAAATTCGAAGGTTCAAGCGGTGGAAGATCACATCGAGCATCAGCAAGAAGTTCTCCAACTCTTAAAGGATAACCTGAATTTGGCACAAAATCGAATGAAACAACAGGCAGATCAACATCGCAACGAGAGAAGTTTTGATGTAGGATATTGGGTATTTTTACGGCTACAACCATACAAACAAATGTCCCTCAAGCAAGTTAAGAAGGATAATAAATTATCGCCAAAGTACTATGGTCCTTACAAGGTGTTGCAAAAGATTGGTACTATGGCATACAAATTGGAGCTTCTTGCTTCTTCACGAGTGCATCCAGTTTTCCATGTTTCATTCTTAAAGAAGGTTATAGGTGAAAATCTTCCAGTTCAAACAATATTGCCAGAACTTCATGAGGAAGGAAAAATCACATTGGAACCTGAAGCGGTCATGGAAACAAGAACTCGATAGCTATGAAATTGATCAATTTCAGAGTATCTCATCAAGTGGAAGAACTTACCCACTAAAGATTCTACATGGGAGGATGAGAATTTTATATAGAAGCACCCAGAGCTACTCAAGCGTTGAGGACAACACTCTTTTGAAGGAGAGGGGCATGTTAGGTCCCTATATTACTATTATAGTCCCTTATTGTTGTTAGTGTAACCCCCATATTGTTATTATTGTGCCCTTAAATTATTATTGTTAGGTCGACTAGGATTACATTGTGGCCCCATGGACTCCTATATATAAAAAGGAGGTTTTTTAATTTGTATCATCCAAGAATTGTTCATTCATGTAATGTATTGGAGGTTTCCCCCTCGAAGTGGCTTATTTCTAAGGCGTTGATATCTATTTTCTTCTATTTTTAGAGTTGGTTTCACAACAAGCAAACAATGCCTCACCAAAATCCTCTTACAGAAGTCATTCCAAGGGACAAATCATTTGCTACACATTGGGCCAGTTTTGCTTCAATTTATTTATTTATTTTTATTTATTTATTTATATTTTTTTTATATTTTTATATTTATATTATTATTATTATTTTTTTCAGACCAAATGGAGATGAATTTCATAAAAATGAAAGAGGTTTTTGTTAATAATATACCAATTAATAAAAACCTCCTTCAGTTTTTACACAGGTGTTATGGTTTGGGATGAATGCTAAAAATATAGTTGCTACACGAGAGTTATTGCACTTCTGGAGTATTCTTGGGAAAATCAAATTTTCTCCCTAATGGAGTGTCCAAATGACTTTCATGATAAGTCAAATAATGCCTATATAAAGAGATATTTCCAATGAGCTATCATGATTTCAATTTTGAGTTGATGAAGGCCTCCAAAATTTTCCTACAAGAGCATACTACATTTTGCATCCCCATTCCGCACTTTTTGACCAGTCTTGGGAGAATTAAGTTTTGAGGGGATATACTTGATAATTTTAAGTTATTTATAGCTCCATTATATATCCTATAGAAATATATTTCGAATGAGCTATCATGAGCTCAATTTGGAGTTCGGGATGTCATCCAAAATTGAGCTAGATGATGGTGTTGCGCTTTTGCCAAAGGGCGTTGCGATTTTTCTAGGGACCTCCAATGACAAAACTAAAGGCACCATTAGATTCAGAAGGCCAAAGACAGTCACCCTAGCAACGTTTATAAGCTTTTTTTCTCCAAATGGTCAGTCAAAAAGTCAAAAAACACCTCAAAAAACATATTTCTACCCTATTTTTAAGGTTGGCGTTGCACTTTTGAACAATCTTGGGAGATTGACATTTTGGAGTGTAAAATCAAGTCATTTTTGAAAAAAAATAAAATTTTTGGAAATTTGATAGGATAGGCTTTCTAATGAGCTATCTTAATCTCAATTTGGACATTGGGAACCCCTTCAAATGTGGAGCTGAATTTTGCGCTGCGCTTTTTACACTGACACTGTGCTTTTTACCAATTTTATATTTGCAAATTTTCTCAGTTTTCTCAGTTTCACCTTGGAAAATGATGTTTTTACCAATTTAATTCAAGGATATAAATGTAATAATCATGTTTTTAAGCTACCTATGGGTAAATAGATTAGGTAAAAACTCTTGATAAGATGTAATGAATCAGTTTCCAAAAAGTGAGGGATGAGTCATTTTGACCTCCCTACACTCTACGTATGCTGTTCAATTTTTGGTGGAACAGCTCCTCAACTTAGGGATTCGACCCCTGAGGTTGGGATAATTTTTTTGATGTCTATATCTATCATTTATTGACTGATTTCACAAGAGGGATATAGTTAGATGTTGTTGTATTGATCAAAGACTTAGTGTAATCAGTATTTGGCAGGAATTTAATGAAAGAGTTGCAGCTATTTCTTTGGGATACCTATGGTATGGAAATTTAACATTATTAATTCTTCTGTTGCATATGCATGAATTTTTTGTACTATCCATGATCCATTTAATTTATCTTATATGTTTATTTTCAAGTTGATAGGCATAATACATCTTCTATGCTCTGTTTTGGGAAAATATTCATAGTTTGTCTCATTTCTTTAGTTTAGAAAGAATACATGCATTGTCTTGCTCTTTCTAGCACCTCATCTGTCTGATCCATCCCATTCAAAAAACCCTAAAGTGTTAGCTTTCCTACCTACCTTGCTCCATTGAATGGATTTCAATCTTAATCTTATTTTCCCTAACCTAGCCTCTTTGACCTAATTCACCCATCCAACAAACCAATTCAAACAAACAAACCCCTGTACTCATACCTAGCTTAAAACCCTAATTCATCCAACCCTCTTGGCTGTGATTTTGTAGAGAGGGCCTTCTCCGGTTTGGTAGGGCTAGCTACCAAGCTAAAATATTGGTCTGTGGTTACCTATGTTTGGAATCTTTCTCAGCCTTAGAGATCTTGTGGAGTGATAACATAAGCATTAAAATTAACTAATATAATATTTCAAATAAATGAAAAGGGATTGAAAAATAAGGAAGAGAGGAGAGAAAAAGTTGGTAAAATAAAAACTCATCAAGGACCCCTTCTACTAGGCTTCGTCTTCATTGATAATATTAATTATATGATATTATTCTTCCCCTCAGGTTATAGTCCCTTATTCCTAATCCTTAGATGAAATAAGACCATATTTGAAGAGAGGTTTTCTCCTTAACTACATAAGCCCCTTTTACTCTTCATAGAAGGAAAAATTTGTCACAAAGAAGAGATTAGGGTTGAGGTTACTAAAACCTATCCCTATGTTTTTATGTAATCTTTAATTATTGAAGGATCTTGTTTCTGAAATTTCTATTGTTTGAAGAGGTTGTCCTTGCTTTCTTTATTAATTTCATCATTGTGTTGATGCATCTTGTTTAATGACTCACACTTTATTCATGCATATTTGAAAAAAAAAGGGTTAATTATGGCATAAGCTTAATTTTATCTTCTCTATAAAATTAAATCTCTATTGTTCTAAATCTAACAAAACTCCATAGCCCAACTAGATCACCACTACTCTTGGTAAATTCTACCACTATCTAATGAAAACTACCAAAAACATTTTATTACTAGGCTTTCCATTTTTTCAAAAGGAATTGGCTTATAGTGAGAGGAAGAGTTCACAAGGTGATGGTGGGAAACCCTCCTAAGTTCCCCTAAGGTTTCATTTTATTAAAGGACGTGAATATATTTGAAGCGTTGGTTTGAGAGGTGAAAATTCATTGTTGTTCTTGAGGAAAAAATCCAGTACTAATTCAGTCTACAACATAGAGTAAAGTGATGAGACATTCCTTTTTAATAGACATGATCTAAATTTCTCACTTTATGAAGTAATGAAGCATTGTTCCAAGATTTTGAATTGGAAAGTTGTTTGCGGATGTGATAACAATCAACAATGGGTGAGGCATTTTTTGAAGACTCACGTAGTGTTTCTACTGATATGGATGATGGTAATGTGTTTCAAAATTTCATATCAATTTTTCATTTTGAATATTTGGAAGTGAAAAAATATGCCATCAGGATGTTAAATTGTTGTTTCTTTACACTTTTTGGGTATTCCTACATAATCAAATGAGCTCTATTTAAAAATGGATTGAGCAGACCTCCAAGTTTCATGAACAAATTGGCTCAACTACACTCTATATGACATCTTCCAACAAACTCTTAAGATCTTGATGATGTCAATGAGTATCTCCTGATGAAAATGCTTGTATTTACCTTTGGAAGATAATGTATATCGATGTTAGGAGAAAAAGGTTTATTTCTTGTAGATATTTCTAGAAGCTACCCACTTATCCCTTGTTTATTAAGGTTGTATGAATAATTTTTTCTAGTAACATGTGAAAGATATTGTTGGGGGATTTATATTAGACTTTGCATGAACACTTTTTCAAGATATTAGGATGACAATGGGTTGTCCCATTCTTATTTCAAAGGTGGTTCATATACTAGCCCTATCCAATAGTGGATAGATCAGTCATGCGACATTGCACGTTAATGTTGGTGTGATCTTCATTTTTTATTATATCAAGGGTTTACAACATTTCAATGGAAAAGTGACCAATGCTCAAACTTATTTTATTGGATATTTGATGTAATGTTGTTTTGATTTAGTATCACACACAAGGGAAGACGTGAAAATTGCATTGGTTGTTTGATTTCACTTTTCATTACATATTCCTATTATAGAGCAGGGTAGGAAGAATAATATAAATGTTTGTAAGTAGTAGATTTATTTTATGCTATTCTATATTTGGAATATTGGGCTCATTCCTTCTATATAAAACTTTATGGGAATGAGTATTTAGATAATCATTATATAATTATTCCCTAGTTTTTTGGAACATATTGGGATTGAAAACGATTTGTAGCATGTGAAGCTTTTGACCCATTCCATCATGAACAACAACCACTTTGATTCACCTTGCAAGTACATAATGTAGATATTGTGTAATTCTCTTGCACCTTGCAAGAGAGTGAAACCCTTACATGGAGCTAGTGTTACCCATGGAAAATTCACGATTTATTTCAAATTTTCATTGCCACATTTTTGTTGCTGACATATTGCAAATCAGTGGTAGCCTAAGAGATAGTTATAGGCTGTGAGGAGACACCTAGAAGCTATGCACATTATTGTACCTTTCATAAGAATCATTATACTCATCACCCTAGGCAAGAATAAAGTTGTAAATGGGTGATTTGGGTTGATGGAGGCATTGTTCAAGGTTTTTTTAACATATTTGGAGGAGAGTTACATTTTGAGGTCCTTTGGGGTTGAGGGCACATAGTTTAATGCTTTTGGTATATATTTGGAGATATCCTTGCATGAGGAGATGCCATGTGGCATTGTTGACATGGTCAAACCTTCTAATGATAATAAATGCATTCTCTATTTTTCTTTTTTTGAAGAAGACAAGTGGACTTGAGACCTCATCCAAAACCCTTTTAATAATATTTTATGAAGTGTTGAATAATCTTAATGGAGAAAAATGTGGAGAAGGATCTTCTCGATATTTATTAATAGTATTTTGATGAAAATTAGGTTGAAGGGAAAGCCATAAAAAAGAGATCCATTATCATTGTTAAAAGGCCTAGGTGGAAGATAAGAATTTCCCTCCCAAGTACATCATTGAATATCTTTTGGGGAAATTGGAAGAAGAACATTGGTTCAGGTTGAGGTTTCTTCATCCTTTATTCATTTCATGGATTATTAAGGTTTTGAAATAATTGTCATTAGTTTGTTGTTGGAATAATATTTGTTTATTAATGTTTTGATAATGGCAGGTGGAAATACATGATGTATTTATTTGGATTGTAGGAATCCAAAATGTCAAGGGTTAGAAATAAACACCTTGAAGGTTGTTGGAAACTTGACTAAACTGAGAGTGGGGGTGAATTAGTTTAGTACATTCATGAACATCAAATTTTTGTTTACTTTTCCTTCAAATATTTATGTGAACTTATTAACTGACAAGAAGCATGCCATATGAAAAAAAATAATAATGTATAACCAACATTTAACATGTAAATAACAACATACAAATCAACATATAAAAGCAATCACATGTGGACACTAGATGTAAATGGAAACCCATAAAGGGAGAAAACCCCAAATTTGTTGATATGATGCAAAATCGAACTCCTACTTCCTCTATTACATCAACTTTTGGAGGTTCCAACCTCTCTTCTATGTTGCAAGCTAAATCTTGTTAGGAAGCTCCTACTCCCTCGTACATAATTTTTTTGCAGGCTACAAACTATAGGAGGCTCCTACCTCAATTTTTTTCTGCAATCTACTACTTTCTTGGAAGCTCCTACTTCCACTTTAATAGGCTTGAACCTATTTTTTTTTATGATACAACTTTAAAGGATACTATAATCACTTGATACATTAAAGAAAGAATATGCCAATTTACCTGGTTTTTAGTATTGCATACCTCCATCTTTATATCCACCACTTCTCCTCAAATATGCTTCACACCTTCTCTTCTACCTATGTTTCTTTGTGCGAGGTAACTCATGAATAAGGACCCACAAAAAATTAACTCCCCCACATACTCTCTAACATTTCAGCCTTCCAAAATGACATATTTTATAAATAAACATTTCTAACTATTAGTATTCCACACAATAATATGAAGTAAAGAATCTCGTGCCTTTGCATTCCACTCATTTCTTTCCAAATTTCTTCAAAATTTGAATATTAAAATACCAAAGATGAATTTCAAAATATTCAATTATCATGCATTAATATAAGCCACCTTTAAAGGTTACAAAAACCAAATTCCTCTTTCATCATAATATTTTAAACACTTCTAGTGAGTGTTTAATCAACCTTTAATCAACTTTACAAAATGCAGAAATCAAACTTAAACATAAAACATACGCAAGCATCTCAGTGGCCATACCTCTAACAAACAACATACTAAAAAACCCTTTGTTTTGTATCAACTCAACTCCAATCTGTAAACATATTAACTGTAACTAAGCATACCTTCGTAACTGAGAATATTGTTAATGAAAATTTGAACAAGAACTTAACTAAGTGGAATATTGTTAATGAACATTCACATACTTCAACACTGACCTCCGCAAGATCTGACACGTACGTCTTCAACACTAGCCTCTACAAAATCTACAACATACCTCTTCAACACTAACCTTTCCAAAATCTGCAACATACCTTTATCAAATAATAAACAACTTCATGCTCACTCATACATAGCAAGCATAACAAACATACACAACAACCATAACAACCATACCATTTGGAATTTCCTTTCATCACAAATTTTTCGTGCATATTTAACAACACCTTCAACTCCTTCACCTCTTGATCAACAATACCTACTCAACACAATTCAAGCACTTCAACACACTTTGCACCATACCTTTCTACTTTGTAAGAATAACAATCATGTCATCAACTTCAACTGTGCATAAATCAATTGACCCTTTACCATGTCATATTTTGTTGATCCTTTGCCATCAATGACCCTAGAAACCTAATGAAACCTTGAAAAACCCTAAAGACCAAATGAGAGCCTTGACTAAATGAAATTCATGGTGACATTCCTAAACAAGTGATAAAAACTCATGAATGATGGTCATTCAGAAAATTATGAAAATGAGCGAGCAAGTAATGGAAATATAGGAAAAAGTGATTTTATTTATTTATTTTAGGGCTACCATCAGTGAGTAAATTTTGTAATGATGGCCTAGTGAATTGACAAAATTTTTGAATGAGACCCTAATATGATATGAAAAGAGGATTTTTGATCACTGATGACAGGATGCAAATACTGACACTAAAAGATTATATGCAACATCTATAGAAAAAATATTTTCCATTACATTTCTTATTATTCATTGAATTATTATTAACATCATGGAGCATCAATGTATTATGTATTTACTTTTGAAGTAAAGGCGCATGCATGGACAAGTTATTCCAAGACATTACCTCAAGTTCTTATGTTATGGGTCTATAAGCTACAAGGTTGAAGAAAATTCGAAATGATGGTGTAGAGGAATTGTAGATCCAAGTGTTGTAGAATTAGCATGCAACAAAAGAGGAAATAGACCACTACCAATCATATAGCCAATTGGGGAAGACAATAAAACATATATTTCATAGTTTTCTTTATTGGAAGATGAATTTATATGTGCCCATGTGTGCATATTCTTTTTTATTAGAGATTGAAAGTACCCCAACACCATTAATAGCTATTTTTGAACATATTTTGAGCATGTTATTAAAACCCACATGACTTATTTTAATTTTAATAATCAGTAGAATTCAAAAATCTATTGGGAGCTAACATGAACCTTGGAACTATTTATATGTTGTTGTAACCACTTGATAATATCATATCCTCAAGTATATCTATATTTCATGTACTTAGAAGTTCTTGCTGAAATATTGACTACTGAAGGATTTAATGGGTAAGGTGGTTTATATGGATTGGGTAATAAATCATGATGATGTGAAGAAAAAGCATTACATTTTTTGAAAATTTGAGAATCTTGTCTATATTTTCTCTTTACACCTTAACAAGTTTGTACTCTCCAAAAATGTATTTTATAGAAAAGGGATTTGATCTCTTCGAATTATCATATATTTTAGATTAAAATAAATTTGAAATGATCGAGAATATTAATATTTAGTCTCACTTAGAAAGCGAGTGATTGTTTTTTAAATTTACAACTTGTACAAGGGCATTTTGCCTCTTTGTGGATGTCAAATTCCATGTAAGTTCATTTTCAAGGCTAAATTCTCCCATATAGAGATTAATGGCCTAAGAAAAAACTTACATGGTGGATCATTGTTATTTTTGTAGATACAATGGTGAACTTTGCATGCTATGAGAGTGTTGTGGAGAATATATACAAATTTTCCCTTCCAATTCCAAGAGGATTTTCCAAAGGCCTGGAAGTTAGGAGTAATATTTCTTAGGATTCTTAAGTTATTAATAAAAATATATAATTCTTCTGTAATCACTGAGCATATTCTCTCTATTAATATTTAGTCTCTCTCATAAAAGTGAGTGATTGTTTGTTTAATTTACAGCTTGTACAAGGGCCTTTTTGCCTCTTTTTGGATGTCAAATTCCATGTAAGTTCAATTGCAACCCCAAATCCTCTCATATACTCCCATATAGAGATTAATGGCCTAAGAAGAAACTTACATGGTGGATCATTGTTATTTTTGTAGATACAATGGTGAACTTTGCATGCTATGAGAGTGTTGAGGAGAATATATACAAATTTTCCCTTTCAATTCCAAGAGGATTTTCCAAAGGCTTGGAAGTTAGGAGTAAGCTTTCTTATGATTCTTAGGTTATTAATAAAAATATATATTTCTTATGTAATCACCGAGCTTATTCGCTCATGAAGTTTGAATCATTGGAACCTTCATGGATGTAAGTTTGTTTATATAAAAATATTATAGGAATGAGTAATTAAGTGGAGTGATTTACATTGAGATATATCTATAGGGTGTTATTATAATTATATAATTACAAAGTATATTTAACATATGTAAATTAGATATATAAATAATTTGTGATGTAGCAAATACCAACACATCACTTATATTTTATAAGTAAAGAGTATATTCAACAAAGTGATTTAGCAAAAACCACTTACCAAAATTTAGCCCAGTAGAATTTAACCTAAAACAAGCAGTCCCAAAATAACTTTTAATATCACCTAAAAGACCAATTGAACAAACAATCCCAAGATAACTTTTCATATCTCCTAAAATGACAATAAATCTAATTTCATATTTATCCATATAAAAATTCATTCATTTTCTTTCTTCCTTGTAATGATTTGTAAATGGATATTGAATTTTCTTTTTTCCTGATTTGTAAATAAATGTTGAATTGAGATTCAATAGTGATCTTATAATTTTCATTCATTTTTTTTATGCCTTGTAATGCTCTGTATATATTTATTGAATTGAGATCCAACAATGGTATGGTATGTAAATTAATGGTAGGCATTCAAGAAACTGGGCGTGGTTGCATTGCTCACAAGAGGTTTGCTATAATGGATTCTAATGGTGGGATCACTAATAGGAGCTCAACATGGAATATACGATGGCTTTAAGGTTTTCATGTAAGTTCTTAAATGCTCTCCAAACGTGCATGTTCATAAAAATATAGGAAGATCATCGCAACGTGGGTGATTATATATCATATTAAAGAATTGCAGGGAAGAATATCATCGCAACATGGGTGATTATATGTCATGTCAAAGAAGTTCAGGGAATGACGAGTTTGAGCAAAATACTATGTTTGACCAATTTCTTGATGAGGAAAGCACGAGTTATCAAAACCACCCAAACAGGGAAAATATATTTTGAGGTTAGTTGGAAATTAAGGAGAAACAATTATGGATATTGTCTTCCTCAGGTCTCATTGACTCATTTGTCTCATCTCATAATATGACTATGCATCTTTAAAATATTTGTTATTATTTTAATGTAAATTGAAGATGTATTATATTCTAGATATTAGAAAATAAATTTCAATGATATTTCACTGATTTTATGAATTTCTAATATATTTGGTTTTTTTTTTTTAAATATTAGGTGGATTTATTCTTAAACATTTAATATTATAAAAGGAAAAATTGTTTTGGTGGAAGGAATCTAATTTAATTGGTGACAACAATAAAGATGAGAATGAATGTATGAAGAAGGGTTTTGATTGGTTCTTAAACTTGAAAAAACAAAACAAGTAAAATTGCAATATGTATAATTATTTCAACCAAAATTATGTACTATATGTGTTTGTAACGATCAAGTAGCACCATATGTAATTGAAAAACACATGTATCATCTAGGTTTATGTTGTTGAATTTTTAATTATTTGTTTTGATTCATGCACATGTATCATCTAGGTTTATGTTGTTAATATTTTAATTGTTTGTTTTCATTCATTAATTTTAACTTCAATGGATATAATAATGATGCAAGCTATATGCTAAGCAGGAAATATTGATTTGAAAAGAGATCATAACATTTGAGGTTCTTGCATTAGACATGGATCATAGCACGTAATCAAAACAATTGTGACCCTTATTGAAGAGGAAATGGTGTTAGAGAATATATTATTAAAAACTAGTAAAAACGTGACTAGTGAGGTGGTGATTTTAAGCTCCAGTGGATTCTTGTAATGGGGATCAAAGATTAGAATGGAGAACTATACTTGGCCAAGTTTAAAATACTTGGAGACAATCTGTGAGTTTCCATCATGAGAGTAGTGGGGAGAAGATTGCAAGTCAATGAAGAGACATCTAAGTGAATGTATGATGGGTTCCAATAGAACTATTAAGATGCTCAAAAATGAATTAAGCATTGTGAAGCTTTTTACTAACCAGGTAAAGGTGACCTATAGAATTTACTGATTGTGGAAAATAATGTTATAGGACCATCTAAATGCCTACTCGTCATATTTGATGCATGGGATTTTAAGTGAGAAGTGTGTGAAAAACATGTGGCAAGAATATGAAAGGCAAGGAAGTTAGTATGTAGATGAAGTAATCTCTTTAGTATGAACAATCTCTTGATGATGCTCTCCTTTTGAGAATGAATTGCTCTAGGACCTTCTATATGAGAAATCCCTTCGAGCATGACCTTTTGTAAATAAATTATATATATGTCTTTGATCTCTAGATACTTCCTTGGACTTGGATTGCTCCTCAATTAGGCTAACTATGGTCCTCAAGCCATGCTTTAACCACTCAATACGGCCACATGTCCTTCCATGAATATGTTGCTTTAAAATAATGGTTGTTAACTATATCAAATGTAATGTTGGTATGACACATGTCCTTCCATGAGCATGCTACCTTTAAATAATAGTTGTTCATTGTATCAAATGGAGTGTTTGTGATCCGGATTTATGCAGGAACGCAACAGAATAAACACATAACCATAAATACATAGATGCAACGGAAATAACACTTCATCTCATTAATATCAAAGAACTGAAATTTGCGTACAGACAGAATGGAAATAAAACTAGCTAGGGCACTGGTAGCTATCTCTGAGAAGAGATGTGGTGGCTACAGGCCTCTGAACTGAGTTACAATGAGGCTCGAGGGCCTATTTATTATTGAGAAACAATGGAGAACCCTCAACATCCCAAAAACCTAACCCTAGGAGATGAAACGCCAAAACTATGGGCCCCGTTTGGGTAAATTGGTGTTTCAACTTCCCAGGGATGTAACTTTGGCATACTATCTCCGTTTGATGCACATGATACATCAATAGAAAGCTCTATCCGAGGACTACAACTTTCGAGATGAATTTGATCATCAAATTCGCTGGCGCTTTGATACCCAAAAAACGTCGTTTAGGGCCTCAAAACGGCTCCGGAAGTTCAGGACCCGAAAAACTGCTAAAAATAGTAAGTTATGCCGAAACTGAAAAACTGAAAGAGACAATGGTGGGGGGCCAAGTGGAATAGGTGGGTGGCCACCAATATCCACCTGGATCATTCCTCCCCCCTTAGGAAGCAATGGTCCCCATTGCGTTAAGTTCCTCCATGAGATGAGGAAATTCCTGCTGAACTTGGTCCCTGGTGAACCACTTTCCTTGGTGCAGGAGTTGGCCAGCTTTGACAACCCGATACAGTTGGATCTGCTGTTGACGAGTGTTCTTGATTTGCATGTCCATGATACAATCTGTGGTGGCCTGTTCCATGCAGTCTGGGTTTAACTCTGTTGGTGTGAGTTATTCTGCAATGTCCGAGGTGTCCAGTAGAGGTGGAAAGTAAGGACGAAGGCGATCCACATTGAAGACTGGGTGCAGACCAAGGAATGGTGGAATACTAAGCTCGAAGGCATTGTTACCTACAGCCTTGGTGATGGTGTACGGGCCGTATCGGAGCGGGCGAAGCTTGCGGTGAGGTCCAGTGAGGCGCTCCTTCTGCAAATGTAGCCATACTTTGTCGCCCACCTGGAAGTGGTGTGGCACCCGGTGTTGATCATGGCGCTGCTTGTACTTCGCATTGGCTCTGTCCAATATATCATGAACCTGTTGGCGGATGTGTTGAATGCGCTCGATGAAGCTACTTGTTTTGTCAACTTTAGACTGGACGTGCGCTGAATCGGCCTGAGCAGCTGCAAATGGCATGGCTACGTCAATGGGACATAGTGGCTGGAATCCCAAGCCCACCTGAAAGGGGCTATGGCCAATTGAACTATGGAGAGCCCGGTTATAACTATGTTGTACATAAGGGAGGCTCTCATCCCATGTGCGTGGATGCTTTGAATTGTACATGCGCAGAATGTGTACAATCATTCTGTTGACGACCTCTGTCTGGCCATCTGTTTGGGGATGGAAAGCTGTGGACTTGGTGAGTTTGTGTCCAACATTGACCAGAGGCTGGACCAAAATGTGCTGAGGAACCTGCTATCCCGATCTGATATGATAGCCTGTGGGATCCCAAAGTGCACCCACACTCGTTCAAAGAAGAGTTTAGCAGTGGCTTCTGCTGTGATATTCTTCTTGCAGGCTGCCATAATGGCCATCTTCGAGAATCTGTCGACGACCACAAAAACACAGTCATTTCCCTGCTTAGTAGAAGGCAGGCCCGACATGTAATCCATGGAGATGGATTCCCAAGGCCGACTAGGGGTAGGTAGAGGAGTATATAGGCCTTGCTTCTTGATGGTCGGTTTGGCAATGGCACAAGCAGTGCAGGATCTGATGTGCTTCTCGACATCCTTTCGAAGGTTCGGCCAATAGAAATACTTCTGTAGTATTGCTACTGTTTTCTCGACCCCGAAATGCCCAGCGACTCGACTGTAGTGTGCTTCCAATATCATCTTGGCACGCTCGCTTGAAGGAACACAAAGGTGTCCCAGGTGACATAAAAGTGCATCTTGGAGGTGAAAATTTGGAACTTGCGTGCCCCCCAAGAGTGCCTTGTAAGTGTGGCCGAATTCTGGGTCACTCTCATAGAGAAGCCGCCAATCAGAAGTCTCGTGCCCACAAGAGTTGAGCACGGTGGTGAGCGCCACGATCGGTGGTCGGCTGAGGCAGTCTGCAACATTATTGGTGCTACCCTTCATGTACTTGATGTTCAAATGAAACTGTTGCAGATATGTGGACCACTTCTGATGGCGATCATTCTGCAACTTCCCTTGTGTCTGTATGAAATGCAGGGGCCGGTGGTCTGTGTGGATGATTGTTTCCTTCCCCAAAATGTAATGCTTCCACTGTCGACAGGCTTGCACAATGGAATACATTTCTTTGTCATAGGTGGGATACTTGCGAACTATCTCAGACAATGTCTCACTGTGATATGCCACTGGATGTCCCTGTTGAGTAAGAACTGCCCCAATAGCATAGTCAGAGGCATCTGTCTCGATCTCAAATGGCTGCTGCAAGTCTGGTAAGGTGAGCACTGGGGCAGAACACAGGCGATTTTTCAATTCTTTGAACGCCTTCTGTTGAGGTTCCGACCAAAAGAATTTTGCTCTCGCTCCTCCTTTGGTGACTTGACTCAAGGGCCAAGTGATAAGAGAGAATCCCAACACGAATCTACGGTAGAAATTAGCAAGACCCAGAAAGCTGCGAAGCTCTGTTATAGTAGTCGGGGCTGGCCAATCCCGAATGACTTGGATCTTGGCTGGATCCACATGCACCCCCTTTCATCAATAATGTATCCCAGATATTGAACCCGGGTCATGCCAAACTTGCACTTCTCCAAATTGGCACACAACTTGTGTTGCCGCAGTGTTTGGAGGACTTGTCGGATGTGATGAAGGTGCTCTTCCCAAGTCTTGCTGAAGATCAGAATGTCATCCAAGTACACCACTACGAATGAGTTGGTGAATGGCCGCAAGATGTCCTCCATCATCCTCATGAAGGTTGCGGGAGCATTCGTCAACCCGAAAGGCATGACCAGCCATTCAAAAAGGCCTTCCTTAGCTTTGAAGGCAGTCTTCCACACATCAGAGGGTTCAATTGGTACCTGGTGATACCCAGACTTCAGGTCGATCTTACCGAAATATTTTGCACCTTGGAGTTGGTCCAGAAGGTCATCAATCCGTGGGATTGGGTACCTATTCCGGACAGTGATCTTGTTCAGCGCCCGATAGTCAATACAGAGTCTCCACGTCCCATCCTTCTTCTGTACCAACACAATCGGGCTCCCACAGGGCGATGAACTTGGTCTGATGTGACCTTTCTGCAACAGCTCCTGAATCCGCCTCTTGATTTCATCATTTTCCAGAACAGAGCGTCGATAGATCGGTCCATTGGGTAGTGGCGCACCTGGGGTCAGATCAATCGGGTGCTTGACCTGGCAGTGCAGAGGAACCCCTGTGGGTGAGGTGAAGATGTCCCCGTACTCCTCCACGACCTTATTCATTTGTTGTTGTCGTGCAGAGGGGCCCTGTCTGGAGGTCGTGGCCACAGTCTTCTTCTTGCCCTGGGGGCGGATCATCAGGAAAACGAATTTCCTGGTTTGGGAAATGAGCTTACTACATTGTTTTGCAGTAACCAAAGAGATAGCGGCAGGAGGTGGTACCTCTGGTATCCCGTACAACTTATTTCCCAAAGTAACAATAACAGCACGAGGTCGAGACTCATACACAGCATGACGCTTCCACAAGTATGGTTGTCCTAATAATACATCAGAAACATCAATAGGAGCAACGCCACATAATACCTCATCCGTGAAGGGCTTGATGCTATAGGGAAGGCGACACTGCTGGCTGACGCGGAGATCTCGTCCTTGGTGAAGCCACCCGATGGTGTATGGATGTGGGTGAGCCGTGGTCGGCAAGCCCAACCGCTTCACGGCGTCTGCTGAAATGAGGTTCTTTTGGCTCCCATTGTCGACAATGAACTGTACCGGGGAGCCCTTTACCCACATCCGGGAGTGGAAGAGACGTTCCTCCTCCTCTGGATCTTCCGGTTCCTCCTTTTGGATCTTTGCAGTGGCAACAGTGGCGTTGGGCTCCGCATCAATAATCTGTTTCCCTTTTTCATTCGCCTTTTCAGGTTCTGATTCGGAGTCAGAGCATGCATCCGACTCAGAAGCCCTCATCTCGGCCACTAGCGACTGCTTGGCCCGACACTCACTTGTGTTGTGAGTGGAGCTCTTATGGAACTCACACCACTTTCCCGTGTCCTTCTTTGGCTTTACGATGTTGTTCTTTTCTTGTGGCTTTGACGGGTTGTCTTTAGCCACCATGCTCTGTCCTTTGTTCTGCGGTTTGGAAGCACCTTTTCCTTGCTTTTGATTCACGGATCCAAAGTCTCGCTTCTTCTGTTTGAATTTCTGCTCAATCTTGGCAGCATACCGGTATGCCGTACCAAGCGAGGAGATGTCGAGGAACTCCATTTCCTCCTGAATGTATCTGTGCAGACAGCTGCGATACTTTAGCACCAAATGTTTTTCTGAATCTTTGATACCCAACTTTGTGCGCAGGGTATGGAACAGATTCGTCAGCTCGTGCACATCTTGATCCCTTTGTTGTCGCAGCGTGGTCCATTGTATGTACTTGTCCTCATAGCTCCCCACGGGATAGTACTGTTCCTTGACGGCGTCTCAGAAAGAATTCCAAGTTGGTACGGCCGAGAAAAGAGAGGGTTCTGTCTGGTCCTTGTTCTCACAGTAGGTTTCCCACCAGTCCTTAACATGGGGGGTAGCTTTGAGGAGTGCAAAAATAATCTTCTCCCGGTCTGAAAAGTCATGAACAGAGAAATATCCTTCTAATAGATTCAACCATCTATCTATGGCATCTGCGTCTATTTGAACCTCAAATATGGGAATGTCAAAATTTACTTGTACCTTAAAAGGAGTCGCGCCTCCAGAGTGGCTGCTGGATGCAGATGCGCCGCCGGTGGGTAGCCGTTGAAGGATCTGAGCAAAGTTATCCATCATCACGTTCCTTTGTCTTTCGAGGGCCTCCTCGAGCAATATTTTGATAGAATCTCCTGCTCCCTCATCTTTCTTTTCGTCCCCCATGGGCGTCCGTCGAGGTTTGCGAGGCTGATCTTGCAAAGGTTCCACCAGATCGAGCCCTAGCTCCTTATACCCCGACCTCGTTGGGGACATGCAAAGAAGGATCGAGAAAAAGCAGACCGCTCCGATACCACTGATCCGGATTTATGCAGGAACGCAACAGAATAAACACATAACCATAAATACAGAGATGCAGCGGAAATAACACTTCATTTCATTAATATCAAAGAACCGAAATTTGCTTACAGACAATGGAAATAAAACTAGCTAGGGTACTGGTAGCTATCTCTGAGAAGAGATGTGGTGGCTACAGACCTCTGAACTGCTTTACAATGAGGCGCGAGGGCCTATTTATTATCGAGAAACAATGGAGAACCCTAAACATCCCAAAAACCTAACCCTAGGAGATGAAGCGCCAAAACTATGGGCCCCGTTTGGGTAAATTGGTGTTTCAACTTCCCAGGGACGTAACTTTGGCATACTATCTCCGTTTGACGCACATGATACATCATTAGAAAGCTCTATGACTACAGCTTTCGAGATGAATTTGATGATCAAATTCACTGGTGCTTTGATACCCAAAAAACGTCGTTTAGGGCCTCAAAACGGCTCCGGAAGTTCAGGACCCGAAAAACTGCTAAAAATAGTAAGTTATGCCGAAACTGAAAAACTGAAAGAGACAATGGTGGGGGGCCAAGTGGAATAGGTGGGTGGCCACCAATATCCACCTGGATCAATTTGTATGACATATGTCCTTTTCAACCTATAATACTTCCTGGAATGGCCATTATGACAATGACCATGCCCTTTAATTCTTGCGTTTGATGCCTTTTGAGAAGAACGCTTCTCATTTTTATGACTATATCCTTTTAAATGTGTCATAATATACTCTTGAAGATGACTCATAAAGTGGGTGCTCCCTTGACCATGTCAAGTGGTTCTATAAATCATATGTTTTCATTTACTATTGTATTCATGAGGAAGAATACTATAATAATCTCTTAGTGAAGAATGAGAATAAAACCCAAAAATGATAAGGCCTCTCTCCTTGACTAGATCATTTGGACTTGAACCAAATATTCAATGTGCATTTTCCTCCATTTTAAGGAAGGGCGTTCCTTATATTGGGCTCATAATTTAATGTATATACCCTTATATAGATTAGATATGGCCATGCATGGTGTATCGATGTATTAAGGAGTTAAACAAACATCTTTCATATTACAAAATCACTTTCTTGATTTTTGTTTTGATTATAGGCACCATAGAAAAAGGACTAATCATATATGGCATCAAGGTTCAATTTGGAAAATACCACAAAAGTCAACCTATGATGAAATAAGTTGCTAAATCTGTCAACTAAATATTGATCATAAGAGAAAATAATCTGGAATAAACCATACCATAAGTGCACCTTCTTATCTGAGTTGTAAGAGTGGAGATGGGCTCGTAGAATGTCTCCTTTGTTGTTGTTGTTCATGCTAAATGCTAAATATTGAAATTAGTATTCTTTGTCTCCTTCATTGTTGGTGGTAGAGGGACAAGAAAACAAATAACTATTCTTGTGTCTATTTCCACCTAAGTGTATGTTTCCCTGAATGGTATCTGTTATAGCAATTAATAGAGTTTTCAACACAAATGACATGCCCAAATCACTAGAACTATTTATAATAGTCATCTTGTTTCCAACTTTCTCTATCCACATATAAAACATTGCCTTCAGTTGCCAGTCATTGTAAAGTAGACTTTGGCAGTGTGATTAAGTTATAGGCTAGGACCACCCATTTGATCCAACTAAAGCTAGCATGGCTTCTGAAGGATCATGATCAATATAGATGGAAATAGGGGACCCTGGTATATGTATCTCTAAATATTGTGTTGAAGCAACTGATCCTCATGCCAAAGTCTGTTGGAATTATCAATATTAAACAACTAGGTCAATGATTGGTGCAAGAAGCTTTTCACATTGTTTGCTATTCACTTCTTGTTATAATTCAATAAATGACCCTTAGCATTGTTGAGAATGATATCCTGATGAATGTTATATTTATCATTATCGGTAATTTATCATCATGGGTCAAAAATTTAAATTACCCTCAATATCAGGGAAAATATCAGGAAACTTGAAAAAAATACAAAAATAACAAATTTTTTTGTTCAAATTTGTATTTTGTTAAAGAAACATCAACATAAAAAAAAGCATTATCATAAAAATACGAAAATAAATGTACAATATAGAATGTATAACATGTCAAGTTGTACATTAATACTAGATAGTAGATACTGAAATATGACATTTTTTTAAATTTATTCCTTTAAAGCACTTAGAAAAAATCAACATCAAACAATTAACAAACACATATGAAAACAAAATTATAAAACTACAATATAAAATGTATAAGATGTAGATATTCATACTACTACTAGATATTGAAGTCTGAAATATGATATTTTTCATTTTGTCTTGACTCCTTAGTCATAAGTTTTGAGTTTTGAGAATATGATAGTTAAAACTTAATACAAAATCACATTAAAATAAAAATAAATGTATCTCATGAGATGATCATAATGAGGCATCTATATTCTAGATATTATAAGTCTATAACGATAATCCGCGAAGCTTGTGGTTCTCCCTTTCTAGTAGTATCACAAATTGAGTGTTTTGCAATAAGGACAATGTCTAGGGTAGTTGTAGGGAAAACATGCACATCATGCCCTGGGATTTTCGCAAGGTGGTATTTCAAGCGGTTGATTCCGCCAAACATTTCCATTCCACAAATATTGCACCTCAACTTTGCTCTATTACTTTTCTTATTTGTGAAAGATATTTTAGTTCAATGGAAGTAGGGTTTCTCAATGTTTTAGTGTTTTTGTAATATTTGCTTCCTTTACTGAATTAAAAATGAGAATATATATATATATATTATTTTTAAATTTAAATTTAATTTTTAAAATTTAATTTAATTTAATTTAATTTAATTTAATTTTTTTTTTTTTTTTTTTTTCAGTACTGAAGTTTTTCATAGATACACTGTAAACATCATTCATTTAGTGGCATTCATTAGAACAAAATCATTTCAAAGTTTTGATTGATTTCTCTGTGCATTTTGAAAAATTATGAGTGATTGCTTGTAAAAGGACATTTCAAGGTTGTTTGACTTGTTGAGTGAATTGAAATTTTGATTTAATTTCTGCATTTGAATTGTCTCAAAGTGAAATTGACATTTTCTGGAAAAGAATGTTATGAGAATTTGAATTTTTTCATTTTATTTGAAAATAAAAAAGACTCTTACTCTCACGTAATTAGGAATTCATTGAATGAAAATATTACAATTTTATATTCGACTGCATTAGGTTTTTTGAGTCAGGTCAAAATGTGATTAGTTTCACATCCATCACCTACTGAGTAAACAACAACTTAATAACACAACACTAATAAAATTGATTATAATTTTTACATTTTAAGGGCTCTTTCCACCTACATAGATCAGGTTGTAGGGCTTTGGAATAGGGAAGTGAGTTAACTTTCCAAAGCTATAAACAAATAGTATAATCTTGCAGTAGGGAGTAAATCGATTTATTTCAATTTTTATTTGGGAAGCTCCTCTTACAATGGAGTCAAGCATGAGATCATATAGGACCTATTGGAGTGATCGACCCCACTTCATTGGTTATGGTAGAGTGGTTTGCACGCATTACAAATGGTGTCGAAAGGTACTTGGGAGTCACTTGGAAGTAAACCTTAGATTACTGATGTTGAGGAAATTTCAAGGGGATTGAGATTTGTTACTTTTCCCTTGCGTGTACATTTGATCTACGAATGTCCCCCTAGGTTGAATCGCTGTAATTGGTAACCTTAGAGACTAGAATATTAGGGCTATTTCCTGAGGTGATGGTGGAGGGGAAGTCTCTATTGTACATGGAACATATGTTGAATAGATTCAGTTGGACCTCTTTGGAGGGTAATATTCACTTGAGATGGCATAAATGGAGTTACTAGCACTAGATTGTGCTCATTGAGCAGGTTGTCAGGGTAACTGGTACCACCCGCTCTATCTATATATCCTTTCACCTTGATTTCTGCGACGTTGGATTTCATCACCACTAGTGATTTCGCTGTGAAAAGGTTGTTTGTGTGGTTTGAATCTTATATTTGTTAGTGTGTGTTATTTGTTTGTTTTTACTTTTTAGAGGCCTTGGTGTGATTTTTTGATATTGTTTGGATTCTTAATTAAAAAACATCGTGGCCGACTTACCGAGACATTCATGTAGAATGCAGGGTAAACTCCCTGAGTATACATTGAGTCAATTAGAAAAAATTAAAGATAAAAGGTCAAAATCAACACTGTCTGGGACCTTAGATCAACGTGAAACATCTACCATTGTATAATCTGAGACTAAAGTGAATCAACCTGAAGGATTTGAAATTGACTTAGTGCAATTTGAACTAGTAGTTACCAAAGTCGTTAGACCAAAATCTGAGATTGGAGAAGTTTCAGATACACAACTAATTGAGCCAGAAATTTCCGAACCTGAGCGTGATATTTCCGAACTTGATTCTCCTTCAGATGTTATAGCCTCTACTCCTGCTCCACATTCACCTATAGTAAAAATTATTATTACCATTAGTCTACTGCCTGGTCTCATTAATATCAAAGATATTACTGAAGTCTAGGAAGAAGAATCTTCGAGTACTCCAGTTTTTACAAGTAAAAAAAGAAAGTTTCTCCATACCTTATTTTTGCTTCTTTTCGATTGGATCCTTGGTATTTCACACCTTTGAACTTTTTAGTTCAAGGTATTCCACATTACCACACTCCTTTTTACTCTATGCCCAGATTTAATACGTGAGGAATGATTTCTGGAAGTATACCTACCGATACATCCATGTTTCCAAGCTCTCCAAAATCATTATTATATGGTCGTCTGCCATTTCCTCCTAGATATCTGTCACTTTCTGGGACTTTTTTAGGAGCTTATCCGTCATCTCAAAATTCTACTATGTTAGATGGTATATCTACTTCTACTAGCCAAAGTTTGACGTCAAACTAGTATATTAATATGGTTTCCGACAGTGTAGGTAATCCTAAAGTTAATCCAACAAGTGGTTATAATCCACCTAGGGGGGAACCACCTCCACCTGTAAGACAAAATTTTACTAGATCATCCCATACGTTTGGAGGACAACCTCTTACTATAAATTATCAAAACTATGGTCATATTCCTCAAGCTTGTTTAGGTCAACTTGTTGTGTCACAATCGTACTCCTTATCTAGGGATGAATATCATTTGGAAACCTTCATTTGTTCAACAAACTTTTAAATTTGCTCCACAAGCACCAATTTACTAACCTTTTCAACCTATTGGACAACCTATTCAACAAATACTTGTTCAAGGTATCCCAATACAAGTCCAACAACCTGTTCAGGGGATTCCTTAAGCATTTATTCAAGTGAATTTGCAGACTCTTGTTTGAAAACCAAGTCAGAAGCCTGGTCCGAGTAGTCCACATAATCCTATCCAATTTGTTGTACAAGTGTCTATTCAATAACTGGGTCCAAGTTCACCCCAAACCCCCATCCCGAGAGTATCTCAAACTATTGTTCCAATTACCCCTCAAGTATCGGTGCAACAACCTACTTAGGCTATCCCTCAAACATATGTCTATCAAGTTGGTTCTATGATCTAGTCTATACCTCAAATTCCTGTGGGACAACCTGGTATGGGAACCATGCAAACACTGTATCAAGGACAAGCTTACCAAGGCCAACCTTTTTAGAACTAGTTCTTTCAAGGTCAACCTTATCACAGGTAAATTATTTCAATGGAAGCCTTTATAAAGCCAACCCTTTCGGAGAAATATTACTTGGGGATTATGGGTCAAAATACTCCTTTCTAGAGTCAACCATACCTTGGTCATACTTATCAAATTCCGTCTCAATCGCAACTTGGTAAGGCTCAACCTGGTTATCCTGGAGGAATGAAAATCTCAACCGCACAAGATATCCCAGGATGTCATGGATATCCTTCTCTAGGTACTGGAATTATCCCACAGGGTTATCAATTTTCACAACAGGATCCCAACCAACAGTTTTCGCTCATTGCAAATTTAAATTTACCAGATTTGTCTCGGCTAACGAATGATCCTATTTACAATTTCCCATTTTAGCCAGCAATTCCTACTATGTTTCCCAGTGACATTCCGAAGTTTGAAGGAAACTAATGAGAAGGCCCATCAAACCATGTCATGAAAAATCACCTTTTTTGTGCGTCGAATTCACTGATTGATGATTCCATTAGATTGTGAATTTTGCAACGAAATTTAATGGATTTAGAAGAAAAATGGTACATTGAGTTACCACGAGCCTCTTTTCATAAATTCAACACCTTACCACTTCTTTCTTGACACATTTTTTGTTACCAATATATTATGATATTGGTACTGAACTTTTGACTTCTTTGAAACAATCCTCGTCTACTCACATTTCTGATCATATACATGAATGTAGATGTTTACGTTGTCTAGTTAAGGTTTTTATTCTAGATCTGATTTTGGCTGAATGGTTTAAAAAATAATTGCTTCCAGTCAGTACTAAAGATGTATCTAAGGGAGGTGTTGTAACTAAAGAGCAACAAATTTCTTGTGCCCAATATCTAGACCTTGTTTACATAAAATATGGCACTTTGTATAATAAAAATTCCAAAATTTCCTCGCCTTGGTCAAATAACCTCAACTCCTACAAGATCCCACACTGTTGATGGTCTGATTGGTTCTGTTAGTCATAAATCTAAGAGAAAATAAAAATTCTAAAACTACTCATATTGTGACTTTACTAGATTCACCCAAAGAAAATACTTCTCTTGAAATTAGTTATGAGATTAATGTCGTAGATTCATCTAGTGGCAAGAATAAATCACCCGGAGGTAAAAATAAAGGAAAAGGTAAAGCGAAACAAAATACTTCTCCTAAAGATAAATTAGAAAAAACCAAACCATCTCACAAAATAAAAAAGCCTTGTTATCCTTGTCTAATCTGTGATGAAGATCATTACACCAAGGAGTGCCCTCATCCTGCAAAGGTTACTAAATTCGTTAAATATTTACCCACCCCTGTTGTTTTGAAGGATCCATTTCCTTCTCAAGACAGTAAGATGGTTTCACACAACCCTTCTTCTTCTTCCATGTCGTCATATTTAATATGTACTCACAAGTTATGGTATCCACGAGATCTAAGGATTATGGATCGAAGGAACCTGTCGTAAATGGAAACGATACTACTTCACCTAGTCCATCTTCCACATAAATTCCTCCTCCTTCTGAACCATTATAGATCGAGAAACCAAATTCTGACATGGTGATTTGACCACCTCCTAAAGGTGTTCTTATAAAGTCAACTTTTATTCCTCATGCACGAGCTTCTTGGAATTACAACATTGTTGAAGATCTGGCTATGTCACCTTCAACAATGTCGACCCTTGAAGTGTTGCAGAATTGTCGAACACAAAGGAAATTGCTATTTCCAACAATATGAGCTACTGATCACCATAATTCTAATCTTATTGTCTTTGATCTTGAGAGTCATGTACCTACACTTCCACATCAACTGACATTTCAAATACCAGTTTTCGTCAAAACTAAATGAGTCTTTCACAGGGTAATTGACGAAGGATATTCTACATGTATCATGTCTATTGCTTGTTTGAAAACCTTGGGTTCTCCAACCATTCTTTCAGTCTCCTACAACTTTGAAAGCCTTTCATGGAAGAGGTTTTCGTCCATATGGAATTCTAAATGATCTACCTATAGAGTTAGAAGGTAAGACGGTTGCAATTGAATTTTAATTTTTTGATGCTTAGCTTGATTATAACCATTTACTAGGTCAAAGTTGGATCTATGTTATGTCGTAAGTGGTCTCATAATTTTTTTTCGTATGATAATGTTTCCCCATAAAGGAAAAATGGTAAAAGCAGATCAATAGTATTACTACACTTTAGACCCTAATTCTACATGTAGTATACCCTTTATTGGAAAAATGGTTACTTCGTATGAAGATGTTTGGGTAGGTTTGCTTAAGGATTAATCGCTCATGGGAAATTTTGCACTCCCTCCACCGAATTTTCCTAATAATATTGCCCAGGTTAATATGATTACATTAAGCATAATTCAATCTTCTGATACTTCTATTATGCCTTCAGAGTTTTAATTGATCTCGTATGGCAGTGAGATGCCTTTGAGCCAATTTGAATTAGCTTATCAGGAAGTCCAATATTTTTCCAGCCCACCATCATCCAAAGTTGATCGAGTGAATGTGATCATTGATGATTATTATCATTTTTCATGGTTATTACCAATGTCATTTCCTGATCCCTTTGATAACAAGTTTCCAACTGACGAAAGTATCATGGAAATCATGACTTTGGATGAAATTCCATGGGACGATTATCATCATCGTTCCTCCTTTCTCCGTAGCCTTGATAAATTTGAGAATTATTTTTCATCTATGTTTTTGTCTAAGATTGTGGATAGTCGTCAATGTTATATGCCAATCCTTAATTATGAATCTGAAATGAATCAAGGAAGCATATCTACAACTGTACCAATCAACATCTCAGTTAAACCCGGAATTATCGAGAACATTCACATAGGTGCTTCGTGCTCCCTTGACGAAATTGAGACATATAAAGCCCTATTCTAGGAATTCCAAGACATTTTTTTCTTGGTCCTATGATGAAATGATAGGATTTGACCCTAACATTGTAATTCCCGAAATAAAGACTTACCATGATGCCAAACCTGTTAGACAAAGATTACGTCCAGTGCATCCACGAAAAGTCGTTGCTATAAAAGCTGAAGTTGAAAAATTACATAGAGCAGGTTTCATTTATCTTGTTCCCTTAACTGATTAGGTGTCCAATATTGTTCCAGTTAACAAGAAGCAAGGGACCATTAGAGTATGTGTCGACTATAGGGATCTCAAAACTCTTGTCCAAAGGACAATTATCCTACTCCTTATATCGATCAAATTGTTGATGATTGTGTCAGAAATTAGGTTTTCTCTTTTAAGAATGGATTTTATAGATACAAACAAATAAACATACTCCCTATTGATCAACATAAAAATACATTCATTTGTCCCTGGGAAACCTATGCCTATCAAAAACACCCTTTTGGATTGAAGAATGTTGACACAACTTTTCAAAGGGAAATGTCTTACGCATTTCACGATATCAAACATATTGTAAAACCCTACTTGGATGACTTACGAGCTCACTCACTAAGACGAAAAGATCATTCGATGAATTTCAGAGAAATTTTCATTAGATGTAGGAATTAAAAATGTTTGTTTGAATCCTCACAAATGCATTTTTTGTATACAATCTGGCCAATTGTTGGGATTTTTCGTGTCAAAGGAAGGCCTTCGTGTCGATCCACTCAAGGTAGAGGCTATTTTCAATTTTCCTCCTCCTTCCAATATACGCCAAATCCAAATTTTACAAGGGAAAGAATTTTTTTTACGTAGATTCATACGTAACTATGCTGAGATAACTAAATATTTTACTAGACTGTTGAAAAAAGGCATCCCATTTATCTGGGATAAGCTTGATCAAAATGATTTCGATGCATTGAAAAACACATTTACCCATACACCATTGTTGCATCCGTCTAATTATCATCAAAACTACTTTTTGTATTTATCTTCATTCGATGCCACCATTGGCATGGTGCTAGTTCAGGAAGATGACTATAACGATGAACATGTGATCGATTATTTGAGTAGGAATCTCACAAATTGAAATCAAATACACACATGTGGATAAATTGGCCTTGGAATCCATTCAAGTTGTCCAACGTTTTCATCACTATATACTCTTATGAAAAACAACAGTGATCTCTGATTGCAACGCTATGATGTACATTCTTACCAGAGAATTGCTAGGGGGAAAATACTCTAAATTGATAATTATCCTGCAAGAGTTTGGGGGAAAATACTATAAATGGATAATTATCCTGCAAGAGTTTGATTTAGAATTTGAAATATTTAAGTCTAAGATATCATTTATGTTTGCTAAGTTATTGTGTGACTTTCCCTATACTGAGACAGAAACCGTGGTAGAGGATTCTCTTCCAGATGGATCCCTTTTTCTTATCAGTACTTTAGATTGATGGTATGAAGATATCATTATATATCTTCAAACTCATACTTTTAGGGCAGAATTGTATCAAACTGATCGTCATTGAATCTGGTACCAATCCCAACAATATACTATTGTTGGCGATACAATTTATCTTTGTGGTGTTGATTCCATTTTTTGACATTGTTTGACACACGAGGATGCCGAGAAGGCATTAAATGACTACCATTATGGAGCTTGTGGTGGTCATATGTCAGGGTTTTCAACTTCCCAAAATATATTGTGTGTTAGCTATTTTTGGTCCTCAATATTTAAATATTGCATAACCACAGTTCAGAAGT
Organism: Pinus albicaulis; assembly: GCA_034641835.2. Taxonomy (NCBI): domain Eukaryota; kingdom Viridiplantae; phylum Streptophyta; class Pinopsida; order Pinales; family Pinaceae; genus Pinus; species Pinus albicaulis. The sequence continues at coordinate 330,842 of JAXQQM020063099.1, read as the reverse complement.
GCCATAATTACCAGGTTTACCAACGCAACATGTGTGCGCCTCCAACTCCTCTTCAACCAATCGTAGTTGTCGGTCCATTTGCTAAATGGGGCATTTATTTTGGTACATGTAACCCTCACTTGGACGAGGGGTATAGGTATATTATTCTAGCAGTAGATTTTTTTACAAAATGGGCCAAGGTGATGCCTACATATAAGGATGATGGTGAAATTGCAACCATTTTTATATTCAACCATGTAATTTCTAGGTTCGGCGTTCCACAAGCTATAGTTACGGACCATGGTAGCCACTTTCGAAACTTTATGATGACCGAAATTTCTGCACAGCTAGGCTTGTGCGATGACAACTCCACCCCTTATTATCTGCAAGAGAATGACTAAGTAGGAGTTGTTAACAAGGTTTTGACCACTATGATCAAATGGATTGTCGAAATTCATAATGAAACTAGCTTATGATACTTTTTTCAACCTTGTGGGAATATTGTACCTCTGCAAAAACATCAACTGAATTTACTACCTTCCAACTTTTTTTCAGTTTAGAGGCAATTTTTATGATTGAATTTGAAATTCCGTTGTTGAAACTAGCCATTGAGTTGTTACCAGCTACCTCCACAGACGAAGAAAATTTTGTTTAATTAGCGCAACTAGATGAGACTCACCATGATGTTGCACTAGCTAGTGAGGCTCATAAGAAACGGGTTAAGGCTCAATTTGACCGAAACGTGAATCCTCGTTCATATTCAGAAGGTGACCTAGTCTTGGTCTATGATAAAGCGCATGATAAAGTAGGTGCTGGTAAATTCAAACCCATGTGGCATTGTCCTTACATTGTAAAATGTGTACTAGACAAAGGGGCCTGTGAACTAGTTTATTATGACGGTGTTTCTTTGGGAGAGCCCAAAAATGGTCTCTACCTAAAGAAATATTATGCGTGATTTATTTTGTGAAGATTTTTTACATTACTTGTATCATATTTTTATGAAGTGTATGCATTAGGTTTTGCATTTTTTACAATTTCCTTCTTATCTTGTGTTACACTTGATTTGTAGATGTCGACATTCCATCAGACTTACATTGGCTTTGCTGATGGCGCTAGTCGTAGTACTCAGAATCTCTTTTCCGTGGCTTGGGCTACCTATTCGCTCACTAATGAGTTAGTTTCTATTCATGGGATATGCCTTAGTCGAACGACGAATACCATAACAGAGTATAGTGCAGTGATTGAAATATTATTTGATGCCATTTCATTTGGCATTAGTCATTTGATCATTATGTTAGATTAACAACTCATAATATTACATTTAAACAATGTCTATGTAGTGAGAAGTTCAAAAATGCTAAGAATGTTTTTACGGGTTCGTCTCTTGGAAAGAAAATTTTATTATATTGAATATCAACATATTCCGAGAAGTTTAAACACATTAATTGATGCATTGGCGAATCATGTGTTAAATATACATTTGAAACATTTGTAAACAAAAAACAATACATCCACATATTAAACAAGATAAACTGAAATGATAAGTATTAGTTTCCATTAGGTAAAATAGTTTGTAAAAAGTGTGTTACAAAAATGTCATCCAAAGACATGAGGCCCTAAGACCATTATTATCCGAACATGTTGATACGAAAAATCAAAATCTAGCCCTAAAATATTAGCAACTAAGCATGATGGTGATCATGATAGCAGACTATAGCATGTGTTATGCATCGTAGTAGGTGGATGATTGGCCCTGGAACTCCTACTATGTGCATCTGGTACCGCAAAGGAAAATCATCAAGTCCAATCTCTAGAATGTCTAGATCTAACCTCTCCAGGTTATGCTCTAGCTCAATCAAGGTCTTTACTGTGTCAGGGTTAGGCATTGCAACAAATAATGGTTGATTTCCCTATTTTTCAAAAATTCGTAGTCCGGCTGGTCTATCTGGGCCAATATCTGCATGACCAATTTAGATATTAGCTTTGAATGTCAAAAAAAAAAAATAGAAAACATAAAAACTATAAAAATGAGAAGTTTTCACCTAGGTCACCCCATTGCATCCCTACTCAAAGTGGAATATCTGGGTCACCTCTGTAATCAATCCCTGAACATGGAAAGTCTTTGATCATAATAATCTGATGTTCCAGCCACCCGAAGAACTCAGGAGTATATTTCACCACCAGGCCATCACCTCCATGGAGAGCCATCAACAAGACCCATAAAAGCATGTGAGGATCCCGAGGTCCTCCTATCTCTGCTAAAACCTGTTATGGGGCAAGGAGGGGAATATGGTCTAGAGAAAATGAAATCAAGATAGTGCCATATCTGTAGTTCTTGAGTTTCCTGTTTTTTCACTAGTCAGTTTCCCTTTCATGTTGGAAACTACCCCTTCGCACCAGTTGAAAATAGTTGGTTGTGAACACTCCAAGAGGATTTGGATATGATCATTTGTGGCCAAGTGAAGCACTATGCTTCCATAGAATCTGGTAACTTTAAAGGCGATGGTTCTCATAGAGAGCCGCTCAATAGTTTTTTTGTTAATTATTCTATCATTGAGCTGAGCCTCGTCAATACAATATCACCTCAAATAAGTAGTAGTGGTTTCTCCTCTTGGTATGTGTCCATACAAGGATATATCTGTCCCTCTGCGAGAGAGTCCAATAAAAAAATAGATATCATCAACATATATGGTGAGGCACTGATCTCCTATCACGAAGCATTGATCTTGGACATCCCATGCCCTCACCGTCCAATTCATGAGATCTAGCTGAGCTTTCATCCCTCGAATTATCTAGTATTTGTATAGGCCATAATCTCTTAGGGCCTGCAATGTTGTTGGATCATTTAAATCTTCTAAATATTGGTTTTCATGCTCTCTCTCTCTCTTCACTCCATTGTGAACGGTAAAAAAGCTTGAAAATAACAATAGTGGAAGGTTAGAAAACAATGTGAGTGATTTTGCAAAATTTGGGGGCATATTTCTTTTTTTTTGGAAAACCCTTGGCGCTTGTGCTATCACTCTTTATGAACAAAGCACATTTGTGCAATTTCTCAGGAGAAAAAACATGCAAATCACAGATATCTATGTGTAAAAAATAGTTGGTGTGCGGTCCCGATGAAGGGAAACCACGCACATCCGAGGGCACATTTAAAAAATAAAATCATCCCTTAAAAACCAAATACATGGCTAAAATTAAAAATTAATCCAATATAAATGAAGATAATGAAGCACTCTCTTACCTAGAGAAGACGATTCTCGATTTCGTCCATCGGTTTGCTTGGAATGAACTCCTGAAGTTTGTGGTAAAAAACCCTTTTTTTTCTCTCAATTGGTTAAAAAATCAAATAGTAAAAATGATTTTACTTTTTGAAATTTAATAAGTTTTTAGGCCATTGAAATATTATTTTTTATGCCTTTTAACTTTTAAATTCAAAATATTTATGGTTTTTGATATAATTTTTGAGCAGATACGATAATTTTTGGGTTTAATGTGTGCAAAAAATGTTACAACATAAAAATGGATAATTTTGATGTTGAACGAACTTTTATCACTTTTTCGGGTTCTCGGAAATACAAAAAAGAAAAACCGTGGAGTTATCTTTTAAGATATTTTCACACTCTCTAAACATGAAAATATTTTTGAGTACTTGAAAATTCAAACTTGAAAAAGTAAATGAGGATTCCTCTATTCAATATAAGTTTACCCCTTTTCCGGATTGAACTAGACTATTTAGGAAAAAGGTATACATTAACTAGTCATGGTCAATAGAGTTATCTTCTGCATCATTTTATCCCTTTTCAGGCTTAAGAGACTAAATTTAAGAAAAATAACATTATGGAGTTTAGTTACTTTTTTCTCCTCACTCCTGAAAAAGGAAAAACGCTGAGCTTTACTTTCTCTGGGCTCGTTAAAATTTTACATTGAAAGAACAACATGAGTTTTCTTTTTGTGTCTTTTCAAACTCTTTAAACATGAAAATGACATCAAGTTGTCCCTTCATTGGGCTCATAAAATCTAAACAGTGTAGGATTCGTCAATCATGACAAGGCTGAACCACTCCTTAGGGTTCATTAAAAATAATTTGGAGGACTGATCCGAAGGATGAGCTTACAGGACAAGCAAATGTTATCCTCCTCAAGCTTGAAAAAAATAAAGAGGTACTTGCCAGTAATGTTGGGGGGAAAATTGGGAAAAAAAATCATTTTTGTATTTAATTTATGGTAGTATGTTTCTCTTGAACATGACACACCATCACACATATGCTTGGCTTGGGAAATCCATTTGTCTCACAATTAATCAAACCTCATTGAAAGTCTTCATATGGTTTTGGGTATTATCATTGAGTCAAATGTTGGAAAGTCTAAGTGTCCTATCACCGATATGTTCAAGAGAAGTCCAACCTCAGTGAAAATTACCTTGCAATTTGTAGCCTTCAATCATGTCAGCCATCCCTAAGTCATTCCTTCCAAACAGTTCTTAAAAAAATTACATGAGTTTCGTGTCGTAGGTCCTCCTACAATGGATCGCTTCTTATCAACTAAAACTCAATAACTAAGATGTTGATCTAGAACTATTACATCGATCATAGTTATGAGGTCACAGTTCCCTATGTCACAGTTCCTAGATCACAGTTCCAGAGGTCATAGTTCCTCAATCACATCAGTCATAATTACTTAGTCAAAGTTCCCTAGGTCATAGTTCCAAGTGTTATACTCACATGATCTCTATTGTTATTCAGAATTATGGATTACAGATAAAACATTCTTCCCTAAATGTGTGCTCATTTAGAACAACAGGTTAAAGACTTTGCAACTACTTTTCCTAACAATAAATAGACACATAGAATGGATCAAGAAACTTTCTTGGAGTCCAAGCGCTTCCAAGTCTCCTTCTTTCGCTCTTGTTGTAGCTTCAAATCCAAGCTAGATCATCGAAATATTTCCTGCAAGAATGAACAATAAACAACAAAGAGATAGCAATATACAGATGTCTATTCAAGTTATTCAGTTAAATCAATGAAACATGAACCATATACATCAGAGAAGAATTCATAATATGAAAGACAGAATCTTATACAGATACATATGTGGGAAAGTAAGCAACAATATTTATTAATGGATAGAAGGGGAGGTTACAACCAGTGATTGATTTGATGTCACCATCTCCAGCATCATCCCAGCCTCATCACAATGCACATCTGTCCAACAGCATGTCACTCAAATCAAATCCTCAATTGAAATTCCACCAGCATTTCTCTTCTCAATTTCTTCCTTCTCAAGCACTAGGATCTGTGCTCAATTTATAGATGATTTGAAGGTAGTTTCACAATCAATGAATTTATAATAATATGCAAGACATGTTCCCAAACTCAGAGATGTCAAATGGACACATGGATTCGAAGTTTGACATGTATTCACTCTTTTAGAAGGCACTGGCCAAGTGGAGATTTCAGAACAATGAGAATTTCGCTCCCAATTTGAACAACGCACACTTGAGTGTTGGAAAGTGCTTTTCAGAGCACCCTTGAGTGGGGCTACCTGCATATGCAAAGAACTTAGCCCCTTTAGAGACTGCGTTGGTGAGCTCATAGGTGATTTAATCATGTACTTCAAATCTTGGAAACCTTGTAGTGGAAGTCATGGATGATTTGTCTTGTTCTTTGTCTTAGGGCATGTAGCAACTGAAATGATAGTGGATGATAGACCCTATTCATTGGTTTTGGGGATGATGTCCAGTTAACCAGGTCATTGGGAATGGTGCCAAATTGACCTATAACAATTTCCCCCTGAAGCATGAATTCATAATAATAATAACAATATTTTTTAAATGAGATGATTTACACTGTGATGGGTTGGAGCTGAAGCGGAGTGTTGACCTGCATCAATTTTACAATACATTACATCATGATATATCCACTTGATCACGAATTGTTGAGGGAAGGCATTCCCATGCTCAACACATAAACTATCTAATAACATGTACATAGTTCAGAAAGTCGTCTACATTGGAATGTTGCCCAATACAGACATGCCTATAGATATAGGCCCATGTTCGGATGACAATCTGTATGTAAGGTCACCATACAGATGATGTGTACAACAATCCTGAAATCACAGCCTGGACGGCTGAAACTAGATCCGGGGTCTTTTTATCTTGTTCACTCGATCATTCGGGTACAAGTCTAGCCATGAGAATATATGATTTGTAGTCAAACATGATAAGACATCATTTGATTACCAGCTAATGATGTGAGATGTTAACAAATGCGAGAGAACCACCATTGATGACAATGGCCCTCAAGGTACTAGAGTACATTTCGTAAGGCGTGAATAGATGATTTGATGTCAAACGCCAAACAAAATCTTTCGGTCAAAATTCTGGAAGTGAGGATCTTGTCGATGCTGTAACAAACCTCATGGTACTGGAATATGATGTTTCTAGGTGAACTTCGTGGATAATGATTTGTCATCGACAGGAAGTCAATTTATTGTGAAACGGGAGTTACTGATTTCAGAGACAAAGTTATGACTTGATATAGCAATGTTCATGGATGACTGTCATGAGAATGAAGTTTGTGGTAACATTGTTAAAGTATCTAGTATTATGTCTAAATATGACACTCACTTTAATAAGGGACCCTCAAATATTGCTCTCTTTTTGCTAATGCATTAAATAAATCCTTGAAATGCTTTAAGTGTCTTCCGAAATCAGTTTTCTTCTCTCAGTTGATTAAGGGTTGAAACTGATTCTAATGACTACATTTTGTTGACATGTAGTGCATGATATTATTACCATGAACTGATAATATTGAGTGTTTGAACGTTCACTATTGGGTAATTGTAATAATTGCTGACATGATGTTTAACTTCATTGATCATTGAACTGACAATAGTCCAATATTCTAGCATATCAATGTTTGCATTTTATTTTTTCGTGGTGATAAGGATAGAGTAGACTTATATGTTTGTCATGATTTAATGCTCTTAATGGTACAACTAAGTGTTGATGTGCTTCACACATTATTGGTTAAGCAAGATAAATTCCTTGAAATTGATAACTCCAAGCTCAATTCACAAGGTCACATTTCCAAAGGTTAGGGTTTCTAGGGTTATATTAGAGTTCCCTAGGTCACATTGGTCACATTTCTAGATTTGTGACCTCAAAAACTATTACATCAATCACAATTCATAGGTCACAGTTCCAGACGTCATAATTCCAAGTGCTAGAGTTAGTTCTTAATGTTTTGCAATTGAGTTTTGGAACTGTGACCTCGGCCTTAAGAACTTCCCAAGGTTACAATTCACAAGGTCATAGTTCCAAAGGTAATAGTTCCTTAGGTCACATCGATCACATTTCCCATGTCACAATTATGGAGTTGTGATCTCGAAAACTAGTGCATCGGTCACAATTCACAGGTCATAGTTTCAAGTGTTAGAGTTAGTTCCTTAGTGTTCCACGATTAAATTTTGTAACTGTGACCTCGTGAACTATCACATCGATCAAAATTACGTAGGTCATAGTTGTAGAGGTCTTAGTTACCTAGGTCACATTTGTAGAGGTCAGGGTTTTTGAGGTCATAGTTCTGGAACTGTGAACTTGGAAACCATTACATCAATCACATTCCCTAACGTAACAGTTCCCTAGGTCACAGTTCCAAGTGCTACAGTCATTGTTCCTTAGTGTTTTACAATTGGCCTTTAGAACTGTGACCTCATGAACTATTACATCGATCATAGTTATGAGGTCACAGTTCCCTATGTCACAGTTCCTAGATCACAGTTCCAGAGGTCATAGTTCCTCAATCACATCAGTCATAATTACTTAGTCAAAGTTCCCTAGGTCATAGTTCCAAGTGTTATACTCACATGATCTCTATTGTTATTCAAAATTATGGATTACGGATAAAACATTCTTCCCTAAATGTGTGATCATTTAGAACAATAGGTTAAAGACTTTGCAATTACTTTTCCTAACAATAAATAGACACATAGAATAGATCAAGAAACTTGCTTGGAGTCCAAGCGCTTCCAAGTCTCCTTCTTTCACTCTTGTTGTAGCTTCAAATCCAAGCTAGATCATCGAAATATTTCCTGCAAGAATGAGCACTAAACAACAAAGAGATAGCAATATACAGATGTCTATTCAAGTTATTCAGTTAAATCAATGAAACATGAACCATATACATCAGAGAAGAATTCATAATATGAAAGACAAAAGCTTATACAGATACATATGTGGGAAAGTAAGCAGCAATATTTATTAATGGATAGAAGGGGAGGTTACAACCAGTGATTGATTTGATGTCACCATCTCCAGCATCATCCCAGCCTCATCACAATGCACATCTCTCCAACAACATGTCACTCAAATCAAATCCTCAATTGAAATTCCACCAGCATTTCTCTACTCAATTTCTTCCTTCTCAAGCGCTAGGATCTGTGCTCAATTTATAGATGAGCTGAAGGTAGTTTCACAATCAATGAATTTCTAATAATAGGCAAAACATGTTCCCAAACTCAGAGATGTCAAATGGACACATGGATTCGAAGTTTGACACATATTCACTCTTCTAGAAGGCATTGACCAAGTGGAGATTTCAGAACAATGAGAATTTTGCTCTGAATTTGAACAACACACACTTGAGTGTCGGGAAGTGCTTTGCAGAGCACCCTTGAGTGGGGCTACCTTCATATGCAAAGAACTTAGCCCCTTTAGAGACTGCGTTGGTGAGCTCATAGGTGATTTAATCATGTACTTCAAATCTTGGAAACCTTGTAGTGGAAGTCATGGATGATTTGTCTTGTTCTTTGTCTTAGGGCATGTAGCAACTGAAATGAGAGGGGATGATAGACCCTATTCATTAGTTATGGGGATGATGTCCAGTTAACCAGGTCATTGGGAATGGTGCCCAAATTGACCTATAACAATTTTCCCCTGAAGCATGAATTCATAATAATAATAACAATATTTTTTGAATGAGATGATTTACATTGTGATGGGCTGGAGTTGAAGCGGAGTGTCGACCTGCATCAATTTCACAATACATTACATCATGATATATCCTCTTGATCACGAATTGCTGAGGGAAGGCATTCCCATGCTCAACACATAAACTATCTAATAACATGTACATAGTTCATAAAGTCGTCTACATTGGAATGTTGCCCAATAAAGACATGCCTACAGATATAGGCCCATGTTCGGATGACAATCTATATGTAAGGTCACCATACAGATGATGTGTACAACAATCCTGAAATCATAGCCTGGATGGCTGAAAGATCCGGGTTCTTTTTATCTCGTTCACTCGATCATTCAGGTACAAGTCTAGCCATGCGAATATATGATTTGTAGTCAAACATGGTAAGACATCATTTGATTACCAGCTAATGATGTGAGATGTTAACAAACGCGAGAGAACCACCATTGATGTTAATGGCCCTCAAGGTACTAGAGTACATTTCGTAAGGCATGAATAGATGATTTGATGTCGAATGCCAAACAAAATATTTTGGTCAAAATTCTGGAAGCGAGGATCTTGTCGATGCTATAACAAACCTCATGGTACTGGAATATGATGTTTCTAGGTGAACTTCCTGGATAATGATTTGTCATCGACAGGAAGTCAATTTATTGTGAAACGGGAGTTACTGATTTCAGAGGCAAAGGTATGAATTGATATAACAATGTTCACGGATGACTGTCATGAGAATGAAGGTTTATGAGTATTTCAGAAGGATGAGTATTCACTGGATGACTTCTCTTGAACATATCAGCGACACTGAGATGAGTTGGAAATATTGACCCAAAACCGAAGTGAAGGTATGATGAACCATAGGTATGAATGAAATTTCAAGAAGATTACCCAACCCAAATAGTCACGGTGATGGAGTGAAGTGTCATGTTCAAGAGCGACCTGCTACCATAAAAAGTTCTGTTCACTTTCCCAAATTTTCCCCGGTCATTTGTCGACCAATACCTCTTTATTTTTTAATAAGCTTGAGGAGGATAACATATGCTTGATCTATAATTCAACCCTTTGGGCGAATAATGTATCACTATTTAATAATTTAACGAGTCTAGTGATGAATAAAACTCGATTCTTGCCATGATCGACAAGTTCGTCGCTATTTTATGTTTTAACGAGCCTAATGACAGTGACAACCCGATCCTTTTTCATATTTAGAGAGTTTGAAAAAGAGGACGAAAGAAAACTCCATAAGTACTTTTTCGTAAAGTTGTCGCTCAGATCTGAAAAAGTGTAAAATAATATATGAGAGAACCTCTTTAGTCATGTTTGACCAAGGTATTCCTTTTTCGTAAATAATATATCTTTCCGGAAAAGGGTTAAAGTTATACTGAGTAGATATCAATTCATTTACTTTTACGAGCTCGAAAAGACAAGTTCTTGACAATATTTTCACATTATCGGAGTCTGAAAAGAGCTGAAAGAAGGCTCTAGGGGTTCCTTTTTTGCTGTTATCGAAGCTCGAAAAAGAGATAAAAGTGCGCTTCAAGTCATTTTTCATTTTTAACAAAGCTCGAAAAATAAGGATAAATGTATGCTTTGTGGTCAAATCATTCTTGAAATAAATCTTCACGACTAATTTGTTCATCAGTTGTAAAACCTGTTCAGAACAACATAAAATAGATTAAAAATACCTATTTCATGATAAAAATATAATAAAATCATATTCATAGCAATAAATATGATTTGAAAATAACTAAATGACTATTAAAAAGAGTTTTACTATTCATTTTTGCCATTCAATAGTTACCATTTTCATTTTGGATCTATGAACCTGTTTTTGCCCCCGAACTTCAACCGTTGATTGCAATCGTTTCTGTGGACAATTTTCATTATCGTTTGATCCAGGTTAGTGCCATGAACCCTCTCTTTCTTTCAATAGTCAATTCATTTCCTTTCATTGCAAATTTTTAGGGTTTTGAGCCCCTTAGGGTAAATTTTGCTTCCAAAGAGGGCAACACACCCTTAGGCATTGAAAAGTGTGTTGTGGAGCACCTAAACTGAAGTCTAGTTGCATATGCAACGCATTTTCCCTTTTTCAAGATTGCGTTGGGCGCAATCTTCATTTTTTATTCTTGCACTATGCTCAAAATTTGTCTAATTTTTTGCATTGAAAGGAGTCTAATGAGTCTTATGGTTATGTTTCAGGATTTCATCGGACTATAATGACGATTACATGAAGAGAAAGAGAGCATGAAGAATAGGATATGATTGCCTTAAATGATCCGGGTATAGTAAAATCCCTAAGATATTGTGGCTTGTTAAAGTACTTCTGCTTGTCAGGGATGAGGCAACAAATAGAGCATTTAGAGTTCCTAGTTCAAGCATTGGATCCAACTATCGAGGCATTTCACATTAGGAAAAAAGTGGTTCCTATTATAGTAGAGGATGTATACTTTCTCATAGGTTTGTCGAGGAGAAGCTTGCCTATTTCCCTCTCAGGGTCTGCTCTTGGAGGAGAGACTGTGAGAGATTATGTTTTGTAATATTGCTATCCAAGGGCAGAACTGTTGGGTATGTGTTATATTCTTTCCACGACTAGCCCCACGCGCTGTATGTTGCGCTGGGCGCAGCAGGGGGGGTCACAAGGGAGGAGGCAACCCCCACTGTTGGGGTCCGGGGCAGCGCCCCGGCGAAAATTATTTTGGTGTGCGAACCCACTCATAGGTGGACCCACCCATGTTTTGTGCATGATTTTGCACATGGTTTTGGGGTACGATGGTTTTCGACCCCTGGTATTTTGAAGATCCGGTCAAAGGAACTACGGTTATGTTCTAATCCAGGGTTAATGGATTGGGGATTATGTATGCTTCGGCATGTATATATATGTGTTGTAACACTAAAAGGAAAATAATGAAAAATCAAGCTGGTCGTCCCGACTTGGGATCCAGGGGAAAATCTTTGTGTTTATGTGATTTATGTTTTATGCTCTCGCTATTGTTTATTTTCTGTTATAAGATTCGTGTGTAGATAATTTATATTTAGGATTAAAACCTGCATTTTTTATCAGAGTTGTTTCGGGTTCAAGGGGACACCTTTGCTGCTGAGGGTTTTTTGCTTGGGCTTGAGGTAGACCCTGTTCAGTGGGAGATCTGCGGGATCGATTCTTGCGGTGAAAGAAGATGGCGAGCAATGGAAAGATAGAGATCGAGAAATTTAATGGTCAGAGTTTTGAGTTGTGGAAGCTCAAGATGGAGGATCTGTTGGTGGATAAAGATCAGTGGATCGCGGTAGATCCAGGTACTAAACCAACGACAATGTCAGATGAAGACTGGAAGAAATCGGATCGTGTTGCCAAGAGCACAATATGGTTGTGTGTCTCGCATTCGTATTGTTGAACAACTGGAGAAGCTACGGCGAAGAATTTGTGGGGAAAAACTTGGGACTTTGTACCAATCTAAGTCTCTGGTGAATAAGTTGTTCCTGCAGAAAAAGCTGTATAACCTGAGGATGAAGGACGGAGACTCGGTGACAGAGCATCTGAACGCCTTCAATATTGTGGTAATTCAGTTGTCATTTGTTGATATTAAAATCTCAGATGAAGATAAGTGCATCAGTTTATTTTGTTCTCTTCCAGACTCATGGGATAGTCTGGTTATTGTAATAGGTAGCAATACAACTACCTTGAATTTTGATGACATTGTCTCAACCTTGCTGTCGGAGGAAATGACACGGAGAAATATGGAGGGTCAAAATGGAGATGCCTTATCTGTACGAGGAAGGTCCCAAAACATAAACAAGAATAAGGTTTTGAGTGGGAGATCTAAATCTAGAGGGAGATCTAAATCTCCTGGAAAGTTTGTAAAGGTATGCTGGAAATGTGGAAAGGAAGGGCACTACAAAAAGGACTGCAGATCTAAAGCTCCTGAGAAAGGAAAGGGATCCAATGATGCTCATTCTGCAGAGGCAAAAACCACCTCGGATGAAGGTGGGGGATGTGTATTTGGCTTCTTCTTCAAATACACATGTAGATCATGAGTCATGGTTGATTGACATAGGTGCATCATTTCACTTCACTCCCCATAGGGAGTGGTTCTGCGAGTATGAGAAATATGATGGTGATGTCTTCCTAGGGGATGATAGGTAGGCCAGAATCGTCGGACATGGAAAGGTCAAGCTGAAGCTGTAAGGTGGAAGGATTAGAACACTTCCCGGTGTTCTGCATATTCTCGATCGTAATGTAAAATCTGATTTCTCTCGTAAGCGAGATGGATGATGCAGTAAACAAGAGCCAGAAAGATGTCTGCAAGATGGTTCAGAGCACTGAGCATCGGTATTAATGCGGGGAGTCTGATTGGAACCTGTGACAAGCTACAAGGTAGCACCGTTACCGATGGGTGAAACCGTTTCCGTGGTTCCTGAAAGTGGAGCGGAAAGCCTAGCTTTCTCTAGAGAAAAGACCATGCTATGGCATCAAAGGCTTGGACATATTGGAGAGAAGGGCCTTCGGATACTGTATAGAAATGGTATGGTAGAAGGTATGTCTAATTTCTCTCTGGATTTTGATTTCTGTGAACATTTTGTATATGGGAAGCAGAATTGGGTGAGTTTTCCTTCTGGTGCTAAGAGGGCAAACAAGATATTAGAACTTGTGCACAATGATGTGTTTGGACCTGTGTCAGTTCCATCACTGGGAAATTCTGTGTATTATGTTTCATTCATAGATGAATTATCAAGGAATACATGGATATATTTCTCGAGGAAGAAATCTGAAGTCTTTGAAAAATTTAAAGAATTCAAGGCTCTGGTGGAAAACTAGACAGAGAAGAAGATAAAGGTGTTGAGGACAGATAATGGTGGGGATTTCTGCAAGAAGGAATTTGAAGAGTTCTGTAAGAAGTGTGGTATAGCACGGCAGAATACTACTCCATACACACCTCAGCAAAATGGAGTTGCAAAAAGAATGAACAGAACGATGGAAAAGGCAAGAAGCATGCTCGGGGCAGGCCGGTTAGGACAAGAATTTTGGGCAAGAGGGCAAAGTGAGATCGCATGATGTTACTTAGTTAACAGATCACCTTCATCAACATTGGAGGATAAGACTCCACATGAGGTATGGACTGGTAATAAACACTCTCTTTCACATATGAGGGTATTTGGGTGTGATGCATATGTACATGTTCCAAAGGAGAAAAGGACCAAGTTGGATAATAAATCTAAAAGGTGCATATTTATTGGGTATAATGATGGTTTAAAGGGTTACAAGCTTTGGAACCCGGAAACAAGGAAGGTTGTGTACAACCGAGATGTGGTGTTTAGAGAGGTGAAAGATGTTGTTAAACATGAATTCCTACCAAAGGAACTTGAAAAGATAGAGTTTGAGCTAAAGGAGGATGAATCAGACTCTACAACAGAAGAAGACTCAGAAGAGGAAGAGCCACAAACTCCAGTTGTGAGAAGATTAGTTCGGGAAAGAAGACAACCAGAAAGGTATAGTCCATCTGCTTTCTGTTCTTCCGTTTAGGTTTTGCCTTAACTATAACTCGATGATGATCCCGTAACCGGCTGGGGAGTGCGTAGATTCCGTAGGATGGAAACTCGGGAAGGAGGCCATGGTTGATGAAATGGAATACTCGCACAAAAATGAGGCATGGGATCTAGTGGAGTTGCCTACTAGAAGGAAGCCCATTGGGATAAAATGGGTGTTTAAGAAGAAGATTAATGTAGAAGGCAAGGTGGAGAAATACAAAGCTCAGTTCATAGAAAAAGGTTATTCCCAGGTGTCAGGAATTGATTTTGGTGATATTTTTCTCTTGTTGCCAAAGTTACTTCTATTAGATTACCTTTATATGTTGCCGCTGCATTTGATTTTGAGGTAGAATATATGGATATGAAGAGAGCATTTCTTCACGGGGATCTAGAAGAGGAGATAGACATGAAACAACCTGAAGGCTTTATGGTGAAGGGTAAGAAAGAACCAGTATGCAGGTTGAAGAAGTCTCTGTATGGGTTAAAACAGTCACCAAGGATGTGGTATCAGAAATTTGATACCTATATACGGGGACTTGGCTTCACCAGAAGAAAGGAGGATCACTGTGTTTATTTTAAATTAATTGGTGACCATGTTATTTATTTGGTCTTGTATGTGGATGATATGTTGTTGATTGGAAATGACAAAGAAATTATCTGAGATTTGAAGACCCAAATATTCTCCAAATTCGACATGAAGGATCTTGGTGCTGCAAAATATATTTTGGGCATGGAAATTAAGAGAGATTGGGCAAAGAGGAAGCTCTAGTTAAACCAGAGGAAGTATGTCGAGACTATATTGCAGAGGTTCAACATGTAGGATAGTAAATCGGTGAATGTTCCTATTTCTGTAGATGTAAAGCTATCTGCCGAACAATGTCCCAAGACACAAGAAGAAGAGGAGGATATGTCTCGTGTTCCATATGCAAGTGCAGTGGGTAGCCTGATGTATGCAATGTTCTGTACTAGACCAGACATTGCACATGCAGTGGGAGTATTGAGTAGGTTTATGTCAAACCCAGGGAAGGAGCATTGGACAACTGAAGCGGGTTTTCAGATATTTACGTGGCACTAGTGATTATGGATTGTGCTGCCAGGGAAGACTAGGATTGGAAAGAGTGTTGGACATTCATGGTTTTGTTGATGCTGACTAGGCTAGAGATCCGGACCAAAGAAGATCTACAAGTGGGTATGTGTTTAGCCTATTTGGAGGTGCAGTCAGTTGGATGAGTAAAAGACAGTCTGTAGTGGCGCTTTCAACTACAGAGGCAGAATACATAGCAGCCACTCATGCAAGCAAGGAAGCATTTTTGTTGCAGAGATTGTGTTCAAGTATGGGGTTGGTACAACAAGCTATAAGGATAGACTGTGATAGCCAAAGTGCAATTTTTTTGGCTAAGAACCCTGCTTATCATTCAAAGACAAAGCACATTGATGTTCAATATCACTTTGTTAAAGATATGGTTGAGGTTGAAAGGGTGTTGCTGGTAAAGGTGGACACTTTGAAGAATGTTGCAGATGCATTGACGAAGTCTGTGAGCACTCAGAAGTTGTCTTGGTGTAGAGAAACAATGAGTGTTGAAGAATTGGCCCAATGACTAAGCTCTCCTGTGGCCCCCTGTGGAAAGAAACAACAAGTGGGAGAATGTTGGGTATGTGTTATATTCTTTCCACGACTAGCCCCACGTGTTGTACGTTGCGTCGGGCGCAGCAGGGGGGTCACATGAGGAGGCCCCACCGTTGGGGTCTGTGGCAGCGTCGACTTAAAATTGTTTTGCAGAAGTGACCACTCTGATAGTGGGACCCACCCATGTTTTGTGCATGATTTTGCACATGGTTTTGGGGTATTATGGTTTTCAGCCCCTGGTATTTTAAAGATCCGGTCAAGGGAACTACAGTTATGTTCTTATCCAGGGTTAATGGATTGGGGATTATGTATGATTCGACATGTATATATATGTGTTGTAAAACTAAAAAGAAAATAATGAAAAATCAAGCTGGTCGTCCCGATTTGGGATCCAGGGGAAAATCTCTGTGTTTATCTGATTTATGTTTTATGCTCTCGCTATTGTTTATTTTATGTTATAAGATTTGTGTGTAGATAATTTTTGTTCAGGGTTAAAACCTACAAGAACCAAGTAAATATGGGAAGATAAAAATCTGGGATGTTCGAGATTTGCCTTTGAGAACCATTCTTTTCACGATCGCAAAACTTGCTAGCGCCGTTACACTACATGTAGCGAATAGATCGTATATGCAGTGTGCGCTAGATTGCATGGAGCCAACAGTCTTCAATTGGTCTGAAGTTGTACTTTCTCAGATAAAAGAACAAATGAACAAGGCAAAGGGAGGAAGGAAGAAAAACTTCAGTTATGGTTCGATTCTCATTTCATTCGCCTTAGAGCGGATTCCACTGATCGAGCCACAGCATGTGACACTTGGTGTGTCTAATCCTAGAGATTCGAGGATGCAGATATGGGTAGAATTGATGGATAAGCATTCCGTCCAATCATCCATTGTGTTCTTCTCCTGGTTTAGGCGATAGGTTTTCGCCATCGATGAGTATGCATATGCAAGCGTTGATTTACGAGGAGATCCAAATTTAGCTTTACCAAAAGGTGCTCAGTGGGGTGAAATAGGTAAGAATGTTTTGACCATGCTTTTTATTTTTCTAAGGTTTATACAATGTTTTTGAATTTTGATGTTTTCCAAGACTAAATAAACGTTTGATGTAATGTAGATGTTGGTCGAGTTCAACCGGTTGAGGAACCAGAGCATGGAGCAGATGAGCCAGCAGAGAGGGTTGGTGAGAGAGCAGTCCTTCGGGATCTAGACATGGCTAAGACTCTGTCTATGCTTCGGCAACACATAGAGGGGTTGACCTTCGGGATTCCGGATTGCCGGATCGAAGAGTTACCAATGCGACTGCAACACCATACTATAGTCGTTCCTAACCGTTGGATGCGGTTACTGTGTAGGATAGCTATATATATAGCATGTTACTATGAGAATCACTAGTTTACTTTTGACATGTTGCATAAATTTTGAGGTTAGATGACCAATGTGTCTTGGGTACAAATTTTTGTAAAAACCTATAACTACTATCTATTTGATTTCAGTGTTTTCCTATGTTTATTGCACAAACCTATTCAATTATGTGAATGTTTTCTTTACATGTGTTGCAAATTTCTGTCTAAAACTTGATTAGCCAAAGAATCAGTCAATGTGTTCAAATTTATGGAAATGTGTGTCTTTCCAAAAGTCGAACTCTTAAGAACAAACGATGCAGTGTTGGATTTCTAACATTATAAACACTATCAAGTTGTAATACCACAAGTTTTGAGTCTAACCTTATGATAATGTGAGTAATACCAAATGAAATGGCATTAGAGAGAAGTTCGATCAGCGCTATACTCAACAATATTGTTTATCTATCTACAGATACAAATCCCTTGAAAATTCACTAACTCGTCGTTCGGAGCGAAAATGACCCACGCTGCAGAGGATAGATTCTGCGTACTATGAATAGCACCATCATCATATCCAACAAATGGTTCCAAAGATTCAAACATCTGCGATTAAATGTAAAGCAGATTACTAACGTCAAGAAAACTAAAAAAAAAACTAAGATAGTGAAATGCAAATCAACAACATATATATACAATATAATACAAAAAATCACTACGCTCATGATTAAGCATAGTAACGTTTCAGATACAACCCATTTCTGGGCTGCGCCAACGAAATTCCATCGTAATCCACCAACTCATAGGCACCTTTAGCAAGAACTCTTTTGAAAATATAGGTGCCATGCCATAATGGCTCAAATTTCCTTGTACCTATTACACCAACTTCTTGATCATAAAGAAGGACCAAGTCGCCCTCTGATAAAATGTGAGGTTGGACATTTTTTTCGTATTATGCCTTTATATGTCTCTTATGCGCTTCGTTGGCCAATTGAGCTTCACGATGCATTTCATCAAGATGGATGAGGTTAAAAAGACGTGCTTCTTCTTCCGAGGTGTCAGGTAACAAGTTGATTGCAAGTTTTAATGACGATATTTCACATTGGATTGGAAAAATAGCTTCCAGGTCATACACAAATTGAAAGGGAATAAATCTGGTTGCGTTTCTCACCGAGGTTCGGTAAGCCCACAAGGTCGAGTACAAGATCAAATGCCAGTTTCTTTTACGAAATCCTATCATTCGTTGAAGCATACATTTAATAATTTTGTTGATAGCCTCAACTTGTCCATTTTATTGCGAATAATAAGGAGTAGAATTATCATGTGAAAATCCTAACTAGGCAATTAATTCAACCATCATGTGGTCGCGAAAATGCTTCCCATGATCTGTAACTATAGCCTGTGGGACCCCAAACCGTGCAATAACATGATTAAAGAAAAATAATGTAGCTGTTTGTCTTGTGTTGTTGAATGTAGGCATCGCTTCGGCCCATTTGGTAAAGTAGTCTACTACAACAATAATTTAACCATGCCCCCCAGACAAACGAGGATTACAGGTCATGAATTCAATACCCCATTTCAAAAATGGTCCCACAGAGACAACAGGATGCATTGGCGCTAGCGGTTTGCGGATTTTACAATAAAAAATCTAGCACACATGACAACTTCTGACCACAAGAATGCAGTCGCGAAATAATGTAGGCAAAAAGTAACCAATGCGAAGTATCTTCTGCACGGTAGTGTATCCAAACAAGTGTCCACCACAAGCCACAGCATGAAAATAATTTAAAACCTTTTTGGCCTCCTCATGAGTGAGGCACCTTCTTAAAATAGTATCAACACCACGATGATAAAGTGTATCGAATACGTCATTGTTCAGAGCGAGAGGTATCAGGCTGAAAAGTTTGAGTTTGGAGATAAATGATGAAATGTCCATACCAAGGATCAGATGATCCGATCAGAAACAAAGATTTGTCAGGAATTGATGGTTCCGATGTAGTAGCAGTACTATTAGAGGGAAGGTCACAGAGAAGCTCAGTTAAAAATAAAGACTTATTTGACTTGGATTTGATGAATTCCAAATCAAATTCCTGCAAAATGACAATCCATTTTGAATATTTTCCCCCCAAAAATTGACGTGATAAGATATAAGTCATGGGGTTGCAATCCGAAATGTCAATGGTCTTTCAGAACAAGATATAGTGGCGAAATATTTCAACATATTGAAAAACTGCCAAGGCAAGATTTTCTACATATGAATACTTATCTTCTGTATCATTTAGATTACGACTCAAATAATAGATCGGATGTTCTATCCCATTTTCTACTTGGACCAATACCATAGAAATAGTCATATCAGCCGCGAGGATATATAAGAAATAATAGTTCTGATAATTTGGGGGATACATTAATGATGCCTGGACAAGAGTATCCTTAACAACATCAAAAGAAACTTGTGCAACTTGGTCCCAATGGAAGGGAACCCTTTTTTTCAAGAGTCGAGTAAATCCTTTAGCCATTTCAGAGTAGTTGGGTATGAACCTCCTTAGGAAGTTAGCCTTTCCTTGAAGTTTCTATATGTGAAGTAAATTTGATGGTGCAGGCAAGTCAAGAATAGCCTGAACCTTTAATGGGTCGATTTGAATTCCTTCTTTTGAGATGACGAATCCAAGAAAATGACCAGAACCAACAAAAAACACACATTTATGTGGATTGAGTCGTATTTTGTAGTGTCGGCAGTGTAAGAAGATGGCTCTCAAATGCATCGGGTGATCAGTCTGATTTCATGAATGCGCGGGTAAATCATCTAGATAGGTTTGAACAATGTGCTTGATGTCATTGAAAGCACAATCATTGCTCTCTGAAAAGTTTCCCCAAAGTTCTTTAAACCAAACGGTAGTTTCCTATAAGCGAATGTGCCCTAGGGATAGATGAATGTTGTCTTATGTTGATCATCTTGGCAGATATTGATTTGATTATAGCTGGAAAATCCATCCATGAACGAAAATATTTCACATCCATCACAATCGTCAACAATCTAGTCGATAAAGGGAGTAGGATAGTTGTCTTTTGGACAAGAAATATTGACGTCCCGATAATCGACACACACTCTGATGGTTCCTTGTTTTTTCATGACATGAATGATGTTGGAAACCCAATAAGTTAGTGAAACAGGGTAAATGAAACCAGCACGCAAAAGCTTCTCAACTTTTTCTTTAATGGTAGCGGCCTTCTTTGGATGAACAGGATGAAAGCGTTGACGCACTGGTTTGACATCAGGATACATATTAATAATGTGTTCAACGATACTAGTATCTATGCCTGGCATTTCCTCATAAGACCAAGCAAATACATCACGAAATTCACAAAAGAGAGAGTGATATGTTTTGAGTTCTGATGGAGAACAAGATACGCCGACATGAATATTTTCTACAATGCTAGGTTTGGTCGAAATATCGATATAAATGGTTTCTTCAATATTTGACAAAATTCGCACGGAATCGATTGTGTTAATAGGTAAAGAGTTCAAAAATAAATTTTTGATAGATGGGTGATATAGTTCACTAAGATAATTTTCTTCATAATCAAGAAGATGGGAACGATGATGATAATCTTCCCATGGTTCTCTTTCTGGCATCATGGCTTCCAAAATATTCTCATCTGTCAAGAAAGTTGAGGAAAAAGGATCAGATGGAGTACCAAAATCTAAGGAACGATCAACCCAAACAACCAGCGACACTGATTTCGGATTTGCCACCCAAGCCAGATAGATTGTTTGCTATGCCAGTGCAATAGTGTTGGGCGACAGAAACTCATCCAATGTAACAATTTCAGAATCACCTGTACGCTCCCTTAAGCTAGATGGAGTGGAAGAGATAATGTAGCAGGCCTCTATATTTGCAATTTCTACCGACGTAGCAGGCGGCGGTAATGCAAAGGTTCCCATGAGAGTGGAGTCCTTTAAGAGTCCTACACCAATGTTCTGAAGTGTTGGCTAGGGTGCATGAATGAAAGGAACACTTTCAGTTACCTGCGAAGAAGAGGCAAAGAAGGATAAATGATTAATGACTGTGATGGCACCTTTATATGGAAAGGCGATCATTCTAAAATATGTAGAAATAATTGTAGTCATAGCACATATCCATTGCCTTCCAAGTAGAATATTGTAGTCAAGGGGTCCGTCAACAACCTCGACATCAACATTCATTGTTTTTCCCACTAGTTCAACATGCAAGTTATTAATAATACCACAAGGCTTATATGTACGTCCATCAAAAGCCTTCAATGTCGTTGATGATTGAGATAAGCGCGGTGAGCCAAGTGACTTCCAACAGTTTAGAGACATAAGGCATGTAGATGCTCCCTCATCAATAATAGTACGATGAACAAGGTGATTGAGAACATTTACTTGTATGGAGAATGCCAATTATGCTGGTAGTTGCGACACATAGGTCGTATGATTAAAGACGACAATATTAGAATCAGTCGGATCAATTCCACCAATAGCCGACAATAAAGATTGTTTCTGTGAGGGAAAATTTTGTAATATTTCAAGAGCTAACATAGCTGAAGGGGACTAAGCCAAATCTTCAATTATATTATAGTTTTGAGCAGCTCTTGCTCGAGGATTATATGTCGATTTATGAACGACTCCCTTTGGTGGCTTAATCGTCAATTTAGGAATAGCAGTAGGCGGTACCGGTTCTGTAGACAGATTCGTGGTTGAGGTAGTAGGTTGATCAGTTGACTGAATACCATAATATTTATTACGCGTTGACACCAAAATATCTGTTGAAGGTTTTGTAACATATAACATAAGGACTTGGGAACTAGAAGGTGGATCTGTAGCAACCAAATTTGTGTCCAGATTCGGAAACAAATTTGTCAACATAGCTGACGCATGTGAAGTCTTAATGATTTTTGAGATTTCAGCGCGGTGAGGACAATCCTGAAAAAAATGTTCCTCATTACAGATTATGCATGGATAATGAGGTTTCCTATTTCCAGTCGATTGATCAGATGATCTTTCCTGCGGGTTAGAAGTTTTCTTTTTCTTAGATTTCCCTTTTTTCTTACTTTCGGGTTGCTTGTCACTTTTTCCTTTGTCAAATGGCACAACATTAATTTTGGAAGAAGGTGTAGGATTAGAGGTAGTAGTATGATGTGTACCTACAGTACCAATCAAACCGTCTCTGGCACGAGAGTGAGGAGGAACAGTAAAATTAGATCACGACGCGTTAGGATTTTTTTCATAGAGCGTGCCAGACTAGGTATAGATCAAGTATAAATATTGGGCATGAGAAATGACCCGCTCTTTAGTGATGACACCACCCTTAGCCACATGCTCAGTTATAGATGATAATAAGGACTTAATGAACCACTCAGCGAGAAGCTGACCAGGAACAAATGTCTTAACCATTCTATGACGATGATGCCACTCATGAATATGATAAAAAATGTGGTAGCATTAGTCTGTTTGAAATTGGTCAAGAGTTCTGTTCCAGATTCATGTCATATGGGTAGCTGGAAGTGAGTAAAAAAGACAGGAGCTAGGGCAGTGAAATTATCAAAAGAAGCTCTAGGTAACTCAATATACCATTTTGCAGCCGGACCAGTGAGCGTATGTTGGAAAAAACGTAGCTGAACAGAATCATCATTCAGGGAGTTTGATGAACACCACAAATGATAAGTCATAACATGAGTTGACGGGTCTTCCCTAGGGTTTCCATTGAATTTAGGAATATTCTAGGGTAATTTGTGAGGTATCACTGGCCACCAAGGAGCATAGTTGATTGGATCATTGGTAGGCCGATTTAAATATGGTAACTCTAAAGTTGCAACAAAGGGAAATTGTCGATTAAGGTCAGGTTGAGCATAGCTAGGGTATGATGTAATTGCTTGGGCAACAGGCCTTTGAGTACCAACATAAGGAATCTGCTGCTGGTAACCTAGATAGGGGTTGTTTTGATAGGAAAATTCTTAAGGATTATGTTGACCAAAACCTGGATATGATACTTGTTGAAATGAAGGTTGAGGCATTTTCACTTGAGGCTGCCAAGGGGTCTGTCCACCAATGTTACAACCCAAATTAGGATAACTCGGATTCGATTGAGGATAAGTATAACCTAGTTGTGGTTGTGACATCCCATAATATGGTAAACCAACTTGTGAATATATGATTCCAGGTACAGGTTGTTGTTGTAAATTAGCTGAAGGATGTGGGGTCTGTGGGCCCAATACTTGAGGGTATTGAGTTGAAGGACCCGCCTGAAACAATTGTTGTACAACATTTTGATTTTGTAACAAGGGTAAAGATGTATTAACAAGTGGAAATGATGTGGGTGTAATAGGTTGAACTGGTTGATACGAGTGTACAACCGTTTGTGGTTAGATAGGGAGAGTGGGTTTCCATTGACAAACGTTAATTTTGACATTAGGTTGACCAAAAAATGATGGAGTACTGTCAAATTGGGTGACCAAAGGTTGCCTCCCAGCATGAGTAGGATAATAAGACGGAAAATATTGCTCTGCAAATGCAGGGAGTCCAGTTGATATGGTACTGGATGGAATAGACCCAGAAGGACCAGCTTGATATTGCCCTGATGATGTGTATAAAGAATCAACCTGTTCAGTACTCACTATAGGTTTACCAGTTAAAATACCAGAAGATGACATTGGTGAAGTCCATGGCTTTGAAGATGCACCAGAGAAAATTCCAGATAAAGATTTATAACCTGATGGGACCAAAGGGCCACCATGAAAATATGACTCTAGTGAAGTTGTGAACATAGATGGTGTAGCGAGAGCAGGTGCTGTAGCAATTGGAACAGATGGTCCAACCGAAGATGTAGGTTCAGGCATGGTTACTTGACCAAATGTATACCCTTTTGAATCGACGGAAATTTGAATAGGAACAAGATCAACAAATGCATGGGATGGTGATTGAGGAAAATACTTGTACAGGTAAAGATCCTCCCCGAAATGGGTTGGATTTAAAGGTGTCTCATCTTGTGGGATTTCTTCAATCGAAATTAAACCAGGTGGAAGTATTTCACCGTTAGGCCCAAAGCATATTTCAGGAGGTTGACTGTGTGATATGGGAGATTTAATGGCTACAGTAGAATGTGGGATGACCAATTCAGGAATAACTTCCGGTAGTTCGACTTCGAGATGCAGATGTTCTGGCAAAAAAGAGACAGGATCTGGATCAAATTCTGTTTGAACAACGTCGGGTTCAGGAGGTATGGTCTCACTGATTGGATGGATCGTGACCACGGGTAGCTGTGAGGATTTTGTCTTGACAACGATAGATGAACTAGGATGTGTAGAAACAACTTGTGCAGACTCTGGTATATGGTAAGATGATGCTTCACCAAAGGTACCATAGTATTGGTTTCGATAGAGTGATGTCGCCTTCGCCTACCAGGAGTAAATTTTAGTGGTAAAGTTGGTTTCAATGATAATCTACGCAAACGACGGGGAAAAGGATTTTGTTCTTCCACGATGACTGATTTATTTTAACCAAAAACAAATAAACAAAATAAAAGGGGTAATGCTAGGCAAAAGGTTTACCAAGAAACTGTGAACTGCAGAATACCTCCTGGTGAACCAAGAAGTACAGGTAGGCAATCTCCCCGAATGTTGTGTTCGGTGTATCACAATTTACAGGGTGGCTGATTCGGTTCACTATGGATGGATAGCAACATAAAGTTGTCCTCTCAAATATACCTGAAGGTACGTGGAGGCCCAAGTCCATATTAGCGCTGTCTAATGCGAAACCGCATAATGAGAGCACCCCTTTATACTTTTCATACTGTAACACCACCCAATATACCCGAAAGTATGTGGACGAGCTATGATATACTTACGTATGTGGAGTGAGGTATCACACTTGGAATGTATAGCAGAAATAAATGATAGCTGCTATGTTTTACGACGCCAGAACACGTCTCTAGCCTAGACCTTCAAATGTTATCGTTATGGTTCCAAAGCTTTGTTAGGTAAATTGAAGTAAATTTTAAGTTGGTCTTGTTTATCAATTTTCCTTTCAAGGTTCACCGCGATGATGTAATGGAAATTGCTAAAATGCAAACTAAAATGATAAGAAAACTTTTCACTTTTAGCTTTTTCAATGAAAGTCTTAGTTACTAAAGGTAAAGAGAAATCAGTTTTGAGAGCAAAAAATAAAGAGCACAAACTAATATGCAACTTTCCTAATTGTTCCTTTGCAAAACACAAAATCCACTATATGCAAATGCAGGTTTTTCTTTTCAGTCCCCTTAATGTGAATGAAAAAAGGAAACTAAGTGCATCAAATCAACAAAAACAAATGCCTTTTACTTTGAGAAATGAGGAATTTGAACAAAAATTTCTCTTTTAGGAAAAATGAAGAATTTAACTACAATTTCTCCTACAGGAAATGGAGAATTTAATGACAATTTCCTTTTCAAAAGCAAATGGATCTAATGCAGCAATGAAAATACTTTAAAAATAATTTGTCAATGATAAAGAAAAACACTTTAAATAAACATTAAACAAACTTTTCTTTCAAAGGAGGAAGAGGTAGTTAAAGTTACTGGCCAATATGAGGCATCAGGCACTTGAAAACATAGCAAACAACAAACTGAAAGAAAATGCAATGAAAAAGTCAATGGAATTTGGTTAGCTCTAGGGGGTAGCGCAGTCTCTAAGGGGAGACAGTGCATTGCAAAGCACCCCTGAGTGGGAGACAATGCTTTGCAAAGCACGGTGTCCTGTTCAACAGTGTGTTGGGCACAACAGAGAACAAAAACTCAAGCTGTTTAACACACTTCTAATGCAAATTTGAATTCAAAAAGCCCAGTCTTTAAGAATATATGCTACTGGGTGAATCACAATGGCAAAATACACCAAGGATGAAGGGTAAACTCCCCAATGGAGTCGCCAATTTGTTATGCGGAATTATGGATTATGGATAAAAAATTCTTCCCTAAATGTGGTGCTCATTTAGAAAAATAGGTTAAAGACTTTGCAACTACTTTTCCTAATAGTAAATAGACACATAGAATATATCAAGAAACTTACTTGGATTCCAAGCGCTTCCAAGTCTCCTTCTATCTCTCTTGCTGTAGCTTCAAATCCAAGCTAGATCGCCAAAATATTTCCTACAAGAATGAACACTAAACAACAAAGAGATAGCAATATACAGATGTCTATTCAAGTTATTCAGTTAAATCAATGAAACATGAACCATATACATTAGATAAGAATTCATAATATGAAATACATAAGCTTATACAGATACATATGTGGGAAAGTAAGCATCAATCTTTATTAATGGATAGAAGGGGAGGTTACAACCAGCGATTGATTTTATGTCACCATCTCTAGCATCATCCCAGCCTCATCACAATGCACATATCCCCAGTAGCATGTCACTCAAATCAAATCCTCAATTGAAATTCCACCAGCATTTCTCTACTCAATTTCTTCCTTCTCAAGCACTAGGATCTGTGCTCAATTTATAGATGAGCTGAAGGTAGTTTCACAATCAATGTATTTCTAATAATAGGTAAGACATGTTCCCAAACCCAAAGATGTCAAATGGACACATGGATTCGAAGTTTTATACATATGAACTCTTCTAGAAGGCACTGGCCAAGTGGAGATTCCATAACAATGAGAATTTCGCTCCCAATTTGACTAACACACCCTTGAGTGTCAGGTAGTGCTTTGCAGAGCACCCTTGAGTGGGGCTACCTGCATATGCAAAGCGCTTAGCCCCTTTAGAGACTGCGTTAGTGAGCTCATAGGTGATTTAATCATGTACTTCAAATCTTGGAAACCTTGCAATGGAAGTCATGGATGATTTGTCTTGTTCTTTGTCTTAGGGCATGTAGCAACTGAAATGATAGGGGATGATAGACCCTATTCATTGGTTCTGGGGATGATGTCCAGTTAACCAGGTCATTGGGAATGGTGCCCAAATTGACCTATAACATCTATGGTCATAGTTCCATAGGTAAAAATTCCAAGTGTTAGAGTCATGTGACCTCGTGAACTGTGTCACAGTTCTTAGGTCGTAGTTCCCATGTCACAGTTCCATAGGTCACAACTCTTGAGGTAATAGTTCAGGAACCGAGACTTCAAGAATCATTTCATCAATCACCATTCACAGGTCACAATTCCTAAGTCACAATTTCAAGTGCTAGATTCAAATGATCTCTAGAACTGTGACATCATGAAATGTTACATTAGTCATAGTTCCATAGGTCACAATTTTCTAGGTCATAATACCACATGCTAGAGTCACGTGACCTCATGAACTATGACCTCAGTCACAATTCCAGAGGTCATAGTTCCCAGGTCACAATTCTTGAGGTCACCATTTGGAAATATGACCTAGGAAATTATGACCTCTAAAATCATTACATTGGTCACAATTCATAAGTCACATTTCCCTATGCCACAATTCCAAGTGTTAGAGTTACATGACCTTATTCCCAAATCACAGTTCCCAAATCATAGTTTCAGAGGTCACAATTATGGAATTGTGACCTCAGAAACTGTTACATCGGTCATAGTTCATAGGTCATAGTTCCTAAGTCACATTTCCCTACTTCAAAGTTCCAAGTGATAGAGTCATGTGACATTGTGAAATATGACCTCGATCATAGTAGGTCAAAAGTCCCTAGGCCACAATTCCAGAATTGTGACCTCGGGAACTATGACATGGGAATTGTGACCTCGATCATAATTTACAGGTCACAGTTCCCATGTCACAATTACTAAGGTCACAATTATGAAACCATGACCTAAGGACTTGCAACCTCAGGTACTGTTACATCAGTTAGTTCCTAATTCACGGTTCCCTATGTCATAGTCCAAGTGCTAGAGTCACATGATCTTTGGAACTGTAACCTCTTGAACTGTGACCTTAGTCACAATTCTAGAGGTCATAGTTCCCAAGTTATAGTTTTGGAATAGAGGAAATTTCAGCCTAAAAGTGGCTTCCTAAGGAAAAATAATAAAATATTAGAAAAATAATAAAATAAGAGTTACTCAAATTTATTTATTGTATTTTTGGCTTATCTCCTTATAGGTTTACTCAAATTTCAAGTGTAGACACTCTTTGGATGCATAATTAAATTCTGAATCCAATGAGTACCCATTATTCATACTTCTAAGAAGACCCACGTTGATAAACAATTGAAGATATATTAAAAAACGTGTTGAATACAGTTTTTTAATGTATCTTTAATTTTTATCAATGTGGGTCTTCTCATAAGTATGCATAATGGGTATTCGTTGGATGTGCAATTTAATTATGCATCCAACAATTATCTACACTTGAAATTTGAGTAAGACTATAAGGAGATAAACCAAAAATACAATTAAAAAAAGTAGTTTATTTTTGTTTTTAAATTTCCCTCCAAATATTTACACTTACCTATTTTTAAATTTAAAGGATTTTCATTGGTTTACAAATTTTGTACGTGAAAATTTCATGGGAAATTTTAGGTTGTAATTTCCTCTAATGACTGTGACCTAGGGAATTATGGTCATAGTTCCTTAGGTCATAGTTCCAAGAGCTAGAGTCGTGTGACCTCATGTACTGTGACATTGATCACAAATCACAGGTCACAGTTCCAAGTGCTAGAGTTAGTTCCTTAGTGTTTTGCAATTTACTTTGGAACTATGACCTTTGAAACTGTGATCTCATAAACTATTACATCGGTCATAGTTCCAAATGTCACAATTGCAGAGGTCATAGTTCCTAGCTCATAATTCTAATATCATGACATCAGAAATGATTACATCGGTCACAGTTCATAAATCATAGTTCTTGACGTCACAGTTCCCTAGGTCGTAGTTTCAAGTGCTAGACTTAGTTCCTCAGTGTTTTTCAATTGAATTTTGGAACTAAGACCTTTACAATTGTGACCTAAGGAACCATGACCTCTGGAACTATGACCTTGTGAACTGTGACCTCATAACTGTTACATCGTTCATAATTCAAAAGGTCACAGTTCCATAGGTCATTGTTTTTAGATCACAGTGCCAGAGGTCACAATTCCTCAATGTTATGCGATTGACTTTTGGAACTATGACCTATGGGGATGTGACATCAGTCAAAATACCTAAGTTACATTTTCCTACATCAGAGTTCCAAGTGCTAGAGTCGCGTGACCTTGTGAAATGTGACCTCGATCACGGTTCCAAAAGTCATAGTGCCCATGTCACATATCCATAGGTTATAGTTCCCGAATCACAATTCCTAGGACCAAAATTATGGAACTGTGACTTTGAAAAATGTTACATCGGTCATAGTTCCTAATTCACATTT
Source organism: Pinus albicaulis (assembly GCA_034641835.2). Lineage (NCBI taxonomy): Eukaryota > Viridiplantae > Streptophyta > Pinopsida > Pinales > Pinaceae > Pinus > Pinus albicaulis. Next base: position 301,072 of record JAXQQM020063099.1, on the reverse strand, counting down.
CCATACGTCACAGTTCCAAGTGCTGGTCACATGACCTCAGTCAAAATTCTGAGGTTAGAGTTTCCTATATTCCAGAGGTCATAGTTCTGAGGTCAGTGTTCCCTAGCTTCCAAAGGTCATTGTATTAATAGTGACAGTTCTTGAGGTCGCAGTTCTTTATGTGCATTTTTTTATTTGGGGCTCTTAGTCTCATTTCAGATTTGTTTATACTTTTTATGAAATATGACAATGTATTTTTGGAGTTTTATGTTTGCCTTAAGTGTTGAATATTCTACTTTACGTAAAATTTCCTAATTGTATTTTCATTTATGTACATATTTTGAGGGAGAAATTTATTTTTGCAAGTGTGACAATGAATTTTGAAGAGGTTTTATTTTATATTCCAACTTCATTTGCATAACTCTTTTTGATGAAATCTTCTGTCCAGAGAAATGTGTAGTAATCAATAGATTTTTGGTCATATTTGCAGTGCCACTTCTCTTATGTCAAATCAATCCTTATGAGATTAACTTCAAATTCATTCTACTAGATGTGATATCAAAAGCCATAGTGTTACTAGTGTTGGGTGTGTGGGGAATATTTCCTAAGAGAGGAAACTTGGACTAACTTGTCATTTTATTTTCATCATTAACTCTTCCAAACACTCTTAGTTTGGGCATACCCTTCCCGAAGGATATGTATGGGGAGAAATCACACATTCTGATTGTGTGAACTTTTGCCTTGCAATGTATTATGTGATAACATTTTAGTTTTATTATGTGGTCAATACATTGGGAAAAAAATTGCCTCTTTCTTGATGTATTATTGGTTCAGAGATGGATTCCCCTTAGTGCTATCTTTTCTATACGCACTCTTGCTATATATATGAGTAAATTTGCATACTCATTTTCTTGATGTATTCTTGGTTCATAGATGGATTCCGCTCAGCGCTATTTTTTCTATAGGCACTCTTGTCATATATATGAGTAAATTTACATACTCATTTTCTTTTTCTTTTTCATTTAAGTGACTTGGCATAAAATTTGTAACTTCTTGAAGATAAAAGATTGGGAAAAAGTAGTCATTGTTATCACATATATATAATTGACATTGATACTATGCCAATTATGTCTAATACTCTCTTTAAGGTCACGGGGAAGAAATTCCAAGTGGATGACAAAGGAGCATTTCATATTCATTGCATCATTTGTTATGAGATCAAAGTGTATTTCTATTATATATTAAAGAACTCAAAGAACTCCTTGTCCAACCTTTTTCAAGTATTCAGACTAAAGATACATGACCTTATTCATAAGGGGTTGAGTGTTTCTTTGATTAATCAAATCTCTTGCTTTCTGCTGAAATATTTGTGGCATGAATCTTCTGCAAGGAGGATAGGTGTTTCTCCTCACAACATTTTAAGGTTAACTATAAATATCACCTAACACACATCGATTGAAATAATAAGCCAACCCCTCTAATGCATAATGTCAAAATCATGCTAAAATTATCATTGTTCTACGGCTTACCTCATTGGTTTAGTTTTTGAGTCTCATTGCTGCATTTGGGCATAATTGTTGGTTAGTTTCCATGCCACCTTTCATGATTTCTAAGTAAACATAAGACATCTCTAAAAAGGAAGCACTATGATACTAGTACTTTTGTTCTAAGTATAAACTATGGGGTGAAATAAATCTTATATAGTTTAACCTTTTGAACATGGTTTATGTCCTTTAAATGTTGAGATGGTTATATATTCTTACACAGTGACAGATTGCACTTATAGTTTTGAATATTTTCAAAGGAAATTATGGGTGGTTTTGAGCCTTTGCAAACTACATCTTGTTGTAACCACACTCTGAAATATCACCTAAGGTATCATTGTCATAAGATGGTTAAAATCTGCTCTACATTTTTGAAACTAATGGTGTTTTGTATTGGCATACTCTCGGTTAAATAGTCACTATTAGATCAATACGATTCTGGCATATTATGAACATGTCAATTGAATCGATGGATAAAATTTGAGGGATTGTTTACGTTACCTTATTTCTGTGGTTAAATTCCGATGATACACGTAGAAAGAATCATCTCTACTACTAATGCATTCAACGACAATTAGTACAATGCTTAAGTTTATGTATCTTGTGGCTAACATTTGGGGGTCTTTATATGCATCTTTAATTTTGAGATACTTCACTAATTTTGATGGGACACGGAACTAAGTCATTTAAATTTCGATGCACCTAATGTTTCTTGAACATTAAATTGTTTACTCTTTTTACATCTTTGACCAATGATATCCTTAAAGGTGTTTTACATAACTAAAATAATCATCATGAAATGAAAAAACACATGGAGTAACTCCTTTGTGAGTCAAATATGATCTTTTTATCTTTGTTCAATCATGATGAATGCATAATTTGTGACTCCTCACAAGGATAATGTGTGGTACATGTGTCAACATTTCTCTCTACTTAATCTTTTCCTTAAAGGATGAAGATATGGAAATTAAAATAAGAGTTGACCAACAACAAATACATTGACCAAAAAGATAAATTAAATTAAGGAGACATGCCACTAATAATTTTTCACTTACCATAAGAATTTTACTCATCCTGCTAGTGGAGGATGTCCAAATAATGTATGTCCTAAAACCAATGTAGGTGCAATTTTTTCTATACATGTTTCCATGGTGGGGATGCCTCTAATTTAATCAGAAGATCCTTTTTCATAATATGGAAATCTACATATGGATTATCGATATATACACACATAATATCCCACAAATATAGTCAATATCAAGTTAGGGATATCCATATCCATATGAGATATAGTCCACAAAACATAAAAAACTATGGATATCCAATATGCTATCTCATCTCTCTCTTTTCTTTTTCCCTAAAGTGAATCAATAGTGAGTATTTTTTTTCTTGGCCTGAAAGTGGATGGTGCATGTTAAAACTAATGTAGAAAACTATAAATTAAAGAAATATATAACTTAAAAATATTTGGTTAGAGAAAATGAAAATGGATCAAGTGGAGCATGTTAAAATATAACTTGAAAGCTTTGAAATTATTTACCTAGTTGGTCCTTGGATCTTTGTTGAATGGCCAAGGCTTTTCCAATGACACTTTTATTATCAATTGTAATCTTGCGTAGATTGCATGGTCCTAATTTGAAACAACTCCATGAAACAGTGTGTTAGGATGCCAATGTGTGCTTACTTTGAATTCTATCTCAGCACACATATTATGTTTTCTATTGAAAATATGGGTGCCAGACTAGGAGGTAACTCCTCAAACCGAATTGTGTTCTTGCATTAAGATTGATCATAAATATATACATGGAGGGAGAGACTCTTGGGTTTCATTTCCCAGTGTATCTTCATCTTCTAATTTTACTTATTTTCTATTTACAATATTTACATGGATTTACCTAATCCAAAATATTATGCATTAACACACACCCCCCCCCCTTTAATCTGAAGGTATGTTGGTGAGTCAAAGCATCATTATGAATCTTTCAAAGTTTTCTCTTCCAAGCGCTTTGGTGAATATGTCTGCAATCTGCTCATTTTCGGAACAATGGCATAGGTGGATTGTCTTGGCATAAACATGATGTCAAATTAGATGGTATTTTGTATTGATGTGCTTGATTCGATCATGGAAATTTGGGTTCTTGGAAAAATTATTGCAGAAGTGTTGTCAATCATGAGAGGAGTTGAATGCACTTGTTTCTCCTGAAAATCTTCCAGAATTTTCCTGAGCCACACAATTTCCTTTGTTGCTTTAGCTTCTGCCACATAATCTTCCTCAATTGTGGAATCCACTGGAACTGATTGTTTGTGTGACCTCCAAGAGACAAATCCTAATCCAAGACTTATAACATAACCTGAACTAGATACCCCAGTTTAATTATCTCCATCGACGTTTGAATCATAGTATCTATTGTATCTCAAGAAACAATCCCTTGGCTGTGGTAAGGAATCAGTGCTTGATAAACTTTGTAAATATATGTCAAAATTACAATATGAAATGGCATCTATTTAACAGATTTGGAATTTAATTACTTAATACCCTCAATAATATGATATAATGAAAGCCTTCACAATGCCATAAACTGCTGATATTTGAATGAAATGAAAAGAAGAAATGTAAGGGAAACTCAAAATGATATGCTGAGAAATAGAATCTATCACATTTAAGTTTCAGAGGAAATTCATGGAGAGAGAGGAAACTCGAAATAATATGTTGTAAACACAAAATCTATTACTTTAAAGTTTCATCAAGAATTTGTGAAGGGATAAGAGATGAAGTGAAGGAGCGCAAATTAAGGTTATTTAACTCTTACTCACAGATGTAATTAAGAGACCGACTGCTACAATACTTCACTTCATTCAAAGAGGAATAAACACAGAGTGAAACTGGAAAGACATATCAACATCAACAGGTGTAGGAAACTTGATCTTCTTTCATTTATTTCTCAGAAAATTCAGTACCAAATTAATAGTCATCCAGAGGTCCAAAACTCGGAACCTGTTTTCTTTATTACTATCTACTTAAATACATCAAAATAATTCGTAACTGCTTAACTTCTTGAAATTACTTCGACTACCTAAACTGTTAAAATTACTTATGCAATCATACCAAGAAAAAAAATTAAAACTCGAAATGTCATTTGTTTTGCTGAATCAGATTGTCGCTGATGCATCTCCCCGAAGTGCTGAGGTGTCCTTTATGGTTATGATGTAGTCGCTGCACAGTTCTGTAACAACGCCTCAGTGCCTGACTTGACCCAGCTGTCGTCCTTCCCATAGTGCTACTATATGTTCTTACGCCTTACTCTACCTATGCCTCTGTGTATGCCTGCAGCATACCATCTTCTCTTCATCAACCACCGCAAGACTTAGAATTGAACCATATTCTACTCACCCTTGGAGAACGCATCATGTCTGCTTTCTACTGCATTTTTGCATTTCACCATCTTTACGTTATAATTCTCTTTTCTTCCTCTGATGTGATTTAACACAAGAAATACATTACCTCTGGTTTTTAAAACCTTTGGAGTTCACTTTTGAAACCACATCGCATCCACCTGCAAATCGCAAACTGAGGATTTTGTTATGAAATATGGGAGGTAAGTGTTAAACATTGCGATGTGCGAAGTGCGGCGGGTAGAAGGTGACGTGGAAAGCGGAGGTGGGGCCAATCGAAAACTGAAAATCGGAGGATTTGTTATGAGAAATGGAAGGTAAGCTCTAAAACTTGCAAAGTGCGAAGTGCGGGGGAAGAGAGGTGACATGGCAGGGATGGGTCCCACAAATATCGCAAATCATAAATCGAAGGATTTAGTTTATGAGCAGTGGAGGTAAACATTAAAACTTGCGAAGTGCGAAATGCGGGGAGAGGGAGGTGATGTGGATAAGAGAGGTGGGCCTGCCCGCAGCCCGCAGATTGCAACCTTTAACAAATTCCTTAGCACTAACCCTTTAAACTTGTGAAGTGCAATATGCGATACAATCTTCGACGTGCATCTCTCCATTTCAATTCTGCGCTTTGATCCTGACCGTATGTTTTTCCCTTTGCGCCTCCTCCAAAAATCTTAAGTTTTTAAGGAAAATACGCCATTTCTCTGCCTTTTCTGATTTGAAATTAAAGGGCGCGGGCTCCAGATATCACCACGTAATGTATTTATTGAAACCTAAAACCACTTGCAGGGGCACTAAAGAATTTTTTTGGAATTTGAAGAGAGTGTTCTCGCAGTTGATGTCAGTCACCAATTTGTAGGTGAGCGGATTTAACGAGACTGCTTGCGGGGGCACTCCTTGGTATAAATATTGTGCAACTTGTGCTCCTAGTTTGCCGTTGGATCTGGGCGCAATGAATACGAGCCTTTGATGTACTCAAACTTGGAAGAGTGATAACCCTGACCAGTGTGTAATGTTCTAAACGTGCCCATCAGTCTGGCTCTTGAACTGTTCTGCACGTGAATGAGCCCGAATTGACCCACCTTCACATCTCATCACGTAATGTTAATGTACCAACATATACATCAAAATTATTCTACGACACAATTTTTTTTACATTTTCTATCATATATGATTTTTGGTGTTTTGAAAAATATTTCAAAGGTAAATGCAAATGAGTCACAACATCTGGATCTACCTGGGGATAGTGCTTTTTTCCACGGAAGTGCTAAGAACCGCAAATTAGTGCCATATCCATTGGGCATGGATTCAAATATTTCTTGGTGACATATGAACAATGAGAAATCCTGTATTTACGATGGTGGAATGCTAACTTTTAATGCTGGAAATAATGCTTAAGATACTGCCTTTTCACAGGTAGTTGTACTGACTCTCCATCTAGATCTTTCAAAATGAATTTGTCATTTGACCTTGCCTCATAAATTCTGTATGGACCATACCAGAGAGGGTCAAATTTACCATGCTTCCCCTTTTCTTCTCGTCTAGTGTCCCATCTCAATACCAAATCTCCTGCTTGAAAGAGAAATTCTTTTGATTTTCTGTCAAATATAGACTTCATCTTTTCCTGATAAGTAATCAAGTTATCCCTGACTTTGTTTTTGTTTTCACTTCATTCAATTATTTTGTTCAATCTTCTTACCAGAGCATTAGGTTCTTCCTGAGCTTCTTGAAGGAAAGAAATCATTAGTTTAGCCAGTTGAGTAGGAAATAGTGCTTGAGTTCCATAAACTAGTTCATAGGGAGACTTCCTAGTAGATCTCTTGGTAGTGACTTGAACTGCCCAGAGGGAAAACTTCAACTTCATATCCCAATCCTTCTGATTCTCAGTGATTGTCTTCTTCAAGATTTCGACCAATGTCTTATTTGAAGACTCTGCCAATCCATTCCCTTGGGGATGATACGTTGTGGAATGTGATGAAATTACATTCATGTTTGACAGAAATTAATGAAACGAGCAGAGTTGAATATCTGAGCATTATCAGTTACAATTATCACTGGACATCCGAATCTGCTGAAAATGTTTTCCTCTAGAAACTTCATCACTACTTGGTCATTCACCTTCTTAGTGGGTATTGCTTCAACCCATTTTGTAAAGTAATCAGTGGTAGTTAGAATCCACTTGAACTGTTTTGGAAATATTGTCATTGATGGCAAAGGAGGGAACAAAGACAGAGACAGGCAAAGAGAGCAGCATAGCAGCAAGATGTAGAGAGGGTCGAGCAGTAGAGACAGGGTCATTTAAAGAAGAGGCAGCAAAAGGAGAATGAAGGAGTCAAGGAGCAGATGGAACAAAGAAAGCAAAGGAGACAGGCGGAAGAGAATGTCGAAATGTAACAGTCAAACAGTAGAACGGAAGCAACAGCACAGACAGAGAAAGAAGCCTGCAGTAGCGGGGAGGTAGAGTGGCGTTTCTCCAAGGCGGCCGTTATCACGGCGGTAGAGGTGAGGTCCGGCGAAGCGGCCAAGGCGGGCGAGAGGCGGCGCATATAGGCGGGCGTTACCTGCCTCGCATAGAAAAACACGGAGTCCAGATGGCTACCCATGCTGGAGCATATATGCAATGCATTACATATATGTGCAGTGCATCATATAAACAAAGGTCATATATATAAGTGGAGCGCTTTATAAACAAATAACCAAAGTACCATAAGGTGGGACCCTTCCTAATCACATCGGAGCATCGCAGTATGGGCATATCGCAATATCGCAATATCGCAACTATCGCAACATCGCAATATCGCAACAATCGCAATATTGGCAATGTGCAACCATGTAACATCGCGCCATATACATGTAACATGTTTTATCGCAACATATCGCAAAATCGCGCCATGGCACATATGGCGCCATGCTGTTATAGGCAACAAATAACAATATCTTCTGTAACATCGCACATCGAAAATTTTACATTGCGCATTTTTTTGTTTGATCTGCCGATCGCCGTTGCGACGTGTTGTCCACCGTCGGATGTGGGGCCCGATCCTTTCATATATTAGAGGATGAGATCCAATTTATTGGATTGTAATATAAGACCAAAGGCTTAAGGTGGAGGGAAATTGTTAACGTAAAGTTGTTGCGATCATATTAAAAAGTGCCGCGTGGTCCGTGGGTTATATATATATGCCTCGGCTTAATGGGAGGGCGATTATTAATATAAAACCATTGTGATGAACGTATGTTCCGCTTGCGGAACTCGCCACATCAACAAGACACTCGTGGCATGAAAAGGGTTGGAATTGCCCTGATTTAAAAGTCAGCAATTACATTTTATTTATTTAAAAGGCTCAGTTACACGTATGCGGCAATTACACCCCCACAGAGGACGGAAAAGAAAACAGAGCTGAAAGGAGATAAAACACAGTCACAAAAAAGACAAAGACAGCCAGAGAAAAAACAAATGCGTAGCGATTCAAAAGACTAAATGAGTTGAGCTGGAGTTCACATTGTAATTCGAATGTAAATATTTTAATTGTTTTTATTGTTTGTGATGCAAAGGCAAGTATCCTAAGGAAAAGACAAAATCCCACTGTAGCTTGGAAATTTGTACATATTGTAGTAATTCTAAAAAGGAGTTGGAAAAAGGAATAAGAAGACAAAAGCCAAAGAGTCATGACTGTTCACTTTGGATTCCTTGTGAAATACAAACAGTCATGTGAGAATTTCTATATATAATATCAATTTTGATAAGCTCAAAAGAGTAAGAGAGAGAGAGAGGGAGAAAAAAATAGAGAATGCAGAATATAGAAGAATAAAGCAGAAAAGATTAAGAGAAGAAGAGCAGATACAGAACAGAGCTGATATCTGAGGTAAATTAGCAAACATTCAGTTTGATAAATTAGGAAGTTGGAGCTTCCCTATCAAGCTGCAGCTTGATAGCTGTCAGTTGTAGCTGACTAAGGTTGGAGCCTCCTGTAGGTTGGTGCCTGCAGAAAATTGAAGGGAGTTGGTGCTTCCTTGCAAGTTGTAGCTTGAAGAATTGAGGATAGAGCCTCCTGTAGGTTGGTGCCTGCAGAAAACAGTGGTGAGAGGGAGTTGGAGCTTGCCTTTGCATCACAACAATAATAAGATGTGGTTTTCTCCCTTTTTGGGTTTCCACTTACATCTGTTGTCTCTATGTGTGTTTCTTATGTGTTGATGTGATTCTTTCAATCTGCTTAATTGTTTGCTGCTCTCAACATAAGTATGGTGTCACATTAATTTAATACTGGCTGTAACATTTTAAGATTGTTCACATATTAAGCTGTAAATAAGTTTGGTGAAAATTTAGAATTGTTAAATATGTATTAAACTGATTCACCCCCCCCCCTCTCAGTTTAATTAAAGGTCCAACAATTGGTATCAGATCAGGTTTCCTTTTTACAAGTCTAACAACTGAAAGGAGATCCTAGGTTCCCAATATGGCTAGTAAAGAAGGATGCTCAACCAATAAAGCCCCTTTCTTCACTGGTGAAAATTATGCTTTCTAGAAAATTAGAATGAGGACATACATAATGTCTCTAGGAATAGAAGTTTGGGCTGCTGTGGAATTAGGATATGCCCCGAAGGCAACTGACACAGAAAAGGACTCAAAACAAGATTTTGTGGCTAATGCAAAAGCCATGAATGCCATCCTGAATGGATTATGTGAATAAGAGTTTATTAAAGTAATGCACAAAGACACTGCCAAAAAAATATGGGATACTCTTGAAAACATACATGAGGGAGACCAGAAAGTAAAGACTGCCAAATTTCAAGTCTATAGAGCCCAGTTTGAAAACTTAAAAATGAATGATGATGAAGACATTGCCAGTTTCTTCCTAAAAGCTGCATAAATTATTAACAATATGAAAGCTCTTGGAGAAAAAATGCCAGAGAGTATAATTGTGCAAAAGATTCTAAGATCTCTTCCATCCAGATTTAATCCCAAGGTGTCTGCAATAGAAGAAATAGCTGATTGGGAGACCTTGACCATGAACCAGTTGCTTGGAAATCTAATAGCCTATGAAATGAGGCTCCCACAGAAAAAGCCAAGTACAAGGGAAGCAGCCTTTAAAACAGAAAAGAAGAAAGAAGAAGAGGGAGACATATGCTCTTGCTCAGATGAAGAAGAGGCAAATTTTGTCAAGAAATTGGATAGAGGCTCAGGTAAATACAAAGGTAAACTCCCCTTCAAACGCTTTAACTGTGGAAGAGTGGGACACTATGCGGTTAAGTGTCCTCACAAGAAAGTAAGAAATCAAGCTCAAGAATCAGAGAAAGACACATCAAAGAACTGGCAGAAAGGAAAGAAATTCAGCAGAAAATCCTTCTATGCTCAGCAAGACAGCAGTGCATCTGAAGACTCAGATGAATCCTCAGGAGAAGAGGGAACCTATGAATTTTTACTAATGGCCATAGAAGATCTTGAAGGACTCTTGCTAGAAGAAGAAGAAGAAGGGGAAGTCGACCTTGAGGGGGAGCTAAGAAGTGCTTTGGAGGAAATTGACAGACTCAAACTAAAATGCAGAAAACAAAAAGAGATTCTCCTAAAATGTGTGAAAGAAGAACAAAATTCAGAAGTCCTCATGCAGCTGAAGGTAAAGCTTGAAGAAGCCAAGAAGATAGAAGATATGTTACTTCAGCAAATCAAAGATAAAACTCGAGAACAAGAGAAGATGGAAGAAGAAATTCTGTGTCTGAGAAAGAAATTAGAAAATGCTCAACAGAAAGTTTTTATATACCCTTCTCAAATGACAAGTTCTGGTAAGTTGAATGAAATCTTAGATGTTCAAAGATATCCTCTAATAAAAACTGGGATAGGCTATGAAGGAGAATCAAGTAAAGGCAAAGAAAAGGAAAACAAAAATATAATTTTTGTGAAAGCAAAGAAGGTTGATGAAGCAGCTCAAATAATTCCTACAAAGGAAGAAACATGTAATGAGAAGGAAAGAGACCAGAGGAAACTTCTAATAACAAATATTGTAACAAATACTAAGACAATAGAGAAAGGATCATATACCCCTGAGTATATCAAATTTGGAAGCCATCAAAGGAGATTCTTGCCTCCTATGAAGAATGCCACCTGTTATGTCTGCCACAAGCTGGGACACATTGCTGCATACTGTCATGCAAGGAGGAATGATTCAAACCAGCAACATATGCAAGCATGGAAGAGACAACCTTACATTAGGTATGCAAGTAATTTCTATGGTTATTGTTTTTATTGTAAGGATTTTGGCCATAGAATTATTGAATGTAGAAAGTATGGACAAAGATTGATGTTCAATACCTCAAGGAGGTTTACAAGTCAAAGTAATTTTGTTCATGCTCACAATTCTGCAAAAACTATAATCAAATGTTGTATATGCAATCAAGTTGGACATATATCCTCCAAGTGTTCTCTAAAAGGATATAATTCATCATCTCACAAAAGATACCAAACAAAAGGGGGCCTCTAGTGGATAAAGAAGGAGAATAAATGTGACTTGGCTTTAACTGCTCAAGATTTGAAGAGTCAATGGTATTTGGACAGTGGCTGCTCTAAACACATGACAGGAGACAAAAGCAAGTTTATAAATCTTGATGGAAAGAAATCTGGAAATGTTACCTTTGGCAATGATAAATCAGGAAAAATAAAAGGAAAAGGCTCAGTCAGCATAAAAAATGGCAGAGGAAAGGTCCAAGATGTACTATTTATAGATGGGCTGAAAGAAAATTTACTAAGTGTCAGTCAGATGTGTGACAAAGGCTGTAAAGTTCTTTTTAGAGCACAAGATTGTGAAGTCAGATCCAACACCACAGGTAAGACTCTGCTCAAGGGTGTTCGAACAGAGAGTAATGTTTACATTGTGAAAGAGGGAGATGAAGCATGTCATCTTAGCAAGCTAGAAGAGTCATGGTTATGGCATAAAAGGTTGGGACATCTAAGCTTCGATCACATCATCAGACTAAGTAAGAAGAAATCTGTCAGAGACATGCCAGAAATTAAGAGGCCTTCTAATACCATATGCAAATCTTGTCAATTGGGTAAACAGACCCGCACATCCTTTAAGGCTAAAGAGGAGTTATCAACAAGAAGACCACTCCAGCTTGTGCACATGGATCTGTGTGGACCTGCAAGAACTAAAACACCAAGTGGAGAATCCTACTTCATGTTGATAATAGATGATTTCTCCAAAATGACATGGGTTGCTTTTCTCAAGAACAAATCAGAAGCACTGGAAAAGTTTAAGATATTCAAAGCATTAGCAGAAAATCAAACTGGATGCAAGCTAAAATGTATCAGATCAGATAGAGGAGGAGAATTTACAGATTATGAATTTGCTGACCTATGCAATGAACATGGCATAAAACAAAAATTCACTATTGCAGGGACACCTCAGCAAAATGGAGTAGCAGAAAGACAAAACAGATCTGTTCAACAAATTGCCAGAGCCATGATGCAAGAGAATAATATTGCTCAAACCTTCTGGGCAGAAGCAATGCACACAGCAGTACATATCCTTAACAAAGCTCACTTAAGGCCAAGCAGTGACAAGACACCCTACGAACTGTGGCATGGAAAGCCAGCCTCAATCAAACACTTCAGGATCTTTGGTAGCAAGTGTTACATAAAGAATAATGATGAAAATCTTGGAAAGTTTGATGCAAGAGAAGATGAAGGGATATTTCTAGGATATGCATCCAAAAGTAAAGGATACAGATGCTACAACAAGACTCTTCGGAAAATTGTAGAAAGTATTTATGTAAGATTTGATGAAGAACTTCCAAACAAGACAAGAGATATAGATTGCAGCAGCCATCCTGAAAACCATGAAGAAGAGGACCAAGATGATGAAGAAACAAGAAAAACATCATAAAATGCTGAACTGAACTCAAAAACCCCCTCAAGATACACTCAGAAGAATCATCCCGAAGATCAAATCATAGGAGACAAGAAAGCATGGGTCCAGAAAAGAAGGCAGCTAACAGAACAAACTGAAGAGGTATACATAGCGATGTTGTCACAAATAGAGCCAAAGAAATTTGAAGAAGCCAGCAAGGACAAGTCTTGGGTGAATGCAATGAATGAAGAATTGGATCAAATTGAGAAAAACAATACCTGGGAACTAGTTCCTAGACCCACTAAGAAAAATGTCATAGGATCAAAATGGGTATTCAAAATAAAATGAATGATGAAGGACAGGTAATCAGGAATAAAGCCAGACTGGTCTGCAAAGGATATTCACAAATCGAAGTACTTGATTACGATGAAACATTTGCCCCTGTAGCCAGAATGGAAGCTATCAGAATGTTCCTGGCATTTGCATGCTACCAAAACTTCAAAGTATATCAAATGGATGTTAAATCTGCATTTCTGAACGGAGACCTAGAAGAAGAAGTCTACATGGAACAAACAAAAGGTTTCTCTTTAACAGACAAAGAAGACTATGTGTGCAGACTGAAAAAGGCTCTATATGGACCGAAACAGGCTCCCCGTGCTTGGTACTCAAGACTGGACAAATATTTGCAAAAAAAAGGCTTTAAGAGAGGTGGAGTAGACAACAATATATACATAAAAGCCCATGAAAATGAACTCCTGATTGTGGTAGTGTATGTTGATGACATTATGTTTGGAAGCAACAGAGAAGAGCTAGCAAAAGGGTTTGCTGATGAGATGAAAACAGAGTTTGAAATGTCCATGATTGGAGAGCTCAGTTTCTACTTGGGACTGCAAATTCAGCAAAATAACACAGGCACTTTCATCTCACAAGAAAAATACTTAAAGGAAATGCTGAAAAAGTTCAAAATGGAGGATTGCAAGCCTGTGTCAACTCCCATGACCACAGGATGCAAGCTATGTGCTGATGATGGATTTGCTGATATAGATCAAAAACTCTACAGATCCATGGTAGGAAGTCTGTTGTATCTGACTGCATCAAGACCAGACATCATGCTAGCAGTAGGTCTAGTGGTTAGATATCAAGCAACACCTAAACAAAACCATCTTCTGGCGGTAAAAATAATTTTCAGATATCTACAAGGAACAACACAGTATGGGCTTTGGTATCCTAAAGGAAAAAGCTTCACTTTGACAACATACACAGATGCTGATTGGGCCAGCTGTGTGGATGACAGGAAAAGTACAAGTGGAGGTGCTTTCTATCTAGGAGAAAGTCTGGTGGGATGGTTAAGCAAGAAACAAACATCCATCTCTATGTCTATAGCTGAAGCATAATATATAGCAGCAGCAGCATGTTGTACACAAGTCATGTGGATGAAGCAAACTCTTCAAGACATGAAGGTAAGCATTGATGAACCTATTTCAATCAAATGTGATAATACAAGTGCTATAAGTATATCTAAAAATCCTGTGCTTCACTAAAAAACCAAACATATTCCAATCAAGTATCATTTTCTCCGAGAACAAGTAGCTCAAAAGATAGTCAAACTGGAGTATGTACCAACAAAAGAACAAACAACAGATATATTTACCAAACCACTTGCTAAAGAGCCATTTGAATATTTGAGAGATAGATTAGGGGTAGTATCTGTAGATGCTACTCTCTGATATGAAGAGAAAGCACAATTTCAAGGGGAGAACAGAAACAAAAATATCATTCTCAGGGGGAGATCAGCCAGCAAGGGAAGCATGAAAATAGGTCCTCGGGATCAAAGGGATTATGGAAATAATACATTCAGCATAAAAGAATCAACAAAAAGGCAAAATGTTCTGTCGTGCAACAGAAGAATAGTGAACCCGACGTGTATCTAATCCAAAGTTTGGAGCAACAGCGTACAAAGTCAGGAAATTTCACGAAATGCATGAAATATTGAAAAAGGAATAAAACCGCAGCATCAGAGAATAGAAGCTTCACAAAACATTTGAACCCCTTGCCATTGATGTCAAAGGGGGAGGAAGAGAAAGCAACAGTAAGAAGAGGAAGCAACAGGAGAAAGGATCCTATCAGGCAAACATAGGAAGTGTATTGCCATCAATGCCAAAGGGGGAGACTGTTGGAGATATTTTCATTGATGGCAAAGGAGGCAACAAAGACAGAGACAGGCAAAGAGAGCAGCATAGCAGCAAGATGTAGAGAGGGTCGAGCAGCAGAGATAGGGTCATTTAAAGAAGAGGCAGCAAAAGGAGAATGAAGGAGTCAAGGAGCAGATGGAACAAAGAAAGCAAAGGAGACAGGTGGAAGAGAATGTCGAAATGTAACAGTCAAACAGTAGAACGGAAGCAACGGCACAGATAGAGAAAGAAGCACAACTAAGGCAGAGGTAGAGTCGTGAACATAGAGGCAGCACCGTTATCACAACAGTAGAGGCAGAGGTCCAGCAGCAGAAGCAGCTAAGGCAGAGGCAGAGGCAGCGCATATAGAGGCAGAGCGTTACATATAACATAAACACGAATTCCGGAAATCGCTACCCATGCTAGAGTATATATGCAACGCATTACATATATGTGCAGCGCATCATATAAACAAAGGTCATATATATAAGTGGAGCGCTTTATAAACAAATAACCAAAGTACCATAAGGTGGGACCCTTCCTAATCGCATCGGAGCATCACAGTATGGGCATATCGCAATATCGCAACATCGCAATATCGCAACAATCGCAATATCACAACCATCGCACCATCGCACCATCGCGCCATCGCACCATTGCAACATCGCGCCATCGCACCATCGCAACATCGCGCCATCGCGCCATCGCAACATCGCACCATCGCACCATCGCAACATCGCGAAATCGCACCATCGCAACATCGCACATCGCAAATTTTACATTACACATTTTTTGTTTGTTTGTTTGTTTGATCCGCCGATCGCCGTTGCGACGTGTTGTCCACCGTCGAATGTGGGGCCCGATCCTTTCATATATTAGAGGATGTGATCTGATTTATTGGATTGTAATATAAGACCAAAGGCTTAAGGTGGAGGGCAATTGTTAACGTAAAGTTGTTGCGATCATATTAAAAAGTGCCGCGTGGTCCGTGGGTTATATATATATGCCTCGGCTTGATGGGAGGGCGATTATTAATATAAAACCATTGTGATGAACGTATGTTCCGCTTGCGGTACTCGCCACATCAACAAGACACTCGTGGCATGAAAAGGGTTGGAATTGCCCTGATTTAAAAGTCAGCAATTACATTTTATTTATTTAAAAGGCTCAGTTACACGTATGCAGCAATTACACCCCCACAGAGGACAGAAAAGAAAACAGAGCTGAAAGGAGATAAAACACAGTCACAAAAAAGACAAAGACAACCAGATAAAAAACAAATGCGTAGCGATTCAAAAGACTAAAGGAGTTGAGCTGGAGTTCACATTGTAATTTGAATGTAAATATTTTAATTGTTTTTATTGTTTGTGATGCAAAGGCAAGTATCCTAAGGAAAAGACAAAATCCCACTGTAGCTTGGAAATTTGTACATATTGTAGTAATTCTAAAAAGGAGTTGGAAAAATGAATAAGAAGACAGAAGCCAAAGAGTCATGACTGTTCACTTCAGATTCCTTGTGAAATACAAACAGTCATGTGAGAATTTCTATATATAATATCAATTTTGATAAGCTCAATGTGAGGAAGAGAGAGAGAGGGAGAAAAAAATAGAGAATGCATAATATAGAAGAATAAAGCAGAAAAGATTAAGAGAAGAAGAGCAGATACAGAACAGAGCTGATATCTGAGGTAAATCAGCAAACATTCAGTTTGATAAATTGAGGAAGTTGGAGCTTCCCTATCAAGTTGCAGCTTGATAGCTGTCAGTTGTAGCTGACTGAGGTTGGAGCCTCCTGTAGGTTGGTGCCTGCAAAAAATTGAAGGGAGTTGGTGCTTCCTTGCAAGTTGTAGCTTGCAGAATTGAGGATAGAGCCTCCTGTAGGTTGGTGCCTGCAGAAAACAGTGGTGAAAGGGAGTTGGAGCTTGCCTTTGCATCACAACAATAATAAGATGTGGTTTTCTCCCTTTTTGGGTTTCCACTTACATCTGTTGTCTCTATGTGTGTTTCTTATGTGTTGATGTGATTCTTTCAATCTGCTTAATTGTTTGCTGCTCTCAACATAAGTATGGTGTCACATTAATTTAATACTGGCTGTAACATTTTAAGACTGCTCACATATTAAGCTGTAAATAAGTTTGGTGAAAATTTAGAATTGTTAAATATGTATTAAACTTATTCACCCCCCCCCCCCCCTCTCAGTTTAATTAAAGGTCCAACAAACTGTCCACTTGAAGGTGGATTGATCTCTCCAATAAAATCCAATCCCCATTGCCTAAAAGGTTCTTCAATAAATACTGGGATGAGAGGTAATGGAGCAAGTTTTTTCTTTTCAATAAACAACTGACACTTCTGATAACTTCTGACCAGTCTATAAACATCTGCAAATAGGGTTGGCCAATAGAAGCCTGACTTGAGAATTTTATGAGCAGCAACCTTCCAGCTATAATGACCTCCACACAGACTTTCATGGTATTCTTTGGTGACTTCAATAGATTCCCCTTCGGTCAAACATAACAGAAAAATACCAGCATGATCTTTTCATTATAACTTTTCTTCTACTATAACAAATGGCTGAGATTTGAGCTTGAGAGCTCTGTATTTGGTTCTATTTAGTGAATTTGGACAAGAAAAGAAACACAGGTAATGCACAATATCTTTATACCAATCAGAGCACAAAAATTTGTATTGAATATTTGTTTTGGACTTGCTTTGACCTTCTTCATTAATAGCTCCATCCACTAGTGCTAACAGATTAATTCCCAAGGCTTGAAAATTTGTATCTGTCAACAACTTCACTAACCACTGTCCCTTGACCAACTTGGTGGGTTTGATGTCCAAATCATACTCTTGGATTTTTGCTATCCACTTCCCCCTTTTTCCTTCAACATCGCTTTGGACCAGTACGTCTTTCACAACAGAATTAGGAACATAAGCTATTATTTAGGACTGTAACACATAATTCCTAAAGGCTTTCAGTGCTTTAACCAAAGCATATACTTGTTTCTCCAAAATATTGTATTTGAGCTCAACATCTCTGAGAACTTTATTGAAAAATGCAACTAGCTGCTCCTTAATATCTTCATTTTTCTGCAACAACACAACAACAATAGTAGCGGGGGATGCAAATGAGAATACCTAAAAGGCTTTTCGATAGTCTGGACTAATCAGAATTGGAGCTTCCTGCAATGCTTCCTTTATTCTAGCAAATGCATCTCTTACTTCCTTATCCCATTTCACTTCTGCATTTTTTCTTCAACATATCTGTTATACTTCTCACGATCTCAGCATAATTGGGCACAAATATCCTCAGAAAGTTGATTTTTCCTAGGATTCTTTGGATATATTTCTTGCTTTTGGCTACATGAATTTTCTGAATGGCTTCCACCCTTGTTGGGTCAATCTTCACTCCTTGTTTAGAAATTATGTGACCCAATAATTTACCTTCTTCTAAGGCAAATAAATATTTCTTGGGATTTAATGACAGACCAAAATTTTTTCACTTTTGAAAAGTTTTTTGCAAATGCTCCAAGTGTTCATCATCTGACCCTGAGAAAAAAGTTACATCATCGAGATATATAACTAAAAACATGTCACCAATGAAGGCTATGTCCATGGCCCTCTGAAATGTTGCACCTGCGTTCATAAGGCCAAATGGCATCCTTGAATACATGAAGGTGCCCCAGGGCGTCGTGAAAGTAGTCTTCTTCTGATATTCTTTTTCTACTGCTACTTGATTATACATAGAAAATTCGTCAACCATAGACAACCTGTGAGCTCATGTCACCTTCTGTAAGACATAATCCATTTTCGACAAAGGATAATTATCTTTTAGAGATTCTCGGTTCAAATTCTTGAAGTCTACACACAATCTTATCTCTTTATTCTTCTTTCTTACAGGAACCAGATTAGAAACACAGTTTGAATCTCTAAGAGGGACTATAATTTTCGCGTGCAACAATTTCTTCACTTCTTTTTCGATTGGAGCTAGCAACGATTGATTGATTTGTCTAAGCTTCTGTCTGTGTGGTTTGAGTCCTTATGTCAATGGAATCTTATGCTGAGTTATACTTTTGTCATATGTTTTTGGGTTTTCATATGACCAGGAAAACACATCCATATATTTCTTAAAAATATCAATGTATCTTTCTTTGTAGTTTTTGGGAACACCCTTGAACAATTTCACTATTTTGGGTTCCTGCTGAGTTCCCAAATTACAATCTTCCATATCTTCTTCTTGCTGTATTTTCTTTGAATCAAAAGCAACATCATTAGAATCAAATAAAATTTCAAGGGGAACCAACCCTTTAGGGAGCACATTACCTTTCAATTGGATAATCTTCTCTTCACCTATTGACTACTTAAGGTTTCTTATTTATGGTTTCTGTTCTGTTTGTTCTTCCTCTTGGTCTATCTCAACATCTTCAAAGTTTCCAATTGTTGTCAGGAACTGATTTTTCTGTTCATCATCAGCAAACACCTGCCAATGTTTCACATTGTCAGGGATAGAAGGTCTATGTCTAATTTCAATTTCATAACCTAGCCTTGGATTTATTGGAGGTTTGAAGGTGTTGGCTGCAATTGTTAAAGAATCTGACAATCTATTCTCCCCCCTCAGAATAAACTAAAGATTGATGGCTTCAAAATAGTTTTCTATCAGATCCCAGACTTCATTCCTATATGATCTTATACTCGGATGCTTGGTTTGACAATGATTTTTAATCTGCCTTATTATCAACTCAGAGTCACCAAAAATTAAAATACATTGAACTCCCGTCTCTTTAGCAACTTGAAGGCTTGAGATTAAGGCCTCATACTCAACCACATTTTTTGTTGAATCAAATTCTAGTTTAAAAGAGAAAGGCATGAGGTTACCTTCTGGTGACATCAACAAGAATCCATCACCCATGCCTTCCTTGGAGTAGGGCCCATCAAAGTAGCATTTCCAAATCTTCCTTGAGTGCAGCTCATTATTTACAACTGCTGAAGAGAGCTTCTTCTCTGCCTCTTCATCAAATTCCGCATCTTCATGCAGCATGAAACTCGAAAAATCTTATGTTTCTTGACTATAAATGGGGGAATTTCCTGTATCTTTCTTGGAAGTGGTATTCAAAAACCTTGTTTCCCTATACAATATCCTTTCTTCCCCATTAAAAACCAAAATGATAGCATAAGTGAAATCTAATTCTAGAACACCTCCCAAATTTTCTCTCCAAGATCTTAACAAGAGCATTCCAAACCTGGTTGGGATGTCAACAACCACTAAATCCATGACTATACTCTTTGCTGTGATTAGTGCCAACGAAACTGCTACATCTTTAATTAACCCAACACATTTCACCCTTTTGGAATCAAATGAATACAAATCCCTATAAGGTTTGGTAATCTACAAGTTTAGTTCCTTCCTAACAGACAATGGCATGAGATTATGGGATGCTCCTGAGTCCAACATGCAATTTTGTAGAGTAAAATCATGAAGCAACAGAGAAATATAGAAGGGTGGAACATAAGGATCTACTTCTTATACATGAGGACCAAAGGTGAACACTGGCTTTTCTTCTTGTAAGTTCACTGTGTCACTTATATCTTCCACCTATGTGAGATTTATAGATTCTGAAATTTCTTTCTTGTAAGCTGGTATTTTAGCTAATTCTACAAGAGGTACCTAAATTTTAACCTTCTCCAACTCTTTTGCCAAACTAAAAGCATGAGTTTTCTTAACGTTCTTTTCAGGTTATTCTTCACTCTTTCTATAATTCGCCGCTTGTTCGGGTACAAGAACAACAATCTCCAAAATATTAGTGTCAACTGATTTGTTCTGGGAAGATTCACCCTGCTGCACATTTGTTCTATTAAGTGAATTTACAGGTTGTTTCCCATTACCGACATGTTTCACAGGGTCCTTTTGTTGTGGAGTCGCCATTGGAGGAGGAATGGAACCCTGTTGTTCACCTTCATTATCCTGCACTCTAGATCTCTTTCTAGACCTTAAATCATACTTTTTATGTAACTCAACTTGCATGAAATCTGTGAATTGTCTACAGTATTCATCCATTTCATCTTGATCAAAAGATACTTCAGCTTCAACATATTCTCCCTCACAATATTCCTCTTCATCCTCTTCTATTGTATACATAGCAGATACCTGATCCTCGGCCTCCCTTTGGTCATCTTATGCTGGCTCTACTGGTGCTGCTTCTATATACAACGGTGCTTGAACCTGGTCTTGATCTCTTCTTTCCCTCTGTAAAATTTGTGTGGGATGTCTTCTGAATTTATGGTTAAACCCCCCTTAGCTAGCTTATTTGTCAATTTTTTTATCACCTTTGTCATATCTTCAATTCTTATATCTTGTGATGATTCTTCTTTTGCTTTCCCCTTCTTTGGGACTGGTTGTTTCCCTTTCACCTTTCCAGCTGCATTCATATTAGCTTCAATCTCTAAGGAATATGTCTGTATCTACTCAAGAGTAGGGGCTCTTTTCTCTCTCAATGTAAAGCTAAAATAAACTTCAAAAGCCCCAACAAAAACTGCCTTTTCTCCTACAGGGGGGGCTTAATCTCTATAGGTAAAATATTGTACAATTTGTTGAATATTTTTATAAACTCAGAAATGTTTTCATTAGGATTTGTTTTAATTGCATTAAAATATGTCAATGAGTAACCATGGTCTCTCTTTTGTCCCCATCTCTGAGTGAATTGAGTTTCTAACTCTTCCCAGTTATTTATTGAACCATTTGGTAAACCTTTGAACCATTTTCTAGCCTCTCCATTTAGAGACTACACAAATAGTCTCATCACAACATCAAGATGTTCTACATTTAAATTCTTAGGAAAGGTGCAAAACAAGGGTAAATGTTGTTTTGCAGTTATTTCATCTTCTCCAGTGAAACGAGGAAGTAATTTCAGGTATTCTTGAGGCATGGCATTCATTGGTTGCACAAGATTTAGTGGTGCATATCTATTCATTAAGAAAGCTGGTGCTGCCATATTTACACCTTGGTTAATTGTTCCTTGGGTAGTTGAGGTTGATGAACCTACTGTGAAAGTGAATGAAGGTGGTGAGAATACTGATATGGGAGTGGGTTTGTGAACAATGGCAGAAGAACCAACAAGTATATTTGGTTGAGCTTGAGTGAAGGTAAAAGAAACAGACTCGAAAGAATGTTCTTCTAACTTAGGTTCTTGAAAATAAAGTGGTGTGAAAGGTGAATCTTGTTCCAAGGAAGGAAGTATTTCAGAAATATCTTCGAACAAAGGATTACAAGAACTACTGTTAGGAGCAGACAATGTAGGATCAGGTGTTCAAGGAGTTTCAGGTTTCTGAGCCTTTTAGAAACCAATCTTTCTGGATCTGGCAAAGCAAGGATTATTTGTTGTGAGGTATTTGACCTCGCATGAGGCCTTTTGAAAGCCATAATTTTGAAAATAAAAAAACACAGCCAAATATTTCCTCCTCGGTGAACAACCATAGGAAATAATGTGAAAAACACAGGGAAAATAAACTTTGTTTCTTCATCCCCGGCAACGACACCAGAAAATGTTGTATCTCAAGAAATAATCCCTCGAATGTGGTAAGGAATCAGTGCTTAAGACATTTTATAAATGTATGTGAAAATTACAATATAAAATGGCCTTTGTTTAACACCCTTGGAATTTGATTACTTAATACCCTTAATAATCTAATATAATGAAAGCCTTCACAATGCCATAAACTGCTGATATTTGAATAAAATGAAAAGAATAACTGTAAGGGAAACTCAAATGATATTCTGAGAAACAAAATCTATCACTTTTAAGTTTAAGAGGAAATTCATGGAGAGAGAGGAAACTCAAAAAAATATGTTGTAAACACAGAGTCTATTACGTTAAAATTTCATCGGGAATTTGTGAAGGGAGAAGAGATGAAGTGAAGGAGCGCAAATTAAGGTTATTTAACTCTTACTCATAGAGATGTAATTAAGAGACCGACTGCTAAATTACTTCACTTCATTCAAAGAGGAATAAACATAGATTGAAACTGGAAAGACATATCAACATCAACAAGTGTAGGAAACTTGATCTTCTGTCATTTATTTCTCAGAAAATTCAGTACCAAATTAACAGTCATCCAGAGGTCCAAAACTCGGAACCTCTTTTCTTTATTACTATCTACTTAAATACATCAAAATAGTTCGTAACTACTGAACTTCTTGAAATTACTTTTACCTAACTTGTTAAAATTACTTATGCAATTGTACCAAGAAAGCAAATTAAAACTGGAAATATCATTCGTTTTGTTGAATCTGATTGTTGCTGATGTGTCCCCTCGAAGTGATGAGGTGTGCTTTCTAGTTATGATGCAGTAGCTCCACGTTTCTGTAACAACGCCTCAGTGCCTGACTTGACCAATCTGTCGTGCTTCCCATAGTGCCACTATATGTTCTTCTGCATGGCTTTGTGTGTGCCTGCAACGTTCCATCTTCTCTTCATCAACCGCTGCAATACTTGGACTTGAACCATATTCTACTCACCCTTGGAGAACACATCGGGTTCGCTTTCTACTACATTTTCACGTTTCACCATCTTTACGTTATAATCCTCTTTTCTTCCTCTGATGCGATTTAACATAAGAGATGACTTACCTCCGGATTTGAAAACCTTTGGAGTTCACTTTTGAAACCACATCGCATCCGCCCGCAAATCACAAAACAAGGATTTTGTTATGAAAGACGGGAGGTAAGTGTTAAACATTGCGATGTGCGAAGTGCAACGGGCGGAAGGTGACGTGGCAAGCAGAGGTGGGGGCAATTGCAAATCAACGAATTTGTTATGAGAAATGGAAGGTAAGCTCTAAGACTTGTGAAGTGCGAAGTGCAGGGGAAGGGAGGCGACGTGGCAGGGATGGGTCCCACGAATATCGCAAATCACAAATCGGTGGATTTATTTTATGAGCGGTGGAGGTAAACATTAAAACTTGCGAAGTGCGAAATGCGGGGAGAGGGAGGTGACGTGGAAAAGAGAGGTGGGCCCGCTCGCAGCCCACAGATCGCAACCTTTAACATATTCCTTAGTGCTAACCCTTTAAACTTGCGAAGTGAGATATGCGATACAATCTCCACCGTCCATCTCTCCATTTCAATTATGTGCTTTGATCCCGACTGTCTGTTTTTCCCTTTGCGCCTCCTCCAAAACTCTTAAGTTTTTAAGGGAAATACGCCATTTCTCTGCCTTCTCTTATTTGAAAGTAAAGGGCGTGGGATCCAGCTATCACCACGTAATGTCTTATTGAAACCTGAAACCACTTGTGGGGGCACTGAAGCGGTTTTTTGGAATTTGAAGAGAGTGTTCCTACAGTTGATGTCAGTTGTCTATTTGCAGGTGAGCAGATTTAATGAGACTGCTTGCGAGGGCACTCCTTGGTATAAATCTCGTGTAACTTGTGCTCCCGGGTTTCCGTTAGATTTGGGCGCAATGAATACGAAACTTCGCTGTACTCGAACTTGGAAGAATGATAAACCTGACTAGTGTGTAATGTTCTGAACATGCCCATCTGTTCGACTCTTGAACTGTTCTGCACGTGAATGAGCCCGACTCGACCCACCTTCACATCTCATCACATAATGTTAATGTACCAACATATACAACAAAATTATTCTACGACACAAAATTTTACGTTTTCTATCATATATGCGTTTTTGGTGTTTTGAAAAATATTTCAAAGGTAAATGCAAATGAGCCACAATAGTATCTAATCAAGCTGAAGTCGCCCACATGTGTATACTTAATTCCAAAGTCTTGAGTTCCTTTCAAGTACTTTAGAACTCTTTTTGTAGTAGACCAATGTCCCTCACAAGGATTTTGCATAAACCTGGAGAGGAATCCAAAAAAAAAATGAAATGTATGGTATGGTAGTAATCAAGTAGTTGAGACTTCCTACGAGTTGTCTATACTTTATTGCATCCTAAAATTCTTTTTCTTCAGTGGATGTGAGATTTAAATTCTGTTCCATTGGAGTGGTCAAAGGATTACACTTAGCCATACCAAACCTATTCAAGATATCTCCAATGTACTTCTTCTGAGAGAGGAATATAAACTTCAGATGTTGATGAACATAGCCCAAGTCTGTCATTTCAAAACCTTTCCTTAATTCATTCTTTATGGATGCAATATAGCTCTCTTTGTTCCCTATCATCAAAAGATCAACTACATACACCACAATATATACAACAGTTTTTCTAGCTTTCTTGACAAACAAAGTTGCATCATCAAGATCAAGTTGGATTTGTGCTTGTCAAGTGATCCATCAGCTTTATACTTGTTCTTGTAGACCCACTTGCAGCCTATTATGTTTTCTCCCAATGGAGGATCAACCAGCTTCCAGGTGCCATTCTTTATCAAGGCATCATATTCTTTCTGCATCGCTTGTTTCCATTCATCATGAGAATCGACTTCTTTGAAGGAAGTTGGTTCAAAATATATAGAAAAATTCAGTTCATAATCATAAGAAACATCCATATAAATAGATGAATCTGAATTGTCTACATCACCTCCATTTTTCCTGGTTGTGCTTCTTGTTCCTATCTTTCCAACCTCATCAGGATAATTGATTTCAAGTGTCTTTATCAGCCATTTTGGAGGACCTTTCCAAGATGGCCCAAGCTACTCGTTTGACTGAGATGGGGTTGAATCAAGATTTAGTCTCCCAATTATTTCAATCACATCACTCAAAGTGTCATCAGTGGTTGGAGCTTCATGTGGGTGAGAGACTTCTTCAGAATAATGTTCCACATATTGATCCAGTATAGGAATCCCCCCTTTAAGATGTGGAATCTCATTATCATATTCTTGAAAATAATTTGCATGTACGAATCTATCCATGCGATAAAGCTGCCGCTCAACATTATTTCCATCCTTGGAAGATTCAAGAAAGATCACATATCTAGATATTATAAATTTCTTATTGACTTCATCATAGAGATGGTATTATTTAGAGGTGTTTGAGTACCCCAAGAAGATACACTTACGACTCCTTGCATCGAGTTTGTTTCTTTGTCCCTTAGGTATAAAGGAATAGAAGGTGGAACCAAAAACCCTGAGATGCCTTATCGAAGGAATGTGGTTATACCACATTTAATAGGGAGTCTTATTTTTGATAACATTATATGGAAACCTATTCTTTATATACACAACACACAGAACTGCATCAACCCAAAACATCAGTTTAACATTCTTGAAAAACATCACGGAACATACCATATTTAAGATTGTCTTGTTCATTCTTTTAGCTACTCCGTTCTGTTGGGGATTATAAGGCACTTGATGTTTGATCCCTTGCTGGCAAAGATAGTTTTCAAATTCATTTGAAGTATACTCTTTTACATTATGAGTGCGAATAAATACAATATGAGATTGTGCACCATTTTCAATCCATGCATGAAAGTTATTGAATATTTCAAAAGCATCATATTTGTTCTTTAATAAATAAATCCAGCACATTCTAGTGTAGTCATCAATAAATGTAATCATATATTTATTACCATTTGTAGAAGGAGCAAGCATTGGGCCACATAAATCTAAATGAATGACTTAAAGTTTTCTATGTTCTCTGGAATGTGAATCATGAAAAGGTTGTTTGGTGTGATTTCCTAAGATACAAGCATCACATTGATTAAGTTTCCTAGGAATTGTAGGAAAAACAACAATACCATTTTTCTTCAACAAACGAAGGATGTCATAGTTAAAGTGTCCAAATCTAGCATGCCATAAAATAATTGATGGAAATGTACCTTCATCATAGTGAGAACTGTATGAGAATTTCAGTGAGCGAGAAGAGGTTCCTTGCAACTTCATAAGTCTTTCTTTTTCTATCCATGTCATGACAAATGAGTGATATGATGCTTTTCTAACCTCAACCTTGCCATCAAATATGTGAATGGAGTGTCCTTGCTGGAAGATGTGTACCAACAACAACAAGTTTCTCCTAAGCTTTGAGAGATATAAAACATCATGCAGAAGAAAGTCTGGAAGACCAGGAAGTTTAAGGCTGATGGTGCCAAGCCCTGATGGCTTGAGTTTTGACTTGTATGCAAAGTATACTGCTCCATCAACATTGTTAGTGAATTCTTTAGAGAAATCTCTCCTGAAAGTCATGTGGCAAGTTGCCCCTGAATCAAGCAACCAATCATCCTTCCATGAATCAAGTGAAGCATTGAACAATTCTTCGATTACTCCAATGTTGCAATGTGCCACAACATAATGCAACATAAAAATTGATTTCTGCCCAAAATAATTTCAGTGGTTTCAAAAGAAGTTGATATATTTGTAATAAAATTTAGTGGCTATGTCTTCAAAAATTCATCAATATACCTTCATACACTACACGAAACCTTAATACACCATACACCACCATCAAATAATATTTGACTTCTCAAATTTGCATATATAAACCAATGCTCCAATATAATATATGAAGCCACACACACTATTATAATTTACCTACGATCATTCACCATAAGGCATTCACCATTCACCATAACATATTTCGGCCTCTATTAAAAGTTTATCTCATAATGAATGTCTTCAAAAAAATACCATTGAACCAAGCCTATGTGTTAACCAATGACCGATTTTTGTACTTACCAATGAGGAGGCTTTCCACGCTTCCGCTCATAACCAGGCTTTCCACACAAACATAATCACAATGAAAAATTCACTCCACGCAGAGGTTATAGCAGATAATTTGCAACCCCATCGTAGTTAGAAGATTTTGGAAGGCCTGTCTCCATAATTGGCAGGAGCTTCACCGACTCTGAACTTGATTAAGATTATAATACTCTGGAAGTCTTCAATGCTATGACAACCCATTGTGTAGTAGGTATGATGGAAAGGAGTTGTAGAGAACCCTGGTGGAGGGAAACTTGCAAATGGACGTGTGATGAGTCTCCCAAAAGCGCTGAGATTTCACAGCCACAAGCTCAGAGATGTGAGGAGGGAAGCGAAGTGCGCATACAATGGTTGTCATGGGCTCCTCCATAGAATTGGTATGCCGTATGTCGAGCTTGGTCACTATGATTGCTTTGGAGAGGTATGGTCAATTGGAAGGCAGAGGTTTTAGTTATGCAAAAATATGCATAATAGAGGCAGAGGGAGTTCCAAGGGGAGATTTGAAGCCAAAAAATGAGTTGGCTCTGATATCATGTCAAACTAGGAGGTAACTCTTCAAATCGAATTGTGTTCTTGCATTAAGATTGATCATAGATATATACACGGAGGGAGAGGCTCTTGGGTTTCATCTCCTAGTGTCTCTTCATCTTCTAATTCTCCTTAATTTCTATTTACAATATTTACATTAATTTACTTAAACCCAAATATTAGGTGTCAACAATGGGAAAATTAGGATTAAAAAAGTTATCGCTAATTTCAAAGAATATATTTGCAATTCATATTTATTGAATTTTTCTTTTTATTTGTTAAAGCATACACCATATTTTGTGTTGTTGATTTTTATTTTGGGTTGTTGAAGTATACAATGAAATTGCATTGTATATTATAATATTGAAAGAGGGGTATCATACTATTATTTCTTTTCATTGTTTGAATGGATTTATAAAGAATTATGCACAACAACAATATTAATATTTATCTAACAATTGAGTGTGATATTTAATCTCGTTGATATTAGGTTCATGTAAACACATTTAAATTATAAGGGTATTTAAGTGAATATTCATATTTTATTAGTTTATTATTAAATTTTTAGTCTATTTTTATTAGTTTATTATTAATTTTTTATTGTTTACTTTTTATTAGTTTATTATTTAGATGATCGGAAAATGAATAATTTCAATAGTAATATGGAATAACCTAGCATTTGTAAATCATGGTGCAATCTATCTCAAAACCTACAAAGCTCATCGAATGAGTGAAAAATCATTAAGTCAATGATTGACTTACTCCAAGGTGTTTAATATTTCACAATATTTTCCCAAGTGTAGTGTCACTCAATTTAATATGGTTATGGGAAAACTGCTAAAATTGAAACAAATTTAATGGAATGTGAATAAGGAGACTTGTTAAAATTGGAAAAGTTTAAAAAGAAATTGGAAGTTTGGAATTCTAAACAAATTTTTTTCCATTTAATATGGTTATTGTAAAATGATTGAAATTATAATTTTTTTATTATTGATTTTTACAATTAAAAAAAAAAGAATTGTTTTTTATTATATTTAAATTATAAATTAAAAAAAAAACAAGATTATAATTTTGTTATTTAAAAAATATAATTTAATCTTAAAGAAAAGTATTTAAAATAAATTAAAGGACAAATTAAAACATGTCTAAACTATAACTCATGTCAAATTACAAAAATAAAGTCCTAATAATAAGTATAAATGTTAAAAATGACTATTTATGTTGTGTTAATATGTAGACGAGAAATAACTTATCTTTGAAAAAAAAAGCAATTGCTACAAATGATTTTAACTAAATTTTAATATTTACATTATAATAATTATAAATAGTAGATTACAAAGTCAAGTTTTTAAGTTAATTAGAAATACTATTCATAATTTATTACACAACAACATAAATAAATTGGTTGATAAAGGTCTATACTCATAAGTTTATGATAGGAACAAGACACTTACCTCATAATATATCAAACATTGTCAAGTATTAAAACAATCATAAAAATTAACGAAATTATAGCCTTATTTTAAGTTATTATTATTATTATTATTAATATGAAAAGAATTAATACATGAGTTGAACATATGTAGATTTAAAGAAAAAACAATTATGAAAACAATTAATATATTAGTTAAATGTATGTAGATTTAAAGAAAAAACATGTAACGAGATTCTTAATCATGGAGATTCACTCCAACTTTATCATGGATATTCTTAACCTATAAATAAGATTTGCTACAATACCATGGGCGAATATCATGAATTATGAATACCACATGCGCAAAATATCATAATTCATTTCACACTCAAAATCTTATATATGTGCATTTTATAAATATTTTTGAATTAGATTGAAAAGAAAAAAGAGCATCGCTACTTTTGAAATAAATTTCAACCCTTTCTCCATGACTACTATTAAAAATATTTGGTGAATATCAATAACGTTAAATCCCTACTATTCACCTATTAATTATTTACAATTATTATTATTATTTTTTAAATAAAACAAGTAAGGGTTTTGTATTAAGAAATCTGGATTAGGGACCAAAACCTTTACGTCGCTTTTCCAACACAAAATATCTGAGAGTGTTCAAGTAGATTGTAGAATCTAGGATTGTTGTTCTAAAATTGATTGTTCATATTAGTACCATCGCCTCTAAGTCGATGAGCTCTCCTCCCTTCGGAAGCAACATTGGTGCTTTCCTCACCCATAGTTTTCAGTGGATTGCGAGTCCCAATAATTTCTAAGGCTTCCAATGAATGTTATGAAACCAGCTCACAAAATAGAATAAAAGATAGGTCGACGCCTTAGAACTCAGCCTCTTCAAGGGGGAAACCTCCTTTACATTACATAAATGAACAATTCTTGGATGATTCAAATGACAAAACCACATTTCTATATAGAGGAGTCCAAGTGGTCACAATATAATCCTAGCCGACATAACAATAACAATGTAAGGGCACAAAAATAACAATAGTGAGCTTCTATGGGGTACAATAATAACAATATGGGGACTACAGGGGTACACCAATAACAATAAGGGGGCTACACTAACAACAACAAGGGACTACACTAGTAATATAGGGACCTAACATGACCCTCTCCTTTAAAAAAGTGTTTTCCTCAACACTTGAGTAGTTTTGGATGTTTTTGTATAAAATTCTCATCCTCCCATGTGGAATCTTCAGTGGGTAAGTTCTTCCACTTGATGAGATACTTTAAAATTGATCGATTTTATAACTGTCGAGTTCTTGTTTCTGTGACTGCTTCAGGTTCTAATATGACTTTTCCTTCCTCATCAATTTCTGGAAAAATTGTTTGAACTGGAAGTTTTCACCTATAACCTTCTTTAAGCATGAAACATGGAAAACTGGGTGCACTCGGGAAGATGCAGGAAGCTCCAATTTGTATGCCATAGTACCAATCTTTTGCAACAGCTTGTAAGGACCATTGTACTTTGGCGATAATTTATTAGCCTTTTTAGCTTGCTTAAGGGACATTTGTTTGTATGGTTGTAGCAGTAAAAATACCAAGTCTCCTACATCAAAACTTCTCTCGCTGCGATGTTGATATGCCTGTTGTTTCATTCGATTCTGTGCCAAATTTAGGTTATCGTTTAAGAGTTGGATAACTTTTTGTTGATGCTGAATGTGATCTTCCACTACTTGAACGTTAGAATTTTCTCTTAAAGATGATGTGATGGATGATGGGTGATATCCATAAAGTGCCAAAAAGGGGGCCATTTTTGCTGCAGTGTGGAAGAAAGTGTTTTACCACCATTCAACCAGAGGTAACCACTTGACCCATTGTGTTCTTTTATCATGTACAAATCAAGAAAGATATCCTTCCAAACATTTGTTCACTATCTCAGTTTTCCCATTATATTAAGGATGATAAGATGATTTATGAGCTAGTTGAGTACCTAAACAAGAAAATAATTCCGTCCAAAAATTTCCAATGAAAATGGGATCTTTGTCACTTACAATAATATTTGGGTTTCCATGTAGCTTTTGAATTGTTTCCATAAATGCAGTAGCAATTGTACTCGCTTTAATTGGATGAGATAATGCACAAAAGTGTACATACTTGGTAAGTCTATCAACTACCACCATGATGACACTCTTTCCTTCGGACTTAGGTAAACCTGTGATAAAATGCATTGAAACCTCCTCCTAACGTTGTAATGGAATGGATAAGGTTGTCGCAGACCCGAGGTTTTAATTACATCAACTTTATTTTTTTGGCAAACCAAACATTCTGCCAGAAACTTTTGAATATCAGATTTAAGGCCATCCCAAAAAATTCTTTCTTCACCCTGTGGTAAGTTTTTAAATCCTGAGTGTACTTCTAAGGGAGAGGTGTGGAATTCCAAAAGAATCTTTTGTTTTAGTTGGGAATTATTACAAAGATATAAACGATCTTTGTACCATAAGGAATCATTTTTCCAACTAAATGTATCAGATGTACTGGTATGTTGCTGCAACTTTTGAATGAGTGTCCACACTTCTTCGGCATTCTTCCATTCCTCCTTTGCTTCAGTTATCCAATCTAGCTGGATAATATAAATGGCACAAAGAAATGCTTCCACATCCTCATCCTTCTTTGAGAGTGCATCTGCAACAACATTTAGCTTCCCTTTTTTGTAGATGATTTCAAAGTCACAACCCAACATCTTTGTGACCCATTTTTTTTGTTATTCTGAAGATAGTCTTTGTTCCAAAAAGTATTTAAGACTATCATGATCAATTTTCACCTTGAAGTGTTTTCCCATTAGGTAAGGTCCTCATTTCTTTAGTGCATGTAGTATTGCCAACATTTCCTTCTCATAAATAGCTTTTTGTAAATACTTTCCTTTGATTGGATGACTTTAAAAAGCAATGGGTCTTCCTTCTTGCATTAAAACAACACCAATTCCCTTTCCTGAGGCATCACATTCCACAATAAAGGTTTTTGTGAAGTCTGGCATAGCTAAGACCGGTGCTTGGCACATTGTCTCTTTACGATGTTGAAATGACTTAGTCACTTCAGGAGTCCATGAAAATGCATCTTTCTTCAATAATATTGTTAGAGGTGTGGCTATTCTCCCATAATTTCTAATAGACTTGCGATAATACCCTGTTAACTCGAGAAATCCTCGCAACTGCTTTATGGTTATGGAGATTTTCCATTCCTTAATGGAATTAATTTTGTTAGGGTCTACCTTAACACCCTCATGAGATACATTATGACTCAGATATTCCAACTCTTGTACTCCAAAGAAAAATTTGGAGGTTTTTGCATATAATTGTTTCTCCTCTGATAGTTTTAGCACCCTATCAACATGTTGAACATGATCCTTCCAAGACCTGTTGTAGATTAGTATATCATCAAAAAACACTAACACAAATTTTCGAAGGAAGGGTTTGAAAATGGAATTCATCAACCCTTGAAATGAGAAGGTGCATTGGTAAGGCCAAAAGGCATGACAAAAAATTCATAATGACCCTCATGATTTCAAAATGATGTTTTTAGAATGTCTTCAATCTTCATTATAATTTGATGATATCCTGAACGGAGATCCAACTTGGTGAAATAAATTTCTCCATGTAATTCATCCAATAATTCATCAATCACATGAATGGGAAATTTATCTTTAATAGTGAGCTTATTGAGCTCCCTATAATCCAGACACATGCGCCATGATCCATGCTTCTTGTGCACCAATACTACTGGAGCATAGAACTTTGACTAGGTTGAATTATACCAACCTCTAGCATTTCTGCAATAATACGTTCAATTTCTCTCTTTTGTACATAAGGATATCTGTACAACCTGATGTTTGGAGGAACACTTCCTGGAATCAAATGAATAGCATGATCATGATCACGAATATGTGGGAGTCCTTTGGGAGTTTCAAACACCTTGGAATGATTGTCCAAGGATTTTTGGAGATATGGAGATATAGATGATTTTGATGTTGGAACTTCTAGTGAGCATAATTGCGCAATTACGCCTCATTGTTCTTTCTTCAGAAGCTTTGTCATGACATTAGAGCTTATTATCTTTCTCGGATTCCCTGCGATACCTCGTAATTTAACTTCCTTTCCTTCCAAAAAAAAAATTCATGAAAAGTTTTTGAAAATTAAAATCTATCGTCCCCAAAGATTGTAACCATTGTACTCCTAGTACAACATCATCGCCACCCATTGGAATGGAGAGCATTGGACTATTCAATACATATGCCCCCATGGTTAGCTTGATATTATGGCACTTTCCAGAGCAATTTATAGTCCTCCATTTGCAATCGTCACTTGACACTCTGGTGTTGGGCATATGAAGCAATTCAATTCCTTGGCTGCCTTCTAATGAATAAAATTATGGGTACTACCCGAATCAATGAGCACTATTACCTTTGTCTTCTTGATACATCCTTCTATCTTGAGAGTTTGAGTAGTAATTCCTGCCAATGTATTACAGGATATGGTCAGATTCATTTCATCCTTTATGGTTGGTTCCTGGGGTATATCCTCTTCTTTTGAAGTTTCTTGTTCATTTTCTTCCTCCTCTTCACAATCTATGTAAAATAATTTCTTCTCAGCACACTTATGACCTTTAGTGTATTTGCTATTACAACTATAGCAAAGCCATTTTTCTCTTTTTTCTTCCAATTTCTGTGGTGTCAACCTTGTAGGTTGTGGAAGTCTAGGAATAGCAACACTTCCATCTTTATAGTTGTGAGTGGTAGGCTTCCTTGTTGCCATAATTTTGCTTTCAATTTTTCTTGCCAACCTGAATGCCTTCTCCAATGTATCAGGTTCCTAAAGGCGAACCTCATGTTGGATGTTATCCTTTAGAGTCCCTATGAATAAATCAATCCTATGTTCCTATGGAATATTATTTACCCTTATATTCAATTTTTGGGAATTCTCAATGCGCTCCATTATTGAACCCTTTTGTTTTAGATTTATCAATTGGATAAAGAAGGTGTTGCTCTTTGTATCCTCATAATGTGTTATCATTTCCTCTGTAAAAATTGACCAAGTGACAAGTGGTTTACGAGAACAAAACCATCAATACCATACAAAATTATTTTTTCCTAAATATAAAGTTGCAATGCGTACCTTTTGTGTGGGTTGCACATTATGGAGCTCAAAGTATTGCTCCATTTGTACCATCCAAGTTATTAGATCCTTGCCATCAAAATTCCTCATATCTATCTTTGAAATATGGTGGGTTTTCAATCCAATGTTAGAGCCTATGAAATCATGATTAACATTTCTTTTGTTGTCATCATGAGTTTCCTCTACTAACTTTTCACCACTAGGAAGCTTTTCCTGTAACAATTTTTTCAAACCTTCAAGTGTTGCTTCTATTCCATCGATCTTAGCTTCCATGCCATACATCTTAGCTTCCACGACATCCATCTTGGCTTCCATGACATCCATCTTAGCTTCCACACCTTTATTCAAACCATCCATCTTAGCTTCCATGTCTTTCTTCAAACCATCCATCTTAGGTTCCATTACATTTTTTGTTACTCTTTGCGAGAGCGAAATTTGTTGCACTTGGTCTTGTAATTTTGATATATCATGTTGCACTTATTCCTCTTCATGAGTCATGGTGGAGCCTTCTCAGGGCTTAATGGCTGTTGAATTATTTTTAGGGGGAATTTTAGAACCCAATACTAATATATATGCTTCAATATGCCCTTGAAATCACTTCAAACAAGGCTTATTCAGTTTTAAAAAAAATACACCTTTTTCTTCTTTTGAGGAGCTCGATATTGAAACTTATGTATCTCTGTAATTTAGGATCCCCAAGATTTTATCTTCAGTCATTTAGTATCCCTCTGAATCTCGTTTCCAATGCCACGGGTCTAACTTGATTTGGATTCTCCAAGGCAAAGTTATGCACACTCTCCCATAATGACCTAATTATGGACTGGTTCAGTACAGGGAACTTGTACGACATGCCACATGTCACTGTTTACTCCTTCGGCTCTGAAATCGACACACAGGAAACTGCAGTCCGTGCACTTTCGAACACTTTTATAGAATTCCAATCTGATGCTCAGAGCGAGAGTTATGACTATTTTCTCAAGGTCACCTCTTTGAGATGCAATTCAGGAGCCTACAAAAACCCTAAATTCCATAGATCGTATCTCTGAAAATATTGCGAACCAAGATTTGAAATTGTTCCACGAAGTTCCTCCAGATTTCAGCGCAACTGGGTTTTTTTTCTAGCTTTTAAACCTTCGTAGAAAAAACGTTATAGTGAAAATGCCACGATGACCTTTTTGAAGCAGCGAAACCCTAGAATCCAAAGCTCTGATTCCAAATGTTCTGAAACCAGCTCACAAAATAGAATAAAATATAGATCAACACCTTATAAATCAGCCTCTTCGAGGGGGCAAACTCCTTTACATTACATAAATGAACAATTCTTGGATGATTCAAATGACAAAACCTCCTTTCTATATATGGGAGTCAAACAGGTCACAATATAATCCTAGTCAACATAACAATAACAATGTAAGGGAACAACAATAAAAATAGTGGGCTTTTATAGGGCACAATAATAACAATATGGGGACTACAGGGGTACAATAATAACAATAACAAGGTTACACTAATAAAAATAAGGGACTACATTAGTAATATAGGGACTTAACAATGAATCACTGACAACACAAATTTTTTACCTAAGATCTTCGACCATCTGCTCCATATCAACTTGTTGACGAAGAAGCTTGACTTCTAAAGAGAGCTATAATGACATAAGTTTCCTCTCAACCATATCCTCTAGCTTTGAGATGGAGACAAGCAAAGCATTCAAAGCGTCTAGTCGTTTATCTAACACATACTGGCCTCATTGTTATCTCGAGGGACGAGAAAATTGTCCATTATGAAACTAGAGCTGAGCTGATGCAGGGGCATGAGGCTTAGAGACAAAAGGCTTCATTAATTATTCCAAAAATCCAAAAAAAGTTACAAGCAAAGGTGTTGGTACCTTTAGCTGTCAATTTACAGTTGTAATAGATAGGATTGAACTAGTATTTAGGAGGATTGAACAATTTTAGATTTGTTTCAACATATTTAGCTTCAGTTGATAGATTTAAGGAGGATATTATGTAATTTGGATTTTGTCTAAATTAGGAGAATTCAATCCTCAAAGAGGAGGTCGACTGTTATGTAAAAACATATAAATGTAACCTCTGCAAAGGAAAAATTGGGAATTTGGCCGTAGAAGAATTGATTGAGAGGTTTTGCCTCTGTTTTAATAAGATTGCAATATTTGTTTAACTGTTGTTACTTGGAAATTTCCCGGAGGTTCATCCCTTCTAAATCCATTTGATTATACATTCTGTGTAGAATTTTGAGTATATTTACTTCTGTGTAAAGATTCGAAGGAATTTAGAGAATTCTGGTTCATTTGCTTGAGATTGGGCAGTGTTAATTTATTTATGGTTATTGAGTTACGCAACAGAAAGGAGGGTTTTATCCCTTTGAAAATTCATTGATTTGTGGTTTTCTGTGTAGCATCGAGAATTATTAACATCTGTAATAAGGGTTCGGAAGAAAATTAGAACTCTGGTTCTTTGGTTGAGAGCGCAACAATAATCAGTCTCTGTTTATTGAGTTATGCAGTGAAAAGGAGGTTTTCATGAGAAATTGAAGTTAAACAAGAAATGGTGAAAATCCGCGTTTGAACATGATTTAAAACAAAGTTTGAAGGACAAGCGGTTTTAGAGAAACCATACACTGTTTTCGCACCGCTTTTGGGTTGTGAGTGGTTTTATTCTTTTCGAACGTGATCGTATCAAACGTCGACACGTCACGGTAACAATACTATCCATTTCGCGTAAGTTTTGCGTGATCAAGTTCAGGGGTTGATTGGATGCGATATCCATCCAATCGTGATCGACAGAGATCCGACAGTGGTCACGTGGAATGTTATATGGATGTTAAATGAAAAGGTATAGACCCAATGATTGTTTGCAATAGAGCATTATTAAAAGATTTGAAGTCTGAAACCCATATCGTAAGGTTTCCAAACATTCATTCCAAAGGTTTTTAACACCGTTTCCAAAGGTTTATTTAAACAAAGTTTTATCAAAGTGTTTGAGATCCGACTTTAATTCCGAAGGTGTTAAAACATTGTTTTAACAATCAATTGTTATATTTCCGAAGATATTTAAACATTGGTTAAGGTGGGTTAGAATATTTCCTAAGGGTTGTAAAAATTGTTTACAAAGGTTAAACATTGTTTAAAGTGAAAAAGGGGATTTTGCTTCCGCATGTGACTATTAACCACTGTTTGATATGAATCCTTATGTTGAAGAAAGATAAGGGGACTTTTGGTCATTTTTATTAGTTTTATCAATTAAACTTATTAAATTTTGATGACCGAGAGTGAAAAGAAAGACCAGGATCAAATTCCTCCTGAATTAGAAAACATTGTACAAAAGTTTGAGCAGCTCTCCTTAACGCCTGTACCCACACTGCCATCATGAGCACCCAACTATACTGATCATAATTGAGGGAGGAGCCTGCAACAAAACCAACATGAATCAGGAACTCATTTGCATTGCGAGGAAGCTAAAGACTCATTATATAACTGAGGTCCTTGTTAAATCGTGAGCCAAGTATCACTGAATATTTGTCTCCCTTATTTAGATATTGGTTGGACGAAGGAATGCCAATAAATGAATGGCGTTGATCGGCTGGGATAAATTAAATTTTCTAATCAAGGCTCTTAACATCACAACCGAGGAGAATCGGTTTGGATCCTACCTGAGAGAGCATAAATGAAAAATACACGACATTCTCTAGGCGATCAGGGATGCCAACCACCTGAGATCCCATTTAGTAAGCCAAGACAAAGAATTAATAGAATAGAGATATGGATATTGCCATAAATAAGGTCCTCATTTTTCAGCCAGAGAAGAGGCTAGAGAACAAGCCACGTACCCAGCATTGCAATGGGAGTAAACTTTATCGTGTCCCTATTCCTAGGAAGGAAATTTAACCAAAATTCAAGCATGTAAATAATAAGAGCAAAGTAGCCCCTAACAACCCTTTCAAAACTTATGGAAATCATTAACACTATGGAATTGGAAATAAGCATACAATGTTGTCCATTTCAACTCTACCTTGCTCCATGGTAGAACTTTTTTTGGCAAGATCACCAACTCCAATATTCAAATGTTTGAGAATATGATAGAATTATAATTTTTCAAATTGGGAGGTAGAACTAAGCACCCTTAAATTCATAAGAAGAGACGAAGAACTTATTTGTTCCCTGGCCTTCATCATTTTTCAGATGATGATCATTGAGTCTCCAAAAAACCTGGGTCGTTCAATTTTCTTTTCTATGGCCACCTCTAATCATTTCCCTAATGTGAGGAATTATGCCATATTGTTGGTAGCAACTCCTAAACCCCATGCAAATTGAGACACTGTTTTTCCATCAAGGCTTAAGAGGACCCCTCTCGCTCCTTCCTCCCCCAAGAATTGGAAATTAAATTATAATTATAAAAGCCTTATTCCAAAATAGACACACTTGTTGGCATAATTAAATGAACAATTGCTTAAAAAATGTGACAAGACCATCACCATCAACATCATATTGAAAGAAATATTCTTCAAGGAAAAGTAACATAGTCATATAATTAAGGTGCTACAACAAAAACATAACACAAAGCCATATTATCCTTCTCATTAGGCACAAGCAAAATAAGCATAATGTATGAAATCAACACTTAAAAATTGAATGCTTTATGTTTAGTTTAATTTATTTATATATAACCATTAATATTAAAAATTGTTTGAATTGTGTAGATTCTACACATGTTATAGCCAAAGATATCAAAGATAAACCATCATCCTCCACCAATATGTTAATGTCTATGTAACTTAAGTGTAATATTAAGTACACCAATTGAAAAATATTGTTAGCATATTAATAATCATCCATTTATATGATAAGTAAAATATGGTTCAATAATCATGATGATGATATATCAAACCATAAACCTTAGAAAAAGATCATGCATATGTAATAGTAGAGCTACCATATATAGTCATAATGTTGCAAAACATTGTACTAAAATTGCTATTGTATGCTTTTCTCAAGGTATGATATCAAAATGGTTAAAAATTATGAGAAATGTAGGTAATGATAAAATTGTAAGTTAGGTTATTTCCAACATTCATTCTATATAACATTCTTTCTAATACTATGTGACTCTAATATCCTTTACTAATTAAAAAGTCAAAACATAGTAACTCCATTCAGGGGAATGATTAGATATTGGTCTCACATACTAATAATAGAAAGCAAGGGAGGAACACATATATGTTAATAATATTCTAAAGCACTATGTTGATTAAGATAGTTTTGGTGATCAAGCTTAGTTAATAATAATAGAAAACATCCCATAAAGTCCATGGAAAAGATAATAAACATTATAAAAATGCTATTTTAAAGCTTTGTTAGAAGGAGTGAAGCATAAGAATGACAAAGAAGATATGAGAGGAATCCTCAAACTTGTACATAGATTGAACTTATATGAATTTAAATTGGTGTATAAGAATCTTGATATACAAATATTAGAGGCAAAAATATTCAAAAAATGTTTGGTAAATAAAACACATTGTAAATTCAACAAAATGTTTGGTTAATAAGACACATATTGTAAATTCAAAAAATGTTTAGATAATAAAACACATATTATAAATTCATTGAAATTTGTGGCTTCCTCTTTTAAATCAACAAAGAAACATTAAAATAAAATATAAATGTGATTACAAGGCAAAAATGAAATAAATAACATAATCAAAATAAAAAGAAATCAATTATTGAAAAAAGAGGAACAAAATGGAGAACATCATTGTTTAGACATATCAACCAAAGCCAATATTACTTTTTAATTTGTGAACTATCCAATATTTACATGAAAAGGAGATACATTTACCATTTACTTATACTTTATGATATTGATGTTCCATCAACTTACAATTCAACTAAAGCCAATATTACTTGTTAATGTGTGAACTATCCAATATTTGCATTAAAAAAATATACCTTTACCAATTATCAAAACATATCATTAAACTCTTCTAAACATATATATAATTTAAATGAGAGACCCAATTTTGTGATGATATTCAAACCTTTAAAAGACAAGCTGAAATTTTAATTAGGATGTGTAAAGTTCACTTAACAATATTAAGAATTTGAAAATATTTGTTCAACATGAGTGGAAGGTTAGTAATATATCACATAGGTTAAGGCTTTTTCAAAAATCCCTCAAATCAAACAACAAACATTGCACTTTAACACTTACCCCACATTGTGAGTTAAAAAGTATGCATTCTTATTTAAGTAGTGAAAGAATCAAATGTTTTTTTCACTAAACAATGTGATGCATTTACAAAAGTTCTTTCCCTATATAGATATTGTAGCCTAATCAATGCCACCATAAACTATATTTCTCAAAATATACCCAAGTATGTCAAGGAAAAGTGAATAGGAATATGTGCCAACCAACATGCTGGGAGAGACCATAAGCCAACATATTAACATATTTTCTAATAAGATTATGTTTAAATTTATTAGCATATTGGATTTTTTTTTATAGAATCTACAATTGAAATGAAATGAGATTTAGCAGTAATAATGAAATGTCATTGGTGCATGGATGGTCCTATGAATTTCAATGGTTCAATCAAATGCGTGGACTATTTTAGCATTTTAGATACTTTTATAGAATCTACAATTGAAAGAAGAATTGAGAAATTTTTCCAAGACATATTAGGAATGATATTGCAAAAAAAATCTATAACTTTAAAAGGAGAAACTCTCGTGAACTTGAGAAGAATCATATAATCTAAATATATTTCTCAAAATTTTGGCAACTCTAAATCAAATTTTCTCTCTTAGGAAATCATCTCATAAAAAGGAGGAACTCTCATCAAACAAAGAAAAATCATGATCTCAATTTATTTATGAAAATACTAGCAACTATGTCTAGGAACTTTACATTGTTTCTTAGATTTCCAAGACGAGAAATTATGGAGCAACCTCAAAATTTAAAAGTAGTTTCAGAGGCAAAATGAATAGATATAGATGTCCTGAACTCAATGAAAAAAGAAATGACTAGAAATAGATAACATACCACAATGAATAGGAATATAAATTTACTTCATGCAACAAACAAGTACCGAGATGGAAATAGAGAACCAACTAATTAATTGATATTGCATTGTTATAGATATGGATGGTCATATTTTACATAATTTTTCCAATAAGACCTATATTTTCTCATTGCTATCTCTAGCCAAGGTAGGATTCATGTTCCCATTATTGTGAAAGACAATTGTATTTTCAATATCCAAAAACTCCACACCCAGGTTGTGTTGAAAAGTGTAACTAGGTCGGTTTTCATGTTGACTATATAAATATGTATTTGTGAAAAGAAGCTCACACATCTCAATGCAACGATGGAAGACAACCCTTAAACCCAGTGAAGAAATACTGCTCCAACGCATGGAATTCACCATGATCTAGTCGGCCTCATTCACCATAAAACTAGTCGGTCTAACTCATAACTATATGGTCGGCTTGCTTAAAAGAGATATGCTATATATGTGTGTGTGTGTGTGATTGAAATAACAAGTCTGACATCTCTCAGATAAAAGTGCGAACAACTACAAGAAAGATAAACGTATATCTACAAGGATGCAGAGCGGATATTTACAAGTAGACTATGCGAATATATACAACGGAGATAACACACAACTGAATGCGAATTGCAGACTTACGATTACCACAGAAAACACAGAGGATATATATACAAAGAGGTTGCAGATACCACAACAAAATATTGCGTTAGTAAGTTGAGTACACCACAGCAGAAGTTGCAGACACCACAACAGAAGATTGAGTTAGTCAATTGCGTACACCACAGCAGAGGTTGCAGACACCACAACTGAGATTGGGTTGGTCAATTGCGTTAAGGAATTGCGGACACCATACTAAAGACATCGTGTTACAAAATGATAGTGCGGAATCCACAACTAAATTCAATAAAGAGATATATATACTAAGTGCGGATAAAAGACAGTGATTTTCAAAAGAAACAAGAGCAATAGTGAAGAAGGTAAATCCTTGATTTACCTTCTCACAGTTCAAGTTATTTAAATACCAGTATTCTCAAAGTGAAGATTGTAATTCTGAAAGCAAATCTTTGTCTTGGATATTGATAATTGACTTGATGAGAAATTAACATAACTAAGAGAATAGAAGAGAAGACATAAGAACATTCACAAGTAATTATCAAGAAGATAATTGTATTAACCTTAGGCCCTCCAAATTCTCAACATGGTATCAAAGCTAAGGTGCTAAACATAAGGGCTGCTTCTCAACAAAGACACTCAAAGAAGCAAAGACCATAAGTTTGGATTGGAAAGATAAACCGGGTTGCAAGGAAGACTATCCAACCATTTCATGTGAAAATATCAACTCATTAATCTTTGGTATCAAAAGATTTGCACTCAAAACATTGTTTGAAGGAAATCTCAACTTTTGAAGATAGTCATAATAATCAAGGGTTCAAGTACAATAACATTGAATAAAGGAAACCCTTGACTTCATTCTCAATCACCATAAAGGAAGCTGCAAGCAAATCCACTCAAGTAAGTATTCATGACCCTATCTATCAAGATGCCTTTTTGTAAAGAGAGCAACAAACTGGTTGGATCATCAAATTTCAGTGCATGGAAGAAGAGAACAGACTTAAATTTAATTGAAGACGAAGTAATGGACTATATCGAAGGATCTACTATTCAACCTCCAAAAGAAGATACTTTAGCCCATGCTAAGTACATGAAGGGAGAAATTAGAGCCCGAAGGATTCTCATAGAATCCTCCAAAGACTCTCTCTTTCCCTATGTATCAAAACTAAAGACTGCAAAACAAATATATGAAAAATTGGTGGAGTTATTCTCTGTGAGTATTGTTGGAGAAGCAATCTCTCTAAGACAAGAACTATACAAAATGAAATTATCAAGGGAAGCAAGAATCACCCCATACTTTATGAAAATTTCTAAAATAAGAGATCAACTATAGGAACTAGGAGAAGTGATGTCTAACACTGAGATGACAACAATGGTGTTGAATGCTCTACCAGAGGAATGTGGAAGCTTCACTTCTAGTCTATATGGGAAGAAATAAGCCACTCCATTCCATGATTTGTGGTCTCTATGTAAAATAGAGGAAACAAGACTAAAGGCCAAATCTGATATAGAACCAAGTGAAGAGAATCATGCCTTTGCAGCCTCATACATGAAGAAAGGAAGATTTGGAAAATTTGGCCCTCAGAATAAAAGAAGAAATATGGACAATGTGCAATGCTTTGGATGTGATGAGCTTGGACATTATAAAAGAGATTGTCCTAAATCTAGAAATGGCAAGAGGAAAAAGGAAGAAGCCCATGTCACATATGAAAGAGAAGAACCTGACTCTAAAAGATCTAAGGAGGAAGCAAGAGATCTCTATTATGATTGAGATCATATTCCTTTGTAAGTGATCTCTGATTAGTTGTAAAATTGTATGATAGCATGTACATTAAGAAGCATCTCGATAAAAGCATAGAAGGAGCTCTCGGGGAAAAAGCTTCAGAAAAACCTCTCTACTAGAAGTAAAGGAGTCATCAGATCAAGAGTCATGATGGAAACAAAATTTTGGGGTGTGATGACATATAGGTGAAGCAGGTTAAAGGAATGAAGCTATTCATTCAAGAGAAATTGCTATGGGATGACTCAAGGAAAAAGGTATGAGGTATGTATATATTTATATGCTAACATTGGATGCTGTGAAGTCATGTCATATGGTTGTAGGTAATGGAATTCTGTATTTAGAAGTATGATCTATGAAGGAGTATCTCTCTATGCACGGACAGATGAAATCAACATAATATGTCCTCATGAAATATGAGGTGGCTGTATATGAACGAGGAACTAGAAAATGTGTAAGTCCCTGGGAATGGAGAATGTGCAAAGGAAGAGATCATGAAATGAAACCATGGCAAGAGGCAATTATCATCCAAAGGCCAAGAAGATGTGACTAGAATATCTCCTGGAAATATATGTAGAATCTAACAGAATTCTAGTAAAGAAGAAGACCCTTGGAAAAACATATCATTAGGAGATGTGTCAATATGTATGAAGGATGTCGATGCTTACAGAAAGATGCCATGGTGAAAGATCATCACTCAGGTAACTTTTATTTTAAAAGTTCATATGTAAATGTTTATCTGGATGAATGTGTGCAGGGTTGCTAATCATGAGAAAGGATGTATGATCCTGGAAGATGATTTGAGGTAAAACAGCATGGCACAATAATGGACCAGATAAGG
Organism: Pinus albicaulis; assembly: GCA_034641835.2. Taxonomy (NCBI): domain Eukaryota; kingdom Viridiplantae; phylum Streptophyta; class Pinopsida; order Pinales; family Pinaceae; genus Pinus; species Pinus albicaulis. The sequence goes on along the minus strand of JAXQQM020063099.1, from coordinate 256,086 downwards.
AAGTCTGATGAATCACTTTCTGATAGCTGACATGACTTAGGATGAAAGTGATGAATGATCTGTGCCCTATGAAGCTAAAAGTTGATATTCCTCAATATCGAAATCCATGACATCGAGGACAGGAATTCTTCATGAGCAGCTGGGTGTCTCACCATTGTTGCTGGAAGTCCCTGGTTAAGAGGAAGCATGATAATAAGTTTCTTACTTGGAAGAAACTTGGTAATTCCTAAGAATGAGCTTAGGTACATTCCTTGTATAGGAATGAGTACATTCCCTTGTGGAATAGATCCTCCCTGGTTGAGAGGGAGAGATAAACACATTATTCTGGTCTTGGGAAGACAGAATGGAGGATTGGGTAATCATTTGGCATTTGATACTCTTTGAGAAAGTGTTAGGGCATTCAAGATAAGAGTAGTCGAGGACCAATATTCCTTGAGGGCTAGCTACCCAAGAGAGGAATAGTCCAAGAAGGTCATACTTTGGGAACACCCGGGTGGAGTATGTACCTTGGAGAGAATGACGAAGTTGTCTATAAGTCACGTGTCTTGCCAGCATTGTAGCCCATTGTCTCATTGAGAGATGGGGCTGTTAGTCAAGGCCTTGCACTAGGACAATGCTGGTTGATATGATGCTATACATATGCAATTACCAATCTGATTCTTTTTATGAGATTCTTTAGTTTAAAAGTGACTATGTACTTGTATGAATACCTCCCTAGTTAAGAGGGAGTGTTGAAAAGTGTAACTAGGTCAGTTTTCATGCTGCCTATATAAATATGTATTTGTGAAAAGAAGCTCACACATCTCAATGCCACGACAGAAGACAACCCTTAAATGCAGTGAAGAAATACCTCTTCAACGGATGGAATTCACCATGATCTAGTTAGCCTCATTCACCATAAAACTAGTCGGTCTAACTCATAACTATATGGTCGGCTTGCTTATAAGAGATATGATATATATATATATATATGTGTGTGTGTGTGTGTGTGTGTGTGTGTGTGTGCAGTCATGATTGAAATAACAAGTAAGTTTGAAATCTCTGAGATAAAAGTGCGAACAACTACAAGAAAGATAGATGTTTATCTACAAGGATATAATGCGGATATTTACAAGTAGACTATGCGAATATATACAACGGAGATACCACACAACTGAATGGGAATTGCAGACTTACAATTACCACAGAAAATACAAAGGATATATATACAAAGAGGTTACGGATACCACAACAGAAGATTGCGTTAGTAAGGTGAGTACACCACAGCAGAAGTTGCGGACACCACAACAGAAGATTGAGTTAGTCAATTGCGTACACCACAGCAGAGATTGCAGATACCACAACAGAGATTGCGTTGGTCAATTGCTTTAAGGAATTGTGGACACCATAATAAAGACAACGTGTTACAAAAGGATAGTGCGGAATCCACAGCTAAATTCAATACAGAGATATATATACTAAGTGTGGATAAAAGACGGTGATTTTCAAAAGAAGCAATAGTGAAGAAGGTAAATCCTTGATTTACCTTCTCACAGTTCAAGTTATTTAAATACCAGTATTCTCAAAGTGAAGATTGTAATTCTGAAAGAAAATCTTTGTCTTGGATATTTATAATTGACTTGATGAGAAATTAACATAACTAAGAGAAGAGAAGAGAATACATAAGAAAGTCCACAAGTAATTATCAAGAAGAGAATTGTATTAACCTTAAGCCCTCCAAATTCTCAACAGGTTGTGTATCCTAGGCCCAATAAGTGCTAGGAGTTATTTAGAGGAAGGTCAAGTTGTAAAATGTAATCAAACTAAGAGGCAATGTTCCAAGCTTCCAAAATACCATGTCCTTCATGTCTTCATTCCAAGACATTCAATACATCCACAAGTCAACAATATTCTGTCCTCGTTTTGAAACATGCAATAGATCCACAAGTCACGATACAAGACTACAATTAGGAAAGCTCATAAACAAGAATGATTGAATTTTATTATTATTTCTGATTTATAAAAATGAATTTTATATAATGACAACGAGATACAAAGATTAGTACAAAAAATTATTGTGGTTTGCCACTTGTAGTAAATCGTGTTTCTTCCATTCTTTCAAGTAAAACACATTTATCCCATATGCCAAACCACAAGCATTCAAATTGAAGTTTTGGGCTATGTGAAGATTAGAAAAGTTCAGATATTTGCATAAATGATGGAAACTCTCGCCACCACTGCACCATTTAACTTTCCTTGGAGGTTCACAAACCAAAGTGCAATCAAAGTTATGTGTACCACAATATCATTATCTAAAAAGAGAGGAACTTGTCCAGCTTACCGTAAAATTGAGGTAAATAAAAGCAATGAAATGGACAATAGGAAGAATTTATCGATTTGAAATCATTAACATTTTCAACATTCATGTATTGTAGCTTTGTATGGAGGGGTTTTTAAAAGCCACCTCTGCATAGCCCCAAAATTCAACCTATCCATTACAAAATGAAAAACAAGTTTTTCAGGTTCTTGATAGAAACAAAAAAAATATATGATGAGGTACATGTTAAATGAGAACAAAAAAAAATGGCCAATTACCAAAATAAAAAATAGTGTGACAATAAAATGAGATTCATACATTGGCATTCAGTTTGGATGAATTAACCACTATAGAGGTAGTTAACACATTGTCAAAAAATAATGCATAATGATAACTAGCATAACCCCTAAGCAAGGGAAGGAAGCACTCAAAAGAAAGAGGTAAAATTTTGATTATATAAAATGTATTGAGTGTAAAATTAACAATTCATTTAAAACAAGTGTTGCATTAGTGACAAGTTAGAAATGATGCTCTAGAAAATGTTACATAAAACATTAGACTTGTGTTGGTCAATGCTAAATTAACAAAGGTTAATAGGCAAAACTAATCATATAGTCATGCTTTGGAAGGAACTAAGTTTAATTAATAGAAGAAACAATCTTTTTCCACACATTTTTTGGGTCAATTTTACCCTAAATCTAGTAGAGATTTTTGAGAATCTTAAGTTTAAGTTGAAGAGTTAGTCTCACTGGTTTTTCATGGTGTTGAATCTATTTATGGATTCAAAAGTACATTTACACAACAATAAATCACAATCTCTCTAAAAATTGTATTTCCAAAAAAGTCATTTCATCAATTAATTAGAGTGTGAACCATTTCATTTATTAGTTAGACTTTGTTGTTAAACTACTCATTTATCTAAGATTTTTACCATTTCATTTCTTAGTTAGATTTTGAGAATCGTAAGTTTAGGGGTTTTTCATGGTGTTGAATCTATTTATGGATTCAAAAGTACATTTTACACAACGATAAATTGCAATCTCTCTAAAACTTGTATTTCCAAAAAAGTCACTTCATCAATTAATTAGAGTGTGAACCATTTCATTTATTAGTTAGACTTTGTTATTAAACTACTCATTTATCTAAGATTTTTACCATTTCATTTATTAGTTAGACTTAGTTGTTAAACTACTCATTTATATAAGATTTTTACTTATTTTATAATGTGTAAAATTTGCCAAAAATATTATTTTTTAATTACAAAATGTCAATTATAAATATTTATTAAAATATTTTTCTTTTAATTTTAAACTTATAATCAATTAAAAGAGATTGAATTCTTTAGAGTGTAAATTATCATATTACCATAATTAATTATTAAAATATTTTTATTATAAATTTTTTCATTTTATTTTCTATATATATAATTATAAAAACAAATGTATATAAAATTAATATCAAAATATTTTATAAAGTGAATATTAGAATATGTCTTCATAATTGATGAAATTATACATTTTATTTCACTTTATTGAAATACCATCCTTTTTTAATATAAAATTTTGTTGTACATGTTTTCACAATCATATACTTTTTAGAAACACATTATGCGAAGGTTGTTTAAATGTTCTCACAAATCTATATATTTTCATTTTTAAAAATTTAAATAAATTAATATAAAATATTACTTAAATATTAAAATTAAAATAAGTAAACGATAGAATTAACATTGAAATAAGTTACCGATTAGACAAAGATTTTGGTAGCCCAGGTTCTAGGTGAACAATCTAATCTTACGTATCAACTAAAAAAGGTCAAGGATATGGGTATGCTTGCAAGTACTATAAATCTGAAAGAAATTTTACTATCGACCCAAACGTATGAATAGAATTCAAATAAAAACTAAGTGAAAGGTTGGGTTAACTGTGTTTGGTTGCAAATAATATTACAAGTACGAGAATACCAAAAATAATCTCAACTTAACGAATATAATATTCCAAATGGAAAATAGGTGAAGGATCTGGGCAAACTGTGTCTGTTTGCAGATAATATTACAAGTAATGTCAATACGAGAAAACTGCTGTCAAAAAAAAGAAGATGGCTTACCAACAAAGTCTGCTTTGCGTATCTTTATTTAATTTAGTTTTTCTGATCATAGTTTATTTTCTGGCTGAGGCTGTGGCAAAGGAGCTCCTGACTTTTCAAAATAATGACAGCAACAGCAACAGTGCCCACTGTACGTATCTAAATCTCACTTTCTATAAATCTGGACTCAATCTGTACTTACTACTTATAACTATACCCTGACCTCCAATTTTTGGGATTTAAATTTTAATAGAGCTACATGAGTTCTCCAACACTGTCCACATACTCCACGGTGTAAGCCTTGGGTTTTGATATAGCTTGTTCCCCTTCTGTTCCTCAACAAATTACAGAAATGAATCATTGAACAACAACATTTCCATCATGATATGAATCATTGAACAACACAATTTCTATCAAGAAGATGCAAAACTCAAATCTTAGCGAGAAGAAAATGCACCTACCTTGCTCTTTGTCACTCTTATTGAAGAGGATCTGGGAGACCTTTGCCCGTGTCCCAATTCTAAGATTGTTGCAGTTCGAGTGCTCCAGCAGATAGGCTGAGGAATGGCACAATCCCCTTCTATCGAAAGTGGTGGCCCCAATTTTTGTGCCTTCAATATGGTCCAATGTATACCCGTTCTAAGGATATGCTCAGGGTTGGAGAAGGGCATCTGTGAAGGTAATTTGCCTGAGATGTTGAAATTGTAGCAAGAAAAGGCTTCATTTGACAAGTGTCTTAGTCAAATTGAGAAAATTCGAATCAGCAGGATGAATTGAATTGCAGTTAGCTAGAGTGACATGGCCTTGTCTACTAGTTAAGTCAGTAAATTCGAGTTTCTAGGCTAGAAGTAGAGTTTTGCATGAGTTGATTGCTAAGATCTAGCAATCTAGTTCAGTATTGTTAGTTGAACTCAGTTAACTGAGCTCTAGTCATTGATTAAGTCAGTTGAAGATAAGTTGAGTAGTCATACTGTTGTTAACCCACTAATCTCTCAGTTAATTAGTCAATAGTCTAAAAATAGATCCAGTGATGCATAGAATTCAAATTGCTTAGTTGGATGGATGGAAAAGACACATTTGTATTTATAATTGTATATTGTTAGATCCAGTGATGCATAGAATTCAAATTGCCTAGTTGAATGGATGGAAAAGACACATTTGTATTTATAATTGTATATTGTTGAGTGTACAGTGCAACACTGAGTAGGTGATAAATTCCCCTTGGATTTGCAAAAGGAAATAGGGAATTTCCCTATTATTTAGGAGCTTCATTCCTCTAGAATTGCAGAAGTAGATAGGAGGTTGGCCGAGGCTTGAATTGGCGAAATGTTGGACAGAGCAGGTCAGGAGGCAGGAGAATAGTTTTACAGTGCAGGGCGTGCTTCAGAGTTGAAGCAAGACATTGTAATTGTTTCTCTTTCTCATCTAAATTAATGCAAAGCAGTTGGGTTCCCCTGTAAAATAATTGTGTTCCTTGTGTTTTGATGGTTGCATGTTATTGCATGTGTTTCTATTGTGTGTTTTCCTTTCTACAAAATAGTAGAAGAACTTTTTATCTCTTGATTTCAGTTCGATTTTATTAGCAGTAGCAAATTTCTTGCAATTTCTACATGAGTGCAGGACAAAATACTACAGAGTGCTCCACCCACTGGTAGGATTTATTAACAAGGGCTTCCTCCCACTCTGAATCTCAAATATATGCGACATATGCTTTGGAGTAGAAGCTAATGCTTACAATGCCGCTCCCACCAAAAACTTTATCTCGTTCATTATCCACACCATCTTTAGATGTGAAGCTCTGCACCATATCTACAATAGGCATTGTATTTAAAATATTATCTATAAACCCTCTTTCTTGGCAGGCTATGGGCAAGGTGTGGCCCAATCCGCCCCCTTCCACTAACAATATGCTAAAATTTTCGGATAGCGTAGCCGCCAATGAGTAGCTTGCGGTTCATTGAGCCTCTAGTCCTTGTACACTATCACAAACATCTCCATGGAATACTTTCCAAGAAAGACTTTTCTTTCAAAAATGCCTCTGGTGTTTATAAGAGTTTAGAGAGCCAGAACATTGATGTTCATCGTATCTCAGAAATGGGGACTCAGTAGCTTGTGAATGGGATGCATCACACTCAGTTGTCTTCTAATAGTGATGACAAATGGTTACATGACTGCGTGAGTCCTGTTACCCACCACCCGTAGGTAGTATCCATAGGAGAAAGTTTTTCTCCTATATGTCCTCAGTTGACAACCAACAACCCCTTGCATCCACCAGATAGCTCAATCTGTCACTATCTCTGCCACCTGTGCTAGCCATATGCTCCCTCGCCCATCTGTTGTGATCATATGTTTGAAGGTGGGCCTTTCGACCCCGAAATTATGGCATTTCATTATGTAGTTGGGTATTTTTGTTTACTTATCATGGACACTTTTAGTAGGGGGGATTCAGCGGAAAGAGTGGGCTTGGTTTGTACTCTTGCTTCCTCTGTCCAATTTGATGGTTAAGCTTGTATCCTAGTCACATGGGATCTCCTTTATCAGCTACTAGCTTTAGGGGTGGCACTACATGGGAAATCCCGATTTTGGTTGCATGGTCCCACTTCCCAACATCATATACATCACTCCCCTCTGCTCATTATAACCGCATTCACCATATTTCCCATCCAGGTCCACATTTGTCCATTGGGTCCACAAGGAGTTAACCTCCCCCTCCCCTTGTCCACATCTTGGGTTGGGCATGGAACGATGCCCCAGAGGTTGATGCAACTAAAAAAAGAAAAGAAAAAACATTATTTGGCCACTCTCAACAAGAAGTATACCATAAAATGCAAAAGATAGTCGAGACATACAAATTTAGCATGTGGGCAAAAGCCAAACATGAGCTCTACCCCTATCATTATGACCATCACCCTAGTTCCTAGGATCCCCCATATCGATCCCTTTCATCATTAAGGATCCCATGAATATCCCAACCCTTGATGGGCGATGAATTACCTAAAGTCAAGGGAGTATCCACTGTTATAGCTTACACATCATGCTCTCATCTGTTGGTGCCCCGAGTAATTATAAAAGAAAAATCAGTAAAAGGCAAAAGGCATGTGAAGAAGGGTGGAAAAGTAATGGCCAGGGTAACTCTTGTAACACAATTGCTCCCTCATACATTCATATTCCCAAGTGTGGGCTTCCCTTGTTTTAGCTACCCTTGTACTGTGGCATGTGGCTTGGAGCCTCCCTTAATGCCCACTCCATTCCATCATTATTTCACATACCACCTACCATTTGATGGATGTGCTATGGACATGGCACCCCCTTAGAGGCTAAAACCACCTAATATAGTCCTTGGTTAACCTTCTTCTTGAACTTGGATACACTTGTACGTTCTGAAGCCCATTATGGAAGGGAATGCCACCATGAAATGTCCACTTGGCTCCATGACTTGTTAACCCATTTACTCAATTGCACTAATGTTTGGTTGTACTGGAAGGAGAGGGGATGCATTGGATCTTATATAGGATTGCAGGTGGGTCTACATTTGAGGTTTGGTCCCCCTATACGGAGTCCAATCCATTGAGAGGGTCATATTGGCATTTGTAGGGTGAGCATTGAGAGCCACAAATATTCACCATAGTAGAGAGCAGATTGCCACTTCATGGAATCCTTTAGTTTCACTCATTGCTTGCTCATGTTCCACCTATTGGACGACGATGATGCACATGGACCACCTTAGCCAGGAAACTCTCCTCTTGCACCACACACTTGGCAGCTGATCCAAGGCCCAGATGAGGATTTGTCTCATCATGGGAGACAATGGGAGGGCTTGCATCGTTCTTCCAGTCCTTACATATGGATACAGGCTTGTTCGATCCATTTGGAGACCCATGAGGATATTTTGTGCCCCCATAGCCACCTAGGGACACCACAAGTTGTTTGCTTGGATATCAAGGGGCCAACCCCTTTATCACTATGTTCAAAGCACATTCATTGATCTTGACACACTTTGGACGCCAATAGGCCTCCTCAATGGCCCTTTGACCTATCGTATCTATTGTTTTGCTCTCTTGGGAGGCTTATTTTGTATTATGGAGCTATCTTGGTGGGCTTGTCAACAAGGGATGTTATTTTTGCACATTATTTTATTAATTGGGGCATTATTAGGCCATATTAGGAAAATCAAACCCCTTAGGGAGGATATATATTTATATGATGATCATTCCATTCGAAGATCACTTAGTTTTGGGACTTGTATCACCTCTTGAGAATTTCCGTTAATTTTGGGCAACTAGGTCCAAATTCCATGTTGTAATAATCAGATGACGATGCCAATATTTTTATTGGATTCCTCTTTCGGAGAGTGAAAGATCGATCTAAAGATCATCTTGATCGGATGAGCAGAACATGTATTTCGAATTTATTCCACATGTGCAAGGTCGGCCTTATTTATCCCACATGCATTAGAGATGTGTCACACACCCCCAAAGATGCCTATATATTGGAGAGACTTGGAGTTCATTTGACACACACATTTTTGTTAAGGGATTTTCTTCTCTCTTGGATGGCGATGGAGCATCATTCTTGGTTTTGCGTTTAGGGCGTCTTGGTGCAGCGTCTTTGTGGAGTATTCTTGGTGAGATGTCTTGGGGTTGTGTGACACATTGGGTTGGCTGACCTTATGGAGACTTTGCTGGTTGAAGCATCCTACTGACCGTCGTGATGCCACCATTCTTTATCTCTGTTTTTGGCTTGTCTTCCATCGATCTATTGGTATGTTCTATTTGCATCTTACTTTCATTAAAGCCCTAGAATTTTAAAGTATATTTGCATCTAGCATAGAACATCTTCAGAATTTAACATGGTATCAGAGCTAGGAGAAGACAACGCCCAAATTATGTCAAGGATCTGGGGCAGCGAGATGAGGGTTGTTCTAAGGGAAAATAAGGGTGCCATTAAGGCTGTGTGGTGGGTCGCAGGCCATACCACACAACAAATAATAGCATGGAAACTGAAGGGCAGCGTATGCATGGACAACACATGCATTCCATCACCATTTTCTCACTTGCACAGTCCTCAGCACAGGCAGGTACAGGCCGACAGTCAACAAACACGGAATCATAGAAACTAAGTCAACGCCTGTCAACTCATCGCTGACCTTTCGGCATATTGAAATGCTTCTGCTGGCACAAATCTGAGGATTCAACGACAAGAACGGGAACAGTCTTCAGACTTTCTTATCACGTGCGTTATTGTAATCACGTGAACGTCCCATACATGTCAGATCTGGCGGCATGTAATCCCGACTATGCTGCCAGCGTAATGAATTTATGGAATCTCGCCGATATTTATGAAACTAATATCTTGCCGTTCAATCTTGCATCCACATGCGCAGATCTAACAGTCCAACCATCCTCCATCGTCCAGGGCTTGGACGCGGGCAATATAGGGAGAGACATTGAAACACAATGTTAAAATTTATAGGTGCTTCGGGAAATCGATCCTGTGGTAACCTCGGACTTGTGATTATTAAGATCATACTACAGCAACCTGTGATTTATTGTTTGGGCTATAATACTCGAACCTGTAAGTATATTACAGTGACCTTCTTAAAGCTTGGTCTAACAGTCACCACTTTGGAGAAACAGTACACCTCACCTCAGATACCTTGGAGTTGTGGTTGTATTACACCCCTGGACCTGTGGTGGACAAGCTGCAGTATAGCTCAGACAACAGTTAAAGTTTAGAGCTCAAACCTGTATTTGTGGGAACTCGGACAATCGTCAAAGCTTCGAGCTCAGACCTGTAATCACAAGCCTGAAAACTTCGGAGTGGAGGCTAGAAACATTTGGAGGTTCGGACTTGTTGCTAAATTCGACCTCTGTTTGGGCAGATTTTCCTTATCTAACTCAGATCACTGAATTGTGGTCAGAACTGTTTTTTTAAAAGCCACTACAGCAGCTTGGAATTGCAGTCCTATGAAGGAGCTTCATAAAATAGTTTGGTTTTGCTGAGGAATACCTCTGTTGCATTGCAGATTGGTGGGGAAACAACATTGAAGCAGACTTTGGTATTGAAGTATTTGAAGAATTCAGATTTGCTGTAACAATGATTTGAGGAGATTGCAACTTGTTCCTGTGTGTAGAAGACTCAGATTACTGACTGTGGAGGTTGGGATTTACATTGAATCTGGACCTACCTGTAGCTCAACCTGTGAGACAGTCACAATAAAGAGATTCAGAATTATTGGAACAGTGACCCGGGCAGTATAAAAAGGTGGTAGCTTGTACTCTTGTGGAGAAACTACTTTGCAAAGAACTATGTCAACCTTGAACAGAGACAGGGACAGTCTTGTGAAGCTTGGACTAGCTTCTATAACAGTGTGAAGACTCTTGCCAAGCTCGAACTGTAGCCTCAAGACTTTGGTTCATTTGTCTTTGCAGCTATAAGACCTCAGACCTGTTTGGCAGCCTTGAACATGAGATAAGTAAAGGACTTTGTTGCATCTCCGGAGGTTCAAAATTTTGAGTATAAGCAGGAAGGGACAGTCAATGTGGAAGATCTATCCTAAGCTTCTCAAGGATTAAATCTTTGTTATTCTAAAGCATAATGTTGATAATTTTATGAAGAGTTAAGACAAGCATCAGAAGTTCCAAAAGTCAGTATTGACCTCCAGGGAATCATTGACACATTATTTCATCATTGTTTTGAAAGTTTCTAGAGGATCTCACTGTGACATCATTCAAAATCACTGTGAGAATTTGTGAGGAATATGTAATATTCAGGACAAAGGAACACTGAATCCTAATACAGTGGCACTGATGCAAATAGTGATCTGAGGATGTATCCTTGACAAAAGTCTTTTGGAGCAGTGTTGGTTGCAACATATATTGTAGCTATGACGATAGAGATGGTGATATGAATTATGCGCAGCAGCTGTGATAAGTTGCAGACTATGTACAGGCAGTAAGAACAACATTGGCAACAACTAAAGCAATTGATGGGCTGGCAGAGTTTAAAAATCAATATTCTCTGTGAGATCTGCTTGGTACATCAAGAACAGAGGCCAAAGGAACGTAAGTGGAAAGCATCTTCTGCATGTAAGTCATCTTTATTTGTTCTTGATGTGTAGGAAGATATGGACAGTGACATATGGTAGTATATGGCTATGATTCTTGAATTGTCTTGACAGTGGGTGAGTAAGATTTAGGCCCATGATTACAAAGCCCATTCCGAGTTGGTGTCTGGGATGCCCAATCATAAGGACATTTGTCAGGATTGTGACAAAGGAAAGCATAGGGGACTTTTCCTCATTCCTCAAGTGTCACAAAGACATCTGATGCATTCTGACTTATCTGATGTTCTTATAGATGTCTTCTCTCTCAAGAGAAGCTGCCATTAAGGATACTACAACCCTCATGGCTCAGAGACATATGGCTCCAAAGGGGGAAATTGCGGGAAAAGCAAGAAGCCATATAAATACTAGTGGTATCTAGCTTCCATGAGTACAATATGAGCCTGGATCATGTGAAGAAGCTGTAAAGCATCAAGTCTGGTAGGATGCGATACAGAATGATGTCTGGGATATGGTCCCTAGACCGCAGGACAAAACTGTTGTCACCTCGATATGGCTTTGTAAGATCAAGCATGGATCTGATGGGAGTGCTGAAAAGTACAAGGCAAGATGTGTTGCTTGTGATCTATTATTACCCTTGCTACTACGCAAGGATGGAATCTTCATCAGATGGATGTGAAGACCGCCTTTCTACATAGTGCAATAAAGGAAGAGGTGTATGTAGAGCAACCTCTGGGGTTCGAAGTCCAGGATCAAGACAACTATGTTTGCAGGTTGAAGAAAGCCCTCTATGGGTTGAAGCTAGCCCCCAGGGCTTGGTATGAGAGGATAGATAGCTACTTGATGAATCTGGGCTTCACTCGTAGTAATGCTGATTCAAACCTTTACTTCAAGGTTGATAGAGAAAAGCCCCTCATTTTGGTTCTCTATGTGGACGATCTCTTCCTCACAGATGCTGACCCTCTCATTCATCAGTGTAAGAGGGAGCTCGCTTCTGAGTTCAAGATGAAGGACCTAGGTCTAATGCATTACTTCCTAGGCCTGGAGCTCTGGCTGAGACCTGGCGAGATTTTCCTCTCTTAAGGAAAATATATTGTGAAGGTGTTGGAAAGATTTGGTATGGTGGATTGTAAGTCCGTGTCGACATCGATGGAACTCAACTTTAAGAAGTTGAGTGAAAGCGCTGCGGGGTCTGTGCTAGCAAATCCTACCGAGTATTGACTCGTAGGGGCCCTGATGTTCTTAAGGAACATCCGTTCGGACGTATGTTGTGTAGTGAACACTTTGAGTCAACACATGGTTGATCCTCATAACATTCACTGGGTTGGTGCCAAGAAACTCTTGAGATATCTCTCGGGCACGATAGACCATGCGCTGAGATACACTGCCGGGAGTTTGAGACTCTGTGGATATACTGATGCCGATTAGGTTGGCAGTGTGGTGGATCACAAGAGCACATCTGGATGCTGCTTCACACTTGGGTCTGCTTCAAGCAGGAAGTAGAAGTCGGTAGCTTTGAGCACCGCTGAGGCCGAATACATTGTAGCATGTACGACCTGTTGTGAAGCCACTTGGGTGCGAAAGATCTTTAGTGAGCTGTTTGAGCATGTGCTAGATGCCACCGTAATCCTTTGTGATAACCAGAGGGGGATTCGTTTGTCAGATAATCCCGTGTTCCACGATCGATCCAAGCAAGTTGATGTCTGGTACCACTTATCTGGGATATGGTACAACCTAGCGCCGTAAGGCTCGATCATATAGGAACTGATGAACAGGTCGCGGATATTCTCATAGAGCCCTTGGGGAAGGTCATGTTCCTAAACCTTTCGCGAGAATCTTGGAATCGTGGGACGACCCTATTTCAAGTGTCCTGTTGGACGATGAGCTCTAGGAGCTCCAGGGGGCTTTGGGGATAGCTTCTTTGAGCTATGAGCAACCACAAGGCTAGGCTTGCCAAGCCTTGTTGGTGTGCTTCCGCCCCACCGTGATGATATTGAGTTGGTTTACCTGTCTTTGATTTGTGCCCCGTATGCATCCTACCCATGGAGTTTCGAACTCATGGGAAGTACCTCTCATTTGGCCAATGAGGTGGGAAATGTGAATAGAAACCATAGCAAGACCGATGGACGCATCGAAGATTGCTGTACTCTCTATGTCTAGGATAGCACGTGTCCAACCACTTGATCTGGGATCAAGTCTAGCGAGGTTTCGGACCTCCAACTCACTTCGGGTCAGTGAAACTAACTTCGGGTTAGTATATGACTCTCTCGAGTCCAAGAGATATTTTGGACCTCCAACTAACTTCGGGTCAGTGAAACTAACTTCGGGTTAGTATATGACTCTCTCGAGTGCAAGAGAGGTTTCGGACCTCCAATTGACTTCAGGTCAGTGAAACCAACTTTGGGTTGGTGTGTGACTCCCTTGATTCCTATAGAGGTTTCAGACCTCTGAGCTGACTTCGGGTTAGCCGTGAGTGATGTCTTTGTGACTCACCTTTTGTTTTGAAATAAAGAAGCCAGCAAAGCAAGTTACAGTGAGATGACACACAATGTTTGGATGGCACTGGTGGATGGAGTTCTCCCTAGTTGAGAGGAAGTGTTAATTTTGGGCAACTAGGTCCAAACTCCATGTTGTGATGCTCAGATGACGATGCCAATATTTTTATTGGATTCCTCTTTCAGAGAGGTGCAATATCGATCTAAAGATCATCTTGATTGGATGAGAAAAACATGTATTTTGAATGTATTCCACATGTGCAAGGTCGGCCTAATTTATCCCACATGCATTAGAGATGTGTCACACACCCCCAAAGATGCCTATATATTGGAGAGACTTGGAGTTCATTTGACACACATTTTTGTGAAGGTATTTTCTTCTCTCTTGGATGGCGATGGAGTAGCGTTCTTGGTTCTACGTTTAGGGCTTCTTGGTGCAGCGTCTTTGTGGAGTATTCTTGATGAGACGTCTTGGGGTTGTGTGACACATTGGGTTGGGTGACCTTATGGAGACTTTGTTGGTTGAAGCATCCTACTGACTGCCGTGACACCACCATTCTTTATCTCTGTTTTTGGCTTGTCTTCCATTGATCTATTGGTATGTTCTATCTGCATCTTACTTTCATTAAAGCCCTAGAAGTTTAAAGTATATTTGCATCTAGCATAGAACATCTTCAGAATTTAACAATTTCTCTAGCCTTATTGATGGACGAATTGGAAGTTTAATGCATTTCGATGTTTGGAAAGACTTGTCTCTTGTCTTGGAACTTCGATTTTTGTCTCTATTGGTGATTGAAAAAATTTCGCTTTAGTTGTAAGTGTCTTTTACATGGTCTTTTTTCTCATGTGTTGCACTTGTATAATGTATGGAAAATTTTCGCTCATGAAGCTAGTGTATCTACCTTACTGAAATGCGAATTTATTTGATCTTGTCTTTGTGAGGGATTTTTCATATGTTAATGCAAAGTATAGTGAATGAATGTCCTAGAGGTATACAATTATTCATAATTGCCTTGATAAGTCGCCAATTGCAGCATCAAAAAAAATATAAATCTCCTAGTAGCCTAGTTGCTGCCTCTAGGGCCATGCAAAGTTGTCGGGGAACTCCTTGATTGCGTATAAGTATCTCTAAACATTGAATCATATTGACTCCATTCTCCCAATAGGCTAGGCACTGGTCTAGTCCTAAGTGATCACCGAAACGAACAACTTTTTTACCTCCTTTTCTCTTTCTAATCCCTAACCCAAGTAGGCTTCCTAGGGCATTGTTACCACTCAAACCAGCAGGGGACTTAGGACGGGTTCCTATGAGGGAAACTTCTAGGTCAAGGTCAATGATGGAGACATAGTCCACTATCACAACAGCTAAGACTCTTTACTCTTTATGGACTTTCACTGATGGGAGGAGACCCGACAGTTTAGGAAGTCACTTGTAAAGTATAGATCAATGAATAGGTGTGAAGTGACCCTAGAAACCCTTTCCCTAGGATAGAATGAAGAATGGGACTTGCTTGCTTTTTAAGAAAGGGATTTGATCTTCTAGGGAGAGGGGATGAGGATTGGAGGGTTGAGGTACAAAGATAAGATTTACAAAGGAGGTTCACAATCCCTAAAATCCTTTGGAAGCTTAGATTCCCGAGCAGTCCTTGATAAATCAACTTTGATGAAGAAGGGCACCACACGAGGCCAAGTGGACTCAACCAAGGTTAGGGGATGGATTTTGGCACCCAACAAAGTTCTTAACTTGGTCAAGGTGAGGGGAAAAGATCAAACAAGAATTTTCTTCTAATGATGTCAAATTCATCCTACTAGGTTCTAGCCTTGGGAACACCTAGGCAAAACTTGATCCCAAAGCTAGGGCTTGGGGTATCTGGAGATTCCACCGTTAGAATTGGCTCAATTCAGAGGATAGTGAGGGGACCCACCAATGCAGTTGCCTCTAAGAGATCGAAGTTTTCCTGTGGCTAGATTTCCGGGAAATTGATGCCCTAGGTGACCTAATGGGGCTAGACCTAGGGAAAAACGGAAAAATGTGAAAAAGAGGGGAAAATGATCACCCTTTTTTGAGGGACTAGTGCCTTATTCACTTGGGGATATGGATTCAAGGATAATAATGAAGAAGAATTCAATTTCTTGTTCAAGGAGGCCCAAAAAGTCAACTTCATCCAACGTTAAAGGAAAGAGAAGAAAAGTGACCTTCAAGCATTTATACTTCATGCAAATGGTGCAAGTTTATCAATATAACATGATCTCTAGGAAATTTTGTTCATCTAAAAATGAACCATACATAGAATAAGCTAAATAGACACATAATTCCACATTTCATACATGGAGCAATTAACCCTAATTATAGCGAAATCCAATTGTATGCAGCAAAAAGAAAAATAGCATTAAATTTGCACTTACAATGTTAGAGAGTATACCCAACCAGTATTACAATTGCAAATAAGAAGCTCCAAGATAGAAATAACCCAAATCCATACATCAAAATTCATCATCATCCAAAAATAGTCCTCAATGTAAAAATGCGAAGTTCTCTAAAGATAAAGAGATCCCAAGTCAAGTGATGATACAAATGAATCCAACTAAATCCTATTTATACACCATTTAGGAGTTCGATTTAGCTAATGAGTGTTGATTTTATAGCATCGGGAAGTGTTTCGAGTCTCAAATTTTGAGAGGCTTGGACAACAGTATTCCAGAGAACCCATAAATCGTTTGTGGAAATTCCACTCGGATTTTGCTTTATTAAAATAATTAATTATTTTAATGTGATCCCTAACTCTAAACTTAGGGAAATTAAATAATTCAAGGGTATTAATAAAGCAGAGTGTGAATTTTCTAGAAAACAAAGATCAAGTCATTTTTAATTTGAGCCATTGATTAAGGCAGTGTTCCATGGGGACACGCCCCCCAGGGTGGGGGACGCGCTTCCTCGCTCCCCCACGCTCCCTGGACGGGGAAACTCAAGGGGAAATGTTTCCCCACGTCCCCTTTTTTGGGGAAACTCAAGGAAACTCTGGGTGGACTTTTTCCTGGTGACGAAAAGCATCCCCCCCCCCCCAAATTTTTTTGCTAATAACAATTAAAAACATAAAATATTACAAATATTAATATAATTAAAAAAAATGAAAATAAAAACTAAAGGATAAATTAAAACTTTAAAACATAATCATTCACATTTCTCATTCATTTCTCATTAATCCTACGATTTTACCTTATCGCCCGACATTTTCCTTCTATTGTCGCTCAACATTTTACCTTGCCGCTCGACATTTTCCTACTGTCGCTACTCGACATTTTCCATTTGCAATTTGCTGTGATTCGGATTTACCATCGACTGGGGGCCTGAGACATTTGGAGTTGCGATTTTCATTTTGTGACTTGTAGCAGTCAGATTATAGTTGCAACTTTCATTTTGTGACTTGGAGCCACCAGATTGGAGCTGCAATTTATTATTTAGTACTTTTTGAGAAATTTACTAGTATTTCACTGCTTTCTATGTTTACTTTTAGTTTAGTATTCTAAGGCTATTTTAGACTTCAGCATAATGTCATTGTCATATGATGAATTTATTATCGATATGCATTGTGTAATTTCAATTGTCAAATGATTATTTTCATTTTGATGTACCCTGCATAATATTAATTCCCATTGCCAAAGGATGAATTTAGATGTCCAATGTTGCATAATGTCAAATGATGGATTCAATTTAGTAATTTACTTTTAGATTCACAATTTTACATTGATGATTGCTGAAACGTCAAATGATAATTATGTTTCATAATAGTCTAATATGAAATGATGATCATATTTAGATGTGCATTTCATGATTATTAAGTTTTACTATTTAATAACTTAGTTATTTACATTTTTTGGGATTTTATTTTTTATTTTTATATATTAAAATTTTAATAATTTTATAATTTTTATGAATCTGACGTCCCCCCATTTCCCCGAAATTTCCCTAAATTTTGTGGTTGCTTATATACGTCCCCCTTGTGCGTATCCCCGCTCCTGCGTTTCCCCGTCCCAGAAACTCGGTGGAGCATTGGATTAAGGATATAATCTGGGCCGTTGATTCATTAGCGAGAAGACTATAAGAGACGGCTTGAGGGTCATTTGAAAAGCAAGTCGGGCACATTCTCAGTACCCGAAGGAAATCGATTATGAAGTAAGAGAATTCGATTTCAGAGGGTGAGTCTGTAGGGCCGAGATTGTAGAGACAGAAGGAGGAAGAAGTCAACAGAAGCGGAGAAGGAGGAAGACAGAAGATAAAGGTAAGGCACCGTTGAGCAGCAGCACTAGCCCTCCACACAGTCTTACGCAGTCCAGGGAGTGACTGCGTAGAGGGGCTATGCAGATTGACGCATAGGGTGCAGGAGGTCATCGCGTGTGTTGGGAATTCTTTCAGATTGTCCGAAAATTCATATCGGGTGTACGCTATTGATTCTGCTCGTCATGAATTATGTAAATGATCTTTTCACTGCTGAAAGATCAATACAAACCCTCATCTGCTGCACCAGTTTTCCCACATTGGGTTTTTTATGAGCATAATTGTCCAAAAATAATTGTGTTCATGTGGTTGTTTCTATTATGCTATGTGTTTTAATTTGTTCTTCTGCTTTTGATTAGAGTGAATGTTGCAACTGTGTTTACTTCAAAATTTACTGAAGCATCTGTAAATAACTTATCATAATAAGTAGGCGAAATAAACCAACTACTGCAGTAACAATTTTTAGAGTGAATATTTCACAATGAGCCTACATTAGCCCCTAAAAATAAAATAATATGCAAATAAACCACCTTTTGGTGACAAGCCCACCAAACTAGCTTATAAATGGAGTAATAAGCCTCTCAGGAGGTCAAATAATAAAAATGCATGTTGCGGGGCCCTCCAAAAGGCCTAATAATGTCTAGAAGTGCCATAATGATGAATAAACTCCTCAAAATGTGATGGGCAAGGAAGTGGCCCCTTGTTCTCCAGGTAGTAGGTTTGCGGTGCTCCCAATGGGTGTGGGTGCACGCCAATGACCCCATGGGTCTCCATATGAGTCGAAGATGCCTGTAGATCATCTGTAACGACTCAAATGATGGAATGAAAGTTTCCATGTCATCGTACAAGTCCTGGGACACCTGCCAAGTGTGTGGTGCTCCTGTGGGGCCTGCTAGGCATAGTGTACCAAGTGCATCATCCTCGTCCCAAAAAGTGGATCTTTAGTAATCTCTGGACATCGGTGGGGATCCATGGAGTGTTGTATGCTACTGTGGAGGCCCATGGATCTCTACACACCCTACATGTGCCAATGTAACCCTCTGGGAGGTTAGGACCCCATATAGGGAGACCAGACCCAAATGGACACCATCTGCAAAATCCTGCATAAGATCTAATGCGTCCCCTAGTCTTCCAGTACAACAAGTCATTAGAGTAATCGTGTAAAAGAGCTTACAAACCATAGACAACAAAGTGGGCACTTCATAATGGCATGCCCTTTCGTAGTGGGCTTTGGCACGTGCTAATGTCTCCAGGCTCCAAAAGGGGTTGGACAGGTACCTTATTAGGTGGTTTCTACCCTTAGAGGGGATAGTATGTCCAAGGTGCATCCCTCAAATAGTGTTGGCATGTGACAAAGAAGTGAAATGGAGTAGGGAATGATAGGGGCAATCCTGGGCCACATATTGGGGCATAAGGGCACCTAGAGAAAGGGAAGCCCACACCTTAGTGTATAATGTGTAGGAGGGAGAAATCATGGTACATGAGGTGCCTCGACCTTGATTTTTCCATCCTTCTTAATATTCTCTTTTCCTTTTATGAATTTTCTTCAATTAACTGCTTGGGGCTCAAAGGACAAGAGCATGATGTGTAGGATATAGCAGTGATTACCCCCTTTAGGTAGGGCGGTTCATTGCCCTCCAAGGATTGGGACAATCATGGGTTCTTGAATGATAAAGGAGGCTCATCTAGGGCCTATGGAACCAGAGTGATGGCCATGGGTATGGGGTAGAGTTCATGTATTGGATTTTTCCCACGTGCTAGTTATTTTTGTCCCAACCATATTTTGCATTTTGTGGTACAATTTCTTGTTGAATGTGGCCATTTATGCTTTTACATTTTCTTTTAGCTGCTTCAAACTCTAGGGCATCTTTCCAGGCCTGACCCAAGGTGGGGGCAACGGAATAGGGAGGTTGACCCTATGTGCACCTAGAGAGGCAATGTGGACCCAGGTGGGAGAAATGATGGATGGGGGTATAGTGAGTGGAAAGGGAGTAATATATGTGGATAAAGGAGAGGGACCACGCACCCAAAGTCAGGGTTTCCTAAGAAGTACCACCCTAGAACCAGATGGTCAATAAAGGATATCCTATGAGACTAAGATCCAAGGGTAACATCTAAAAGAGATCAAGCGGATAGGAGCACAAACTAAGCCCACTCTCTCCGCCAAATCCCCCCATCAATCCATTCCCAGAGGTGTCCATGATAATTAAACCCAATACTCAATTACCAAATGACAAGACATACCTTTAGATTCAGGAGGCCCACCTTCAAACATACGATCAATACAGATGAGTGAGGGACGACATGGCTGGCTCAGGTGGTAGAGTGTAAAGTTTTGTAGATGTTCTATGCTTTATGCAAATTTACTTTTTATCCTCAATATCAACCAGCAATCACATAAACAAGAAAGTAAAATGCTGATAGAACATACCAGTAGATCGATAGAAGACAAGCCAAAAATGAATATGTGTGTTGGTGCATTATGGCGGTCAGTAGGATGCTTCAACCAGCAAAGTCTCAATAAGATCAACTAGCCAGAAGTGTCACACAACCCTCTTGGACAGCCAGATCAGTCAACCAAAAGTCAACGCTATCACAACAGCAGCAAAATGTCAACGCAGCCCAGTCAACGATCAATGTTCAACCTCGATTTCTGTGCCAATAAATGCGGACTACAGAAATCAGAATTCTAGGACAGATTTGGGTCAGTATGATCAAGCATTGACCAAAGTAAACGCTGGTCAACTCTGCATTGAAAAACCCTAGGTCAGAAAACATAAATCTTCTTGCTGCGTTTCCCACGTGTGGATGAAGAAGAGCCTCCAACATGATCGAACCAATCAGATGAGGAGAGAGAAGTGATGTGATGGATGAGTGAAAATGACCTCCAAAGTTGACCTATTTATATCTATCAGTGAGGGTGTGTGACACAACTGCTAGGGCTTCAAGCCTACATTTCATTTCAGGCCAACCTGAATATTTTGAATAAATTCAAAATAAATGTTCTGCTCATCGGATCAAGATGATCTTTAGATCGATCTTGCACCTCTCTGAAAGAGGAATCCAATAAAAATATTGGCATCTTCATCTGAGCATCACAACATGTATTTTGGACCTAGTTGTCCAAAATTAACACTCCCTCTCAACTAAGGAGAACTCCATCCACCTGTGCCATCCAAACATCGTGTGTCATCCTGCCGTAACTTGCTTTGCTGGCTTATTTATTTCAGAAAAAAAGTGGGTCAGTCACAAAGACATCATTCCCGACTGACAGATTCAGCCCAGAGGTCCGAAACCTCTATAGGACTCTAAAAGAGTCTCATACCAACCCGAAGTTGGTTTACCTGACCCGAAGTGATTTGGAGGTCTAAAACCTCACTAGACTTGATCCCAGATCAAGTGGTTGGACCATGCCATCCTAGACATAGAGAATACGACAATCTCTAATGCGTCCATCAATATTTGCTACTGGTTTGTAGTTTTTCCCACCTCACTATCCAAATGAGAGGTACTTCCCATGAGTCTGAGACTCAATGGGTAGGATGCATACGGGGCACAGATCATGAGAGGTGAAACAACTCAATCATCATAACAGTGGGGCAGAAGCACCATAAGGTTCGACAAGCCTAGCCCCGTGTGTGCTTATAGCTCCAAGAAGTTATCCCTAAAGCCCTTTAGAGCTCCAAGAGCTCATCGTCCAACAAGACCCTCAGCATAGGGTCATTCCACGATACCAAGATTCTCACGGAAGGTTAGGAACTTGAACTTCCCCAAGGGATTTGTGAGAATATCTGCGACCTTCTCATCAGTTCCTATATGATCGAGCCTTACGACGTCTCGTTGTACCATATCCCGAAAAAAGTGGTACCTGATATCAATATGATCGTGGAACACGGGATTCTTGGACAACCGAATCCCACTCTGGTTATCACAGTGTATCACGGTGGTATCTAGCAGATGCCCGAACAAATCACTGAAGATCTTTCACAACCAAACTACTTCATAACAGGCCATAATTGTTGCAATGTATTCAGCCTCCGCGGTGCTCAAAGCCACTGACTTTTGCTTCCTGCTTATCCATGATATCGAAGTAGATCCAAGTGTGAAGCAACATCCTGATGTGCTCTTACGATCCACCACACTGCCAGCCCAATCGGCATCGGTATATCCATGGAGTGTCATGCTCCCGGCAGGGTATCTCAGCCCATGGTTTATCGTGCCCCGAAGATATCTAAACAGATTCTTGGCACCAACCCAGTGAATGTGATGAGGCTCAACCATATGTTGACTCAAAGTGTTCACTGCAAAACATACATCCGGACAGGTGTTCACTAAGAACATCAGGGCCCCTACGACTTGACGATACTCAGTAGGATTTGCTAGCAC
Organism: Pinus albicaulis; assembly: GCA_034641835.2. NCBI lineage: Eukaryota > Viridiplantae > Streptophyta > Pinopsida > Pinales > Pinaceae > Pinus > Pinus albicaulis. Next base: position 233,485 of record JAXQQM020063099.1, on the reverse strand, counting down.
AGGCCCAGTAGCGCTTGCACTCAACTTCTTAAAGTTGAGCTCCATCAGTGTCGACACGAACTTACAGTCCACCATTCCAAATCTTTCCAGAAGATTCACAATATATTTTCCTTGAGAAAGGAAATTCTCGCCAGATCTCTGCCAGACCTCCATGCCTAGGAAGTAATGCATCAGTCCTAGGTCCTTCATCTCAAACTCAGAAGCAAGCTCCCTCTTGAACCGATGAATGAAAGGGTCAGCACCTGTCAGGGAAAAGGTCGTCCACATAAACAACAACAGCAAAAAGTCAACGCAACCCAGTTAACGGTCAACGTCCAGGCTCGATTTCTGTGCCAATAAATGCAGACTGTAGAAATCAGAATTTTGGGATAGATTTAGGTTAGTTTGACCAAGCGTTGACCAAAGTCAATGCTGGTGAACTCTGCGCTGAGAAACCCTAGGTCAGAAAACATAAATCTTCTTGCTGTGTTTCCCATGTGTGGATGAAGAGCCTCCAAGGTGATCGAACCAATCAGATGAGGAGAGAGAATGTGATGTGATGGATGAGTGAAAATAACCTCCAACATTGACCTATTTATATCCATCAGTGAGGGTGTGTGACACAATTGTTGGGGCGTCAAGCCTACATTTCATTTCAGGCCGACCTGCACATATTTTGAATAAATTCAAAATAAATGTTTTGTTCATCAAATCAAGATGATATTTAGATCGATCTTGCACCTCTCTGAAAGAGGAATCTAATAAAAATATTGGCATCTTCATCTGAGCATCACAACATGGAGTTTGGACCTAGTTGTCCAAAATTAACACGAAGAAATACACAACGAGCTAGTTGAGGGCTGCAAGGGGTTGCTGGCTCCCGACGGATGTCCATCATGGAGAAAACATTTCTCCTTGGGATATCACCCACAAAGTGGTGGGTAACATCTGGCTCCAACTAGGATGCAATTTGTCGAAGAGGTGGGCAAGGCTAGTCAAACGAGAGGTCACGAGAACTCGAACAATCTCTTAGTCACCATAGACTTGTTATTTGCACATGTCAACGACTAGAAACCACGAGACAACATGTTTTTCATGGTGTCTTATGGTCACCCATGCTTAATGTCAGCTTATAAATTCAACAAGTAATAAGAATATGCAATTTTTAATTTAAATGCAACTAATCTATGATGAGAAATATCATATGACATTAGTTCTAATGCAGAAAGTCAACATGCAATGCACCCTACCCTAACATGCATATGATGAAACCAATATCAAGTGTAATCAAATAGCCAGTTCAACCAACATATCATCAAATCAATATAAATGTGCATGCCTATATGATTACTCATGAAGAAAATCCCAAAGAGAATGCGAACCCAAACACATGGAAGATGATGAGGGCAGGATGGGGGGAAATATAGCGTCCATGTGAGGTAATCCGTAAGAGAAGGAACATGAGTCACTTTAGAGATGTGGGTCCTCCCCTCTAAGTACACAATGGTGGAATGAATAATTATACTTAAGAAACCCTTATCACAATCATTGCTCACAATATTATGCTTTGTAGATACCAGAAAGTCATGATGAGAGGGGGATGAAAGTTGAGGGAAAGAAGGAAAGCAACAACTAGGTTGCTAAAGGTAATGGTCACAGTGGAGAGGGGAGATTATGGGGAGATCACAACCCTAACAGTGCACCCAAGGAGGTAAATTATAGTTGATGAGGGGCTCTTCCTTGACACTATACTCAGAGGGGGGAAAGGGTTTATGGATACTAGAAATCACATGAAAAGAGGTGAGGGAATCACTCATAGAACACTTAAGATGATGAACAAGAGAAAAGGGGAAAGGGGAAAGTGAAGTTTCAATGAGACCGTTTTCTTGAAAATCCAACTCTAGAGGTTCATGCGATTTGAATATACTCCTAGAATCATAAGGGTTGTAGGTATGAGGAAGGGTTTTATCAATCCTATCATTATTGGTATCAAAGATAGTGCCTTCCCAAAAAGGAGAATCAATTATCTCTAATTGATCCTTTTCATGTAAGGGAGACAATGATTCTCCTTCCCAAGGGTATCGAAGGATGTGTCCTTATAAATAATGCCCGGGAGAAAGGGAAAGCCAACCTCATCCTCATCCTCTTTGTCGGTATCATAGACGAGAGCACAATCAAATGGAGGACCGACAATTTTCCATTTCTCCTTTACGATATGGAAATAATCTTCAATGTTATCTTAAGGAGCTCATGGGATCACCTCCTTCAAGGTTCTCGGAAGGAGAGTTGTCAAGAGTGACACCCTCGAGAGAGGTAAAGTCAGCCTCAACTTTACTTTCCATAGCCTCGTCATCCTCAACACGTGCTCTCAAAATCATCCCATTCAGCATGTAGACCCAACAAGGACTCATCTTCCTCATCAATATCTTCAAGGGTATCTTCATGTTAGTTAGTTGACTAGCGAGAGGACTCTTCATCCCTCTTCTATTGAAGCACAATAGCTAAGGTATTTGTTACATGATTTTGGTAATATGCTTCGAGGAGGAGAGCATTAGTAGGGTGTTCTTTATATTCACATTTCATCTTATGAAGCTTCACCTCTTCTTCGTGCAAAGGAAAGAATACTTCATTAGAATTACATTCCCTCACTAACCCTCTACATGACCTACTATAATCATCCATTCTTTCTTGCGTGAATTGGAGGCTCAGAGGATCCAACTCTTCATCATCCTCAAAAGAGATATCACCATTGTCTTATACCTCTATAATTGACATTTTCTCATCGTCCTTGCTTACACTTGAGCTTTCTTCAATGTCATCCAATTGATTATCCTTTGTGGGACTTTCTGGTTGACTATAACATTTATCATTGATTAGGTCAGTTAGAATATTGAAAGTATAGGTTAGGCGAGAAAATTCAAAGAGGCGACTAGGATTGGCCTCATAGAAACCCTTCATTATGTCGAGTTGCACTCGTTGTGACCTATAAAACCCAAGCATGAGTTCCATATCCATACCTTCCAATACATTTCGATAAGATTCTGCTTATTTATCTACATTCTTTTGTTGTTCCTAAATCTCTTGGTTAGTGAGTTTTGCAAACATAGGACCAAGATTAATCTCTTTTTCATGATAGTCCATTTTCTATGATTTTGCATATTAGGATCAAAATGGAGTCGCAAAGGTGAAATGATTTGCCTTGATAGATGCTTTCTTCGCCCTACAAGCATTGACTTTGAAGTTCAATGAGGAACTAGGGTTTCGTTCTTCCAACGGAGTCGCCAATAATGATATGTCGATATGTCGTAAGGGGAACAAAACACACCACTCTTGTCCCCGACAGCGTTGGCATAAATGTTACCACTCAAACCAGTAGGGGACCTAAGAGGAGTTCCTATGAGTGCAACTGCTAGGTCAAGGGAAACGATGGAGACTTAGCCCACTATCACCACAGCTAAGACTCCCTTCTCTTTATGGACTTTCACCGATGCGAGGAGACCTGGTAGTTTAGGAAGTCACTTGTACAGTATAGATCAATGAATAGGTGTGAAGTGACCCTAGAAACCCTTTCCCTAGGATATAATGAATAATGGGACTTGCTTGCCTTCTAAGCAAGGGACTTGATCTTCTAGGGAGAGGGGATGAGGATTGGAGGGTTGAGGTAGAAGAATAGGATTTACAAATGAGGTTATCAATCCCTAAAATCCTTTGGTTGCTTGGATTCCTGAGCAGTCCTTGATAAATCAACTTTGATGAAGAACAGGACCACACGAGGCCAAGTGGACCCAGCCAGGGTAGGGGATGGATTTTTCCACCCAATGATGTTCTTAACCTGGTCAAGGTGAGGGGAAATGATCATACAAGAATTTTCTCCCAATGATGTCAAATTCATCCTACTAGGTTCTAGCCTTGGGAACACCTAGGAAAAACTTGATCCCGGAGCTAGGGCTTGGGGTATCCGGATTCCATCGTTGGAATTGACCTAAATTCGGAGGAGAGTGAGTGGACCCACCAGTGCAGTTGCCTCTAGGAGATCAAAATTTTCCTGTGGCTAAGTTCCCAAGAAATTTGTTGGAACACCTAATCCTACATGGGTAGGTGTGGAATGCGAAAAGTCACAATGGAGTCCAAGTGACCTTGGAATGTGAAACCAAGAGTCACACCATTGTACTATAAATGTATATCATGTATAATGGAAAAAAAGAGAAAGCCTCACGCTTATATTTCATTGTGTGTTGAGTCTCTTGTGTGTGTGTTATTCTTCTCATACACCATGTGTGTGTTTAACATGGTATCAGAGCGGGCGATTGCTGGCCCTGCTCCAAATTGAGTGAGCCATTTGTTTATGGCCTGTGCATATCTGCAAAAATTCTTGTCATTTTTGCAGCACTCAGAGTTTCTGCAGCAGACATTTTGCCGCATTCAGAAAGTGGTTTTGGAGAAGGAGCAGCATTCAGAAAATTGGCAGCATTCAGGCATTGGCTTTGAAGAAAGGCAGCACTGCCCATCTGAAGTTCCTTAAATCTGCTCTACTCTGCTGTTTTATTAAAAAAAAAAAATAAAAAAAATAAAAATTCCTGCAACTCTCATTCAAACCCCGCCCCCTCGGCTCACAGCTCGACCTCTACTCACAAAAACCTACAGCATTGCTATCCCCATACGCCCTCACGGCCATCTCCGGCTTCCCCACTCCGCTTGCAAACGCTCCCCACTGAACTTACACTCAACGCTCCTCTCCCCTACTCGTCCTACACTCCTACCCCCTCTCACACCTGCTATCACACAGCGCTCGAGCCCCCAGTTTTCAACCCGTTCCCTCATCTCTCACCCTGCTCTACCACGCCCCCTCTACCTTCCGTCACGGCCCACTCAACTCCCACGCCGCTCCTCCCTACGCCATTTCTCCATCCACATAACACACCACTCCCATATGCACAGCCCTTCCCTACGCCATTTCTCCATCCACATAACACACCACTCCCATACGCACAACCCTTCCCACTCCTTTTTTTAATATCTCCCCTCCCTCCCATATAATACCTCCTCTCAATTAAAGTTCTCCCTTTTTCCACTTTTAATTAAACTCCATTTTAAATAATTTCCATTATTATATAATTCCTTTTTTAATAATCCATTTTTTATTAATATTTCCTTTAGTTTTTCCCACTACCCTCCATTTTTTAATTTATTAAATTCTCTCCCATTTCTATTACCATTCTTTTTCCCATTTTTTTTAATTAATTAAAAAAAAAAAAAAACCAGCAGAGAGAGAGGAAGAGAGAAAGTAAACAACAAAGAGAGAGGAAGAGAGAAAGTAAACAACAAAGAGAGAGAAAGAGGAAATGAACAGCAGAAATGAAGGAAATGGCATGGACTGTACACATAGAGAAGAAAAGTGAATTTTATTGAATGATTTATGGCATATATCGAAGGGTGATTTTCTGCAAGAGATTTACATGTGAAGACAAGTTTGCCATCATTTTTAAAACAGCTCTTTGAAGGAAAATTCAGCTGCCTTAAAGTGTTTTGCTGCACATTTTTGCTGTATATTGTATTGAACTGACATTGTATTGCTTCTTCATAGTTGCAATCAGTGAATTTGAGTTGTTGATGTAACTCATTGTTGATTGTCCTCCATCATTTGAGGAGCACACTTTGTACTTTGAGATTTCCATAGCTGGAATTTCTTCGAAGTCAGTTGTATTTGTTCGATCACATTGTAAACGGGTGCATTTTCGGTTGAAGCCGACACCCTTTCATTCTTGAGCCTAAGTTGTTGAAAATGACTAAAATCAATGAGGCATTAGAGTTGTTGAATAACCTCATTCATTCCAATGTTGATGACATGATAAAAATGAGCAAGAATGCTCTTTGTAACATTCAAATTTGTTTGCAAGATGCACAAGAGAAGATTGAATTTTTGCAGTTGGAAACTCAGCTTCAGCAAGATGAACTTCAGCAAAAGAGTGACCATTCTGAACCTGTTTCTATTCAGAATATTGTGAAGGACTCTCATCAGAAGAAATAAGATAAAGTTGCAGTTGATTCCCATTCAGTTCCTTGCACTAGAGTAGATTTACATGCAGATGCAGTATCTCAGCCTACACTTCTCAAGCCCATCATCAGACCTTGGGAAGAGCTTGTCCACAACAAGCACCGAACTGGTCTTGGATATGACAAGGATGTGACCTTTCATATTCCAGACTACACCAAGCCTATCCGTTTGAGTGCAGTTCTGTGCCTTCGAGTTCACTGCGGTACATTCCGAGATCACCGTTCCACAACAACAACGGTTGAAAAATGCCAACACTGTGATCGAGTTGGCCATATGAAAGATCACTGTTTTGATCTTCATCCCTGCAAGCACTGTGGTCGGCACACTCATTCTTCAGACAGATGCTTCAGACACAAGCCTCCTGCAAGAACCAAGATTCATCTTGGATGGATCGCTTCTTAGCAATGGGCATCAGCAGCCAAGAAGATGTTTACGACACATGTTAGAACTTGTTCACGGATATTGAGCAAACTTGCAGTTGAGTTTTCGCCATCATCTCACCTTGTCCCTGACAGGGGGGAAAATGGTGGTCATGTACAAACTTCGACGACAGATCAAGCGAGCCTGAGCCACAATCTCTCATTCCATGTTCAGAGTTGTAGCCAGCAGTTCAAGCGAGCCTGAGCCACAATTATTCATTCCGGATTCAGAGATGTAGCCACAAACACGGATGCCCATGAGCATGCCTTCGGTTGGTGGATAACCTAAAACCATCATCTTTGGTTGGTGGACAAGCACAAAACCTACAATTAGTAGACCTCCCACCCTTTTGGTTGAAGGGTTCCCTTTCATATGCGGAACACTTCCTCTATGCATGCAGAAGCTCTCGGCTTCTTGCCGGTAAGATATGTGGTTCCGAAATGCTTCCAAAAGCATTCTACGAGGTTGTTATTAACCTAAAACCACCAGAGGTAGTAGACCTCCCTTCTTTTAGGTCGAGGGTCTCCCTTTTTTATGAGGGACAATTCCTCTAGCAGAAGCCGTCAGCTTCTTGCCAGTGTTGGAAGAGTTTCGGGAACTGCAACATGTATTGCATTCCAGTGTTTGTGGTCATCCTAAAACCACCTTTTTTTTCCAACATTTCAGAGAGTTAATTTAGCCCAAGTTCTGCCATGTATACTTTGCAGATTTATATTACAACTCTTTTCTTGGACTCACACATACCCCTTTGGATTAAGGGGGGATGTTTGAACACCTAATCCTACATGGGTAGGTGTGGAATGCGAAAAGTCACAATGGAGTCCAAGTGACCTTGGAATGTGAAACCAAGAGTCACACCATTGTACTATAAATGTATATCATGTATAATGGAAAAAAAGAGAAAGCCTCACGCTTATCTTTCATTGTGTGTTGAGTCTCTTGTGTGTGTGTTATTCTTCTCATATACCATGTGTGTGTTTAACATGGTGTTTAACAAAATTGATGCCCTAGGTGACCTAATGGGGCTAGACCTAGGGGAAAAGGGAAAAATGTGAAGAAAAAGAGGGGAAAATGATCGCCCTTTTTTGAGGGACTAGTGCCTGATTCACTTGAGGATATGGATTCAAGGATAATAACGAATACAAATTAGGTTTCTTGTTCAAGGAGGGCCAGAAAGTCAACTTCGTCCAATGTTAATGGAAAGAGAAGAAAAATGACTTTCAAGCATTTATACTTCATGCAAATGGTGCAAGCTTATCAAGATAATATGATCTCTAGGACATGTCATTCTTCTAACAATGGCCCATATATAGAATAAGCTAAATAGACACATAATTACACATTTCATACATGCAGAAATTAGCCCCAATTATAGCGAAATCCAATTGTATGCAGCAACAAGAAAAATAACATTAAATTTTCACTTACAATATTAGAGAGTATATCCAACCAGCATCACATTTGCAAATAAGAAGCTCCAAGATAAAAATAACCCAAATCCATACATCAAAATTCATCCATCATCCAAAAATAGTCCTCCAAGCAAAAATGCGAAGTTATCTAAAGATAGAGAGATCCCAAGTCAAGTGATAATAGAAATGAATCCAACTAACTCCTATTTATACACCATTTAGGAGTTCGATTTAGCTAATGAGCCTACATTAGCCCCTAAAAATTAAAAAATATGCAAATAAACCACCTTTTGGTGACAAGCCCACCAAACTAGCTCATAAATGGAATAATAAGCCTCTCAGGAGGTCAAATAATAATATATGCATGTCGTGTGGCCCGTCGCCCTCCAAAAGGCCTGATAATTCCAGAAGTGCCATAATGATGAATAAGCTCCTCAAAATGTGATCGACAAGGGGGTGGCCCCTTGTTCTCCAAGTAGTATACATGTGGTGCTCCCAATGAGTATAGGGGCACACTAATGACCCCATGGGTCTCCATATGAGTCAAAGATACCTGTAGATCATCTGTAAGTACTCAAATGATGGAATGAACACTGCCATGTCATCGTACAAGTCCTGGGACACCTACTAAGTGTGTGGTGCTCCTGTGGGGCCTGCTGGGCATAGTGTACCAAGTGCATCATCCTCGTCCCAAAGGTCGATCTCTAGTAATCTCTGGACATCGGTGGGGATCCATGGAGCGTTTTTTGCTGATGTGGAGGCCTATGGCTCTCTACACACACCCTACATGTGCCAATGTAGCCCGTTGGGAGATTAGGACTCCATATAGGGAGACCAAACCCAAATGGACACCATCTGCAATCCTGCATAATATCCAATGCATCCCCTAGCATTCCAATACAAGTCATTAGAGTAATCGTGAATAAGAGATTACAAACCATAGACAACAAAGTGGATGCTTCGTAATGGCATGCCCTTCCGTAGTGGGCTTTGGCATGTGCTAATGTCTCCAAGCTCCAAAGGAGGTTAGCCAGGTAACTTATAAGGTGATTTCTACCCTTAGAGGGGATATTATGTCCAAGGTACATCCCTCAAATGGTGGTGGCATGTGACAAAGAAGTGAAATGGAGTAGGGAATGAGAGGGGCAATCCCGGGCCACATATTGGGGCACAAGGACAACTGGAGAAAGGGAAGCCCACACCTGAGTGTATAATGTGTAGGAGGGAGAAATCGTGGTACATGAGGTGCCCCAACCTTGATTTTTCCACCCTTCTTAATATGCCTTTTTCCTTTTATGAATTTTCTTCAATTAACTACTCGGGGGTAAAGGACAAGAGCATGATGTGTAGGATATAGCAATGATTACCCCCTTTAGGTAGGGAAGTTCATTTCCCTCCAGGGGTTCAGACAATCATAGGTTTCTGAATGATAAAGGAGGCTCATCTAGGGCCTATGGAACCAGGGTGATGGCCATGGGTATGGGTTAGAGCTCATTTATTGGCTTTTGCCCATGTTCTAATTGTTTTTGTCCCGACCATCTTTTTCATTTTGTGATACAATTTCCTATTAAATGTGTCCATTTATCATTTTAATTTTTCTTTTAGCTACTTCAACCTCCATAAAATCGTTCTAGGCTTGACCCATGGTGGGGGCAAGGGAATAGGAAGGTTGACCTTATGTGGACCCAGAGAGGCAATGAGGACCCAGGTGAGAGAAATGATGGATGGGGATATAGTGAGTGGAAAGGGAGTAATATATGTGGATAAAGGAGCACGACCACACATCCAAAGTCATTTTTTCCCAAGTAGTACCAACATAGAACCAAATGGTCAATAAAGGAGATCCCACTGGACTAAGATCCAAGGGTAACATCCAAAAGAGATCAAGGGTATAGGAGCACAAACTAAGCCCACTATTTCAGCCGAATCCCCCCATCAACCCATGCCCAGAAGTGTCCATGATAAGTAAACCCAATACTCTATTACCAAATGACAAGACATACCTTTAGATTCGAGAGGCCCACCTTCAAACATACGATCAATACAGATGGGTGAGGGACCACATGGCTAGCTCAGGTGGCGGAGAAATGGCACAACGAGCTAGTTGAGGGCTGCAAGGGGCCGTTTGCTGTCGGTTGAGGTCCATCATGGTGAAAACATTTCTCCTTGGGATGTTACCCACCCAGTGGTGGGTAACAAGCATCACACAAAATCTTTTGCATCCATCCAAAATTGGCGAAATTTGGTCTAGAGTTGTGTTGGCTTGTCCTTGAGAGGTCTTCCAATTTTGAAGCTATTATGGCAGTGGAATCTCGAGTTTTGGCAAGCCCTAGCTCGCAAACCATTCTCCCTAGGTATGCTTTGGTTAGTGGATTTATCAAGGATCATTATATTAAATTCTCAAGTCAAACCCAATCTCTTGATCCATCTTCTCTTCCCTCACATGGTCAAGACCCTTTGTTTGAAGTTTCATCCAAAACCCTTGACCTCGTTTGGGTCCTCTGGGGCTTCTTTGTGGTCCCACAACATTGTCACTCCAATTTCACAATATTTCTTGGAAACCTTATTCCTTTAGGATTCTTTGGTCTATGGCACATCTGTTCAAGAAACACTCCTCAGTGCTAGGTCTAGGTCTCCTTCTAGCCCTCCTTGGAGAGCCATTCATCTTGCTTCTAAAACAAGCAACCCTTGTCATTAGAGTCTCTCATTTGAATAGGCTCTTGGAATCACTACCTTCACCCATTGATATATTTCTCATAGTGATTTTCTTAATACCGGGACTCCTCCCATCGGTGAAAGTCCATAAAGAGCGGGGAGAAATATCTAAGGTGACAGTGGGATATTGCTCCATTGTTGCCACTTGACCTAGTAGTTTCTCTATAAGAACCCCTCCTAGGGTCCCTGCTAGTTTGAGTGGTAATATTTTTGGGACCGTTGTCAGGGAAGAAGCAGGTCTACCTCCCTAGTGAATCATTGAGGAATTGATTCATAAATGACATTTCAAGTACTCCTCTGGCGACTCCATTTATTGTCCAGTCCCCTAGTTTGCTTGAAGGCGACAACATTACTCCTTTGACTAGGGTTGTTGCAAGCAGGGGATAACGTGTTGAAGAATGTAGCTAGGTTCGATATTCATAAATTGTATTTGAGTGAATACTTATTGTACTTGTGAAAAGAATAAAGAAAAGAATTTTATATTATTATTAAATGACTTATTAAAGCATGGGTTTCATGCTTGGGTCATATTTATTTTAGGTCGAAGTACCTATTGTGGACTTCTAAGTTTTATTCCGAGTCTATAGGATTATTGCAGATTTAAATTGATCCATATTGGGTTTTTGAATCATGCAAATAGGTCAAGTATTGAGTAAAATATGACTTATGAAGCCTCCACACCAAGTCGGCTTTAAGGTAATCAAGTCAGCGTCAAGCCTAGGAATTCGAGCTCATCTCAAGCCTATATATATAGTGGAATCAAACTCAATTGGAACCATCTCACTTCAACACATAAATTCGATCTGGAAGCTGCAACAAGAGAAATTTGCGAAGTGAAGGAGAAGGAATTTCTGGATTCGGTTTTGGGTACATTTAGAGTTGAAGAAAATTGAAATTTTGGCACCGCTCTCTCTGCATTTCGAGCTATAGTTTGGGAGATTGGAGTTCTCAAAGTTTTACTGCAACAGATGCTGCATTAGATGCTTCCAAGGTGCTACTGCCAAGAGAAGAGGAAGTCGAAGTTTGTTTTGGTGAATGTTGCTGCTTGGAGAAGTTGTATTGGGCTTAAATTGAAGTCTTTGAAGCTAGATCGAAGTCTCTACCTCAAGATCGAAGTCTCAAGAAGCGAGGTTGAGGTTCCAGGTCAAAGAAACTACATCATAGTGCTGCTACTGCTGCTACTACTGTCAGATTCAGGAAGGATCACAAGGAAGGCTAACTTGGTGTGGAGGAAGTCCAGGTCAAGGTCTACAGTCTCAAGAATCACTATTGAAGGAAGAATTACTGACTGGGTTTTCCCCAAGAGTGGGGTTTTTCCCTGGCTGCTGACCTACATCTAGTGTCCTTGATCTATGTGTATTTGCTTTGATATTCGCTTGATGAACTAATAAGAAGAACATATTAAGAACCAAAGAATATCACAAGTAAATAATAAAGAACAAGAGGATATTTCTGCCTTTAGGATTCTCCAACATGGTGTTATCACTCATTGGTGTAAAAAAAATTTCTTGATAAGGTTATGCAGGTCATTCACCAAATGGATGAGGTTTCCTAAGCCATATCAAATTGATATATAATTTTTTTTGCATTTTTGAAGCCTATCCTAACTTTAATGTCCACCTCCATCCATGCCACTTCAGTCAAATCAGTCCCATATCATGTCAGTTGTCATTCCCCACACATTTAAACTCAAAAGTGCACACCTATAAGATTTTCAGATTTTCGTAGTGATTTACATAGGAAATCCGCAGATTTCGCTACGAAAATGCCTAATAGTTTCGTAGCGAATATGTCAGAAGCCTAATGGTCTTCGCTACGAAACTGCGTTTTTTAGCCAGGGTTGTCAGAGTTATATGAGGTGTCAGTTTATGATTAGAAGAGTAAAGGTGGAGGTCATTCAAGGTCGTTGTGGTAAGTTTCAAATGTACAAAGCCGTGTTTGATGTCATATTGATCCTTTTTGCATGCATGTGCTATGATTAAAACTCGAGTTGCCAGTTAAACTTTTAGAACTCACCCCAAATAGCCTTTTGTCATATTATGGTTTATCCTTGCATGTGAGTCGATCCCTGGAGAGCTGCTTCATCGAGCCAAGCAGGTTGCTGTCAAATTCAAAAATCTGCAGGTGTCATCAACAAGCGAGGCAGTGAAGACTATAAAACAATCATGGCTGCAAGAAATAAAACAAACAAGGGTGGCCATTGTCACAGGTATGAACCCATGGATTTGAAATTACTCAATGAAGACCCTATTTCTATGGAGGTTTTCAGGAGGACTGGCTGCTTGCAATTCTGCCAAAGGTTGCAGGGTTTTCATGCACAAGTTTCAAAGGATTTTGTCACCAACTTCACGGGAACAACATCAAAAGTTGGAATTCTGAATCTTACAGTGACACCAGAGAGCATATCATTAGCTACAGGAATCCCTAGAGGTGGTGAAGAGTTGTTTAAAGGTACCAAATTCACAATGCAAAATTGTAAAGAGTTTCTCAAGCAAGAACATAGTGAAATTGATTTGACCAATGCTATCCCTAGGAAATTTATGAAGGACAATTATGCAAAACTACTGAAGGTCATTCAAAAATATTTCACCTGTGATGGAAGATTTCACATGGTTTACTCATATCATCTCAGACTTCTTCTGCATTTTGTAGGTAAGAGATCACTTGACATACCTTTCTATTTATACAGATAAGGTTCAAATCAAGATAGAAGGCAATGAGACATCTCTTTCTCATCATGTTCTAATAAAGCTGTTAGTGTTGGAAGAATTGAGAAGGTTAGACAGAGATTGGATTTCATTCTTGTTTATGAGTGGTTATGAAATTGATGTGGTCACTCCAAAGAAAACCTCAAAACCTAGAACCACTACATCACCAGCTGTGGCAGAAGAAGTTGAAGAAGAAAAAAGATCATCCCCTGCAGATCAAATAGACATAGGAGCAAAAACCTCTGCAAGATACTGACACCCCTCAAGTAGCACCTGCAAAACAGAAACATACAGTCAGCAGAAAAGGCAGTAAGAGGATCACTAGAAGCCAGACATTGGCCAAAGACAACCTGGAGAATATCCTTCATGCAATTGACATTGAAGAGTCACCAATAGTGCTAGCTGAAGATATTGAAGATGGTGGAAGAAAACTGAAGAAAGGTAAGACTACTAAGAAATTAGATTTTACAGGTGATGATGCTGGCTTTATATTTCAGCCAAGGAAGCCAATGACCAGACATGCGAATAAGGCCATGGAGAGCAAAAAGACAAAGAAAACTGTACAGCCAATAAGCATCATAGATTAGTCTCCATCAGCAGAGGAAGAGGATGTTATCCAGCAGAGAAAAATAAAAGAAAAAGTAAGTGAAAAATCAAAAATAGAATCCCTCAAAGAACAATTGAAGGAAGCAGGTAAAGAGATATTAAATCTGAAGTCTGAGGCATAAACGCACAGATATGAGAAGGTTCAATTTGAAAAAATGATGAAAAGATGGGAAGGTCAAATCTCAACTGTCTCAAAGTCTATGGACAATGCCAAGAAATTGTTGAAAAGGACTCAACCATTACAGGCGGTGGTCAAACACACCAGGAAGATGAACTTATGCTTGCAAGCTAAAAACATACCATTAAAGGATCAAGTGGAAGAACTGCTGGAGTAGCTAGACTTGATCCAAGTGGAGCTGGAGAAGAAAGCAATGAGGATGAGAGTGGTTGAAGAACCCATAAGCCAATTAATTGTAAATGAAGAAGAAACTCCTAAAGAGTGAAAAATTGAACCGAAACATGTTTGATGAGGATAATGTTTGCCTCAGAAGATCAATTTTTGAAGACATTCACAAAAACAACAAATTTTGTGTTTTTAAGCAGTTTCGTAGCGTGCTTCAAGCTTGAAGCCAAAAAAATGCTACGAAAATTCTAAAGATGCATTTTTTCTTTGAAATTCAGTTTTGTGAAGGTTTAAGGAGGGGAGTTGTTTGTTTTCAAGATGTTTTAGCATAGTAAAGGTTTTTGACCAACAAAGGTGGCAAGGAGATGGGTGAAAAGGCAAGATTTCATACGCTACGAAAACTTGCTACGAAACTGCCCTATTTCATAGCGAGAGGCTTTTCTGAAGATTTTTGAGGGTTCCAACAACACACCAGCCATCTGGAGACCTCATGCATGTCAGTGGGCCATCCCAGTAGAGACTCATTACTCAAAATTAGTGTCACACATCCAGCTCAACAGGCATAACAATGATTAAAGTGAAGATTATCCATTCCTAAAAAGTAGGATTGTATTCCCTAGATCTAGGGGTATTTTAAATATGTTAAGTGATGGTGAATTGTCTCTCAAACATGTGATCTCTATTATGTAACTGTTTTACTGTTAGAAAAACCGAATGTACTAAATAGGAAGTAGAGTCCTATTAGGAGTATGACTTCTGAAATGATAGCTATCCTTTTTCTGTTCCAAGTAAGTAGTTTCAGTAATGATAGGTGTCAGAGTTAGAGTTTGAAGATCTAGCCAGCTGGGCAGATCATTTACATTGTAAAGAATGTCTCTTTATAGACTGAACATCGAAGAGCAAAGGGTTGGAGAATATTGCACCAAATTGCTACTTGTATGTTTTTTCCATTATCAGTAATATACAGTGACATTCTACTTCCAAACCTGAGATTCTTATGAGGTGTTTAATGTTTTGTTGCTCTATATCTTTATGTCTAATCACTTGCAGTGAATTTTATCTCTAATTATTCAGAATTCATGTTGTCATGCTCTAACTTCCTTTAGGGGTGAAATTGATGTAGGAATTTCTTGTTTTCCCACCCCGGTTTCAGTATCACTTATTTGTCCTTTTAGTTAAATGCCCTTTCCCATATCTTTACATTCAACAATCAGAAAAATAATTTTTATTTGCTGAAACACAAATTACTTTGCTGAAACAAAAATTCTGGAAAAATTTACAGAATGCTGAAACTGCAGAAATAAAACAAAACACAGCAAGCTGAAACAGTCATTCAACACATTTGAACACTGAGATTTTTGGTCAACATGACCCTGGAAAAACCCCCTACAACTCTTGGGGAAAGCCAGTTCGAAAGCTCCTTCTTATTTCTAGAAAAATGCTTTTTACAGTGAGATAAATATTCAGCAAAAATCAGCAAGTAAAATTTTACAACTTATCTCGTTTTCCGTGCTTAACCACTGCCTCGGAAAATGTGCAAACAACAAAACAGAACCAGCAATAAATGCTGTACGGATTTCCTTGAAAAACGTGCCCAGAAATTACAACATTAATTTCTGTTGTACGGCCTCCTCCTTTTGCGTGCAGAACAACATTAAATGCTGTTGTACGGCCTCCTTGGAATGCATGTAGGCTGTCCTAAATTCTATGTACGGAAATCTGCCTCGGTTTTTGTGCCAGCAATCAGCTACAGGCTGTACGGCCTGCCTCGAAATGCATGCAGCAAAAACAACAACCTCTCCCTCGAAATCTGTGCCCAGAAAATAGTACGGCCTCCTTGGAAATCGTGCCCAAAGCTGCTGTACGGATTCTACCTTGGAAACCGTGTCAAATTTTCCTTGAACTAAGTGCAAACTCTGCTGTACGGACTTGCTGAAATATTGCCTTGGAATGTGTGCCAAGCTACTGCCTCCTTCTCCACACTGCCCAGAAATCTCTCTTACTCTCTTTCTCTCCTTCTCTCAATCTGCTCATGAAAGAATGAATGACCTTTTCCCTCCTTTTCCTCCTTTAACCTAACCCTAAGTGACTTTTGGAGAATCCCTAAATCCAATGGCTGAAATAGATTGAGATCTAGGGCTGAGATTAAATGCTCATTTAAATCTCACTTTCTATTTTTTAATTCACCCCACTTTAATAAAGACCCACTTAGTGATTTATTTCCAAAGTCACTTTTCCTTTCTAATTTCACATTGACTTTATTAAAGTCACTTTAAAATTAGACTTTAGTAACTTTATCACTTAAAGTCACTTTTAAATTAGATTTGACTTTATAACTTCATAAAGTCACTTTAGGAGAAAAATTAAATTCTTTTGGACACTTTTCCCTAGGCCAAAGATCAAAGCCTTAGGGAACCACCTGTCCTCCGGTAACCAAATTTCAACACTCCCTCTTACCGAGGAAGGTGTTCCTCACCACACCCATCTTGTCTCTGAAGTAGACATGCTTGCCCGTGGTAAGGCTTTGGTAAGAATATCTGCAACCTGCTCATCAGTGGGAATATACTCAAGCTTCACAGCTCCTTTCTGAACATAGTCTCTGATGAAATGATATTTGATCCCGATATGCTTTGACCTGTCATGAAATACTGGATTCTCCGTGAGTTTAATGCAACTCTGATTATCATAGTAAATCACTAAAGGTCTCAACGGCTGACCAAATAAGCCAAACAACATCTTGTGAAGCCAGATGGCCTCACAACTAGCTAGACTGGCTGCCATATACTCTGCTTCCGCTGAACTCAATGCTACTGACTGCTGCTTTCGACTGAACCATGACACCACTGCGGAACCCAACCCAAAACAACACCCTGAAGTGCTCTTCCTATCAAAAGCACAGCCTGCCCAATCAGAATCAGTGTAACCTGCCAATCTCACTCCATCCCCCTGCCTGTAGTCCAGACTATAATCCACTATCCCCTGCAAGTATCGCAAAATGTGTTTTGAAGCCACCTAGTGAACCTTCCTAGGCTCACACATAAACTAACTCATCGTGTTGACTGCAAAACAAATATCTGGTCTAGTGTTGACCAAATACATCAAGGAACCAATCAGCTGTCTGTACAATGTGGGATCCACCAACTCGAAATCTGAAGCATGAAGCTTCTTCCAGTTGGTGATCATCGGTGTCGACATGGGTCTACAATCATCCATGTGGAATCTGCCAAGGATGTCCACAATATACTTCCCCTGTCCCAGGAAGAAATGCCCCTCCTCCTGCCACCCCTCCAAACCCAAAAAGTAATGCATCAAGCCGATGTCCTTCATCTCAAACTCCGCCGCAAGATCTCTCTTGCAGTGCTCTATGAGTCTCTATGCACCTGTAATGACCAAGTCATCCACATACAGCACCAGAATGAGAGGCTCCTCACCTATCACAATATAGTAAAGGTTCGGATCTGCCTCACTCTTTGTGAAACCCATCTTCTGCAAGTATGTACTATCTTATAGTACCAAGCTCTGGGAGCTTGCTTCAAGCCATAAAGGGCCTTCTTCAGTTTGCACACATGGGACTCCTTCCCATGCACCTCAAAGCCCTGTGGCTGCTCAATGTACACCTCCTCCTGTGTGAAGCCATTGAGAAATGCGGTCTTCACATCCATCTGGTGGATCTTCCAACCCATCTCTGCTGCTATCGATATAATGGAGCGGATCGAAGTATATCGAGCCACGGGAGCGAAGGTCTCCTCATAATCAACTCCCTCTGCCTGGGAGAACCCTCTAGCCACAAACCTCGCTTTGAATTTCTCAATGCTGCCATCTGCAGCATGCTTTACCTTGTAAAGCCATCTGGAAGTAACCACGGATTTGCCCTCAGGCCTCGGCACCACCTCCCAAACATAATTCTTCATGATAGAAGAATACTCCTCCTGCATGGCCTCTCTCCAGACCTGCTGGCTAGCTGCCTCCTCATAGCTAGAAAGCTTAGAGTCAAGGATGCTGGTAGCCATTTCCATATAGCTACAAAACCTCTCAGGTGGTCTGCTCTCTCTGACCCGCCTCTTAGGCCCAACAACAGATGTGGCCTCTCTCAAGGTGTCCTGAAGCCACTTGGGCTTCCTCTTCCCTGACCACACTTCTCCCACTGGAGAATGAAACTCCTCCTCCTCATCATCATCAGGAGCCTTAACTCTTGACTGCCTGTCTGCTATCCTCCTGCCTGCACCTGAACTTGTAGAAGCTAAGGTACCATGTGAACTGTCCATCAGTGGACTCCCTAGTGAACTGCTCTGCGAACTGCTCTGCATGCTGCCCGAAGCACCACCCCTCTGACTCTGCGAGCCACTGCTCACTGACGGACCAAAAATCGTCATAGATGTACCTCCGGATCCTCCTGATCCCTGCCCACTGGATCCCTATGACTGACTCAGCTGCTGCTGAGGGTCTGGCTGATCCAGATACTCTAACTCCCGTGACCTCCTAAAGGCCCTATCCTCCTCGAACTTCACATCCCGCCTGACAACAACTTTCCTCTGTGCAAGAATGTAAATCCGAAAGGCCTTTGAGGTCTCACTGTAGCCCACAAAGATACCCTTCTCTGTGGTGGGCTCTAGTTTGGTCCTCTTCTCCTTGGGTATGTAGGAGTATGTGATACACCCAAAGATACAAAGATGACCAATATCAGGCTTCTTCCCAGAAAAAGCCTCCTCTAGAGTCATATGCCCCAAGGCACGATGCAGACTCCTGTTCTGCAAATAAACAGCAGTGTTGCAGGCCTCTGCCCACAAAAACAATGGCAACCCCTGATCATGTAACATGGCTTTGGCAGCCCCTCCGATGGATCTGTTCTTCCTCTCCGCAACCCCGTCCTGCTGGGGGTTGTAAGGAACAGTGAACTCCCTCCTAATGCTTGCCTCCGCACAATAGTCAACAAACTCTCCAAGGGTGTACTCACCTCCATTGTCCGACCTCAGGGACTTGATCTTCCGACCTGTCTGAGTCTCCACAAGAGCTCTGAACTCTTGAAACCGCTTGAAGACCTCACTCTTGGTCTTCAAGAAATAAATCCAGGTCCTCTTGGAGTGATCATCAATGAATAACACATAGTACTCATATCCACTCAAGGAAACATGAGACATCCGACCGCTCACATCGGAATGAATCAAATCAAGTATCCCGGTCGCTCTGCTGTCACTGCTGGGAAAAGGGGATTTGGCAAACTTGCCCATCGCACATCCTCTGCAAGTATCAAAGTGATCAGTACTGAAATCTGGCACACCTGTAGTGATCTCCCGCAAAGTCCTCAAGGCTCCATGATACATATGTCCCATCCTGCGGTGCCAAATCTCACACAGCTCAAGACTGCTAGCTCTGCTGTCAGTACTACTGCTCAATGCCAAAAGGGGCTGAAATGCACACTTGTACACCTTTGCATGGCGTACACCTATCACTCTAGCTGAATCAGCTGGAGCGTCCCTGGGATATATTAGCACCTGTCCTCCCCTAAACAGTATCTCATATCCTCTATCCTCCAAAGGTGAGACGGATATGAGGTTCTTCCTCATCCCTGGCACATAAAGAACATCTGACACCTTCAAGGGAGGTTTGGGTTCCCTATGAAATGTCAGTGTTCCCACACCGACTGCTCTAACAACTATGTCATCACCAAGTACTACCTCTATATCAGTGCCACTCTCTGAAAGCTCTGAGAAGTACTCACGGACTCTTGTCATATGACGTGAAGCCCCACTGTCCACATACCAGATACCCGAAGATGCTCCGCTAGTCGAGGGAAATGCATGCTCCCTCTGAACCTCTGTGGCAGGTAATCCTGCACTAGAGGACTCACACGCAATGAACCCAAACTCCTGGTCAAAGCGATCTGCAAAGTCCTCAACCTCTGCTGATGCTGCCATGCTCTGGTTGTTCCCCTTCTTCTTCTTCTTCTTCTCCGGACACACAACTGCATAGTGTCCCATCTTCTGACAATTCCAACACTTCACCTTGGAATAGTCCTTCTGTGTGTTACCCTGTTTACCTTTGCCTTTGCCTTTGCCCCCACCACTGCTTGTGGAAGCTTGCTTCTTTCCTTTGCCTTTCTTGCCTCCTGCCAACAGTGCTACATCCTCATCCTGCTCAATTGGCTTGGCTGCCCCAAGCTGACCCTTCTTGATCTCTGTCTGAATGCAATTATCCCAAAACCTCTCCCATGTGAGAAGGGTCTCACGTGCACAAACCCCATCAGCAAAGTTCATCCATGAACTGGGGAGGCCATTCACTGCAATCCGCACCAACTCAGTGGGTGGAATGACCTCTCCAACTGCTGCCAACTCATCTCTCACATTAGTAATCTTTGTGAGATATCCAGCTACACTATCAATCTTACCCATCTTAATGGTCTTCAGCTTTTCCTTCAGGACCATTTTCCGGTTCTCATTGGTACTTTGGTAGAGATTGGACAATGTTGTCCACATCTCATGAGCATTTCTCTTTCCTCTCACATGAGAAATGCAATGGTCTTTGATTCCGTCTAGAATCAGTCTCTTACCCTTGTTGTTCTTCCTATTATATGCTGCCAACTGAGTAGCATCAGTAGGCACATTAACAGGCTGCTGTGTGGTATGAACCATGATATCCCAGACTTCTACCTCCTCAAAGATACTCTGCATTCTCTCCTTCCAAACGCTGTAATTGGTATGCCCATCCAACCTATCCTCCACCCTCAATCCCAATGACATCCTGCTGTCCTAAAACTGAAAAAATAGCACTGCTGTAGTAAAGATAAAAATTCTGTTTGTGAAAAATCAGCTTGCTGGAATTTTCTGAGTGAAAAATCAGCAGACTGTATTTTTCTTCTTGTTGTCCCAAACTGCACTTTCAGCACCCAAGCTCTGATACCATGTAGAAATTTCTTGTTTTCCCACCCCAGTTTTAGTATCACTTATTTCTCCTTTTAGTTAAATGCCCTTTCCCATATCCTTACATTCAACAATTAGAAAAATAATTTTTATTTGCTGAAATAGAAATTACTTTGCTGAAACACAAATTACTTTGCTGAGACACAAATTCTGGAAAACTTTACAGAATGTTGAAACTGCAGAAATAAAACAAAACACAGCAAGCTGAAACAGTCATTCAACACATTTGAACACTGAGATTTTTGGTCAACATGACCCTGGAAAAACCCCCTACAACTCTTGGGGAAAACTAGTTCGAAAGCTCCTCCTTATTTATGGAAAAATGCTTTTTACAGTGAGAGAAATATTCAACAAAAATCAGCAAGTAAACTTTTACAACTTATCTCGTTTTCCGTGCTTAACCACTGCCTCGGAAAATGTGAAAATAGCAAAACAGAACCAACAATAAATGTTGTACGGATTTCCTTGAAAAACGTGCCCAGAAATTACAGCATTAAATTCTACTGTACGGCCTCCTCCTTTTGCGTGCAGAATAGCATTAAATGATGTTGTATGGCCTCCTTGGAATGCGTGCAGGCTGCTGTGTATGGAAATCTGCCTTGTTTTTTGTGCCAGCAATCAGCTACAGGCTGTACGGCCTGCCTGGAAATGCATGTAGCAAAAACAACAACCTCTCCCTCGAAATCTGTGCCCAGAAAATAGTACGGCCTCCTTGGAAATCGTGTCAAATATTCCTTGAACTGAGTGCAAACTCTGCTGTACGGACTTGCTGAAATATTGCCTTGGAATGTGTGCCAAGCTGCTGCCTCCTTCTCCACACTGCCCATAAACCTCCCTTGCTCTCTTGCTCTCCTTCTCTCAATCTGCTCATGAAAGAATGAATGACCTTTTCCCTCCTTTTCCTCCTTTAACCTAACCCTAAGTGACTTTTGGGGAATCCCTAAATCCAATGGCTGAGATAGATTGAGATCTAGGGCTGAGATTGAATGCTCATTTAAATCTCACTTTCTGTTTTTTAATTCACCCCACTTTAATAAAGACCCACTTAGTCACTTATTTCCAAAGTCACTTTTCCTTTCTAATTTTACATTGACTTTATTAAAGTCACTTTAAAATTAGACTTTAGTAACTTTATCATTTAAAGTCACTTTTAAATTAGATTTGACTTTATAACTTTATAAAGTCACTTTAGGAGAAAAAATTAAATTCTTTTGGACACTTTTCCCTAGGCCAAAGATCAAAGCCTTAGGGAACCACCTGTCCTCCGGTAACCAAATTTCAACAATTGATGTGTTTTCCTTATGTTGTGTGTGTGAATTGTCCTTATTAAAAACCTCTATTTGCCTCAACTTCCATGTGAAGAATTACTATCACTTTTCCTTATGTTGTGTGTGTGAATTGTCCTTATTAGAAACCTCTATTTGCCTCAGCTTCCATGTGAAGAATTACTATCACTAAGTACACTGATGTTGACTCCATAGCCCAATGATATCTAGCCTTCACTTTTCAACGTGCAATCAAACAAAACCAAGTCACAGTTCATAGAGTTATCCATCTAGTATTATCTCTATTGAAAATCATAAATCCCCTTTGAGAGAGCCCTCTCAAACTGAAGAGGCTAATCTTCAGTTAGAAGTGGTTTGATTGATAAGAAACCTATCAAGATAAATTTGGTGATAACATTTTGGTGCATCTACCGGGAGTCTGAAGACATATTTCTCGAATTTTTTGTGCAAATAGTGAATATGAACTCTTGGAGGTAGCAAGAGCTCAGAATTTGTTCGAGACAGTAGAAACTAACTTGGTGACTCCATTACAAATTTTCGTGTTTAAAGGTGGCTTCGAGAAGGAGATATACAAGGAGCAATAAAGATCCTCACCCACCTACAATTGTGGATAATCCAAACACAATTTCCAGAGGCATTGAGAGCAGCTCTTCAAAACTAGGTATTTCATCACACTCAAGAGCTTTGTCCTCTGAAATTGTAAGAAGTCCTAAAGATAAGTAATTTGATGATAAAATTCAGGAAGTTTTGTTTAGGTCTAAGAGTGAAAATGAATTCACTGAGATTATTATAGACCTGCAAAGACTAGGTATTGATACCTCAACCCTATTAACCAAAAAAGAAAGAAAAGAATTCTGGGAAGCAGTTACATTAGAGTTGTTGTTAGATAGGGGGTCTTTTGAAAAGTTAAAGGAGTTAGACCCATTTGAATTTTTGCTGAGAAGAAAATATGGTATACCTTTACCTGAGTGGAGCTCATTTATATCTGGACTACAAAGACCAACTACAACACCTCCTAATAGCTCATCTTCTTCTACTGTTTTTTTCCAAGAATACCACAGTCCCTGTTATTATGGCTAGAAATGTTCCACTCCCACCTCCTGCTGCTGCACCGGAAAGATATGCTCCTCTTGTTCTCCCAGCTGTTCTTAATGCCCTCCCAAGTAAATACTCAGCTAGAATAAAAACCTGGGGAAGTGATGAAGAAATAACAGCTAAGGAACATGTAGACCAATTCAATGATTTCATAGACAGAGAGGAAGTAGACCATGAAGATGTTAAAATGAGACTATTTGCTCAAAGTTTCACTGGTGAGGTCAGAAAATGGTTTAAAGCCCCAGCTCCCAGAATCTTGCAAAATTGGAATCAGTTTGAGGATAGTTCTTTGAGAAAATGGGGGAATAGAACAAACCCAACGCAAGCCCTAACAAAATACAATAGTTTGAAAAGAGTTGTGGATGAAACTGCCCAAATTTCTCCAAGATATTTAACAAAGTTTATGACTCTATACTTGTTCATCTTAAACCTCCCCCAGGAGCTTCTCAATTGCGCTATGCAGAGGCATTTGAATATGATTTATCCATCCTGCTTAGAGAAAGAGAATCTGCTTCTCTAGCAGAAATGAAAAATGATGCTGTGAAAGTAGAAGTGAACATGATAGCAGCTAAGAAGTCTAAGATGGGTAAAACAAAACTAAAACAAGAAGAAAATCCTTCCACATTAGATGATAAGTTTGATTCTATGATGAAGACTATGGAGAAACTCATGGATAGACTTGCCCTTGGAACTGATTCTTCACTTCCTGCACAACATGATCCACAAATTAGAAATCCACAGTTTAGAAGGCCTCAGAATCGGCAAAGATAGAGAAAATAGAAATCAAACTGACCCTCAAGGGAGGCGTCCTTTTCAGTAGAATTTAATTGATGAAGAAGAAACTCAGCCTGAGATTCAAGAAGACTCCATCCACTGCTTAGATGAAAACATGTCTGGGATGTTTTTTACCAAAGAGGAACATGATGAGTCTGATCATGATGTGAATAAGGGTGAGGGACAATCTGATTATCTAAAGGGTTATCAACATGCTATTTTTGAAATGCAGAAGCAGTACAATCTCAGAAACAGAAATGTTCCCATCACTGCAAATAAAACACAACCAAAGAAAGATGCTCCTAAAGCAGCTGAGCCTAAAAACGACCCACCACTTCCTCCCCCTGTCAAAGAGAGTTAAAAGATTACTTTTGTTTTCAGTTTGAAGGATGAAATCTCTAAAATCAAGATTCTTGTTCCATTTGGAGAAATTCTCATGGTAAATGAGTACAGAAGCAAAATTTTCAAAATGTTGAATTCTCAACCAGGAGCTTCAGATATCCTTAATGTATAAGAAGACCATCCTACCATCTACTTGTGACCAAGATTGGAAGATGAGAAGAATGAAGAAGTACCTCCTTTCTATGTTAGCCTTAGTATTCATGACATGACCTTACACAATGCCATGTTGGATTCGGGGGCTTCTCATCACCTTATGCCTAAGGTAATTAAGGAGAGGATGGGTTTGGAGATAACTAGGCCATACAAGGATTTTTTTTCTTTTGACTCTAAAAGAGTCCAATGCATAGGATTGATAAAAGATGTTGTTGTTGGCCTAACACAAGTGCCTGCCAAGAAAGTGGTAATGGACATTGTGGTGGCAGATATTCCACCCAATTTTGGTATGCTCTTATCTAGATCTTGGGCAGTGAAAATCAAAGGCACCATGCAGATGGACTTGGCATATGCCACTATACATGTTTTTGGTGAGCAGAGGAGGTTGTACAAGGAGACTATGATGGCCTACATGGTAAATAGCAAGAATAAACCTCAAAATTTTCCCATTTATGATGTTGAAACTGAATTAGGATCATAAATTCTTTTCAATGAGCTAACTGATGAAGCAGAAAATGAAGGAAAAACAGAGATTCACCAAATTGCAAAATCAACAAGTTGAAAATCAAGAAATTGTAGAAGAGAAGGCAGAAGGCTGGTGGCTTCTACACTTTGATTGATTTGTTGGAAGAGAGGGGGCTGGAGCAGGCATATGGATTACTACTCCTAATGATGAAAGTAAGTTTTATTCTTTCAAAATAAACTTTGACTATACAAATAATATGGCTGAATATGAATCTCTGTTTCTAGGTTTGGAAATTTTGAAAAGATTGGGTGCTCAAAAGATTTCAGTTTGTGGAGCTTCTGAGTTGGTAATCAAACAAGTTGAAGGAACATATCAAACTAAGGATGTGAGGATGAGAGCCTACAGAAATCTGATTATGGAAATGTTGGGAAAATTTCAAGAATATGCATTTATCGTGAAAACTAGGGATCAAAACTCAGTGGCTGATTCTCTAGCTGTTTCTGCAAGTTTGTTTGTCATCCCTACACATTTTACTCAGAATTATGAGATTGAAGTTCGGCATAGGCCTGCTAACCCATATAATATCATCCATTGGCAAGTGTTTGATGATGAGCAACAAGTCAAAAATTTCATAGAGTTGAAAGAGGAATTTGAAAGCACATAAGTGGATCAACAAAACATGCTTGCTGAAACTAAGAGTAATTTTGAAGTTTTGCAGTTGAAAAATAATTGTATACCGAAGCGTCTTATTCCACTTGAAATTTTTTTTGACCAAAATGATGTTTTCAAATCTCCTAGGATGCAGGCTGATGATGAAGAGGTAGAAACTTGTAATCTTGGTAGAGTAGCAGTGCCTTAAAGTTTCTTTCTATGGAGATGAGACATAAATATATTGAGATGATGAAAAAGTTCATTGATGTTTTTGCATGGAGTTATGATGATCTGAAAAAGTATGATCCTACTATTATACAACATGCTATTCCTATCAAAGAGAATGAGAAACCTTTCAAACAGAAATTGAGAAGGATTAATCCATTGCTCATGCTCTGATTGAGAAGGAAATTAAGAAACTTTTTGATGCAAAAATTATTGTTCCTATAAGATTCTCAAAATGGCTTGCTAACTTGGTACCAGTTAGAAAAAAGAGTGGAGATATCAGAATCTTTATTAATTTCAGAAATTTGAACAAGACTTCTTTGAAGGACAACTACTCTCTTCCTAAGATGGATAAGATTTTGCAGAATATTTTTGGCTCTCAAAGGATGTCTATGCTGGATGGTTTTTTAGGATACAATTAGATATTGGTACACCTAGAAGATCAGGAGAAAACTGTTTTTACCACACCATGGGGGACATTCATGTATGCCAAGATGCCTTTTGGTTTGATGAATGCAAGAGCGACCTTTCAAAGAGCAATGGACATTGCCTTTGCTGAGGAGAAAGATAAGTTAGTTGTTGTCTATTTGGATGACATAATTTTATTTTCAAGAAGGGAAGAAGATCATTTGAAGCATCTGGAGAAAATTCAGCTGAAATGCAGAAGGTTTGGTATTTCTCTTAATCCTACTAAAAGCATATTTTCTCTAACCTCTGGAAAATTTCTAGGACATATTATATCAAAGGATGGGATAAATATTGATCGAAACAGAGTTAATGCCATTCAAAAGATAGACCTGCCAAGGAATAGGAAGAAAATTAAGTCCTTTCTTGGGAGAGTAAACTTTGTTAGAAGGTTCATCCTGAACTTTGCTAAAATTTTCAAAGACATTACCAAGATGTTAAAGAAAGGAGTTGATATTAAATGGACTGTTGAAGCCAAAAACTCATTTGAAGAAATAAAGAAAGCCCTCACTCAGGCCCCAGTAAAGATTAGTCCAAATTTCTCAAAAGAATTTCTGGTTTTCACATTTGCATCTGAAAATACCATAGCTGGAGTTTTACTGCAGAAAGGACAGCAAGGTACAGAGCAACCAATTTCATTCTTTAGCAGAACCCTTGCTAACTCGGAGCTGAAATACAATATTTTAGAAAAAAAGGCATATGCTTTGATCAAAGCCATTAAGGATTTCATAATTTATATTCTGCACTCTCATGTCATTGCATTTGTGCCTAACATTGTGGTTAAGGACATCTTGACACAAGCTGATCCTAATGGCAAGAGAGGGAAGTGGATAGCTAAGTTGCTGGAGTATGACATAGAAATCAGACCTACAAAATTGGTGAAAAGACAGGGGTTGGAAAAGTTGATGGCACAATCCAATTTTGATTGTCTTGACATGAATTTTATTGCAGAAATTTCAGAGTTGTCAGAAGAAGATGAAGAGCTGATTCTCATTGAAGAGAAGTTCATTTTATCTCAATGGTACAGAGACATTATCTTTGTCTTGCTTTACCACAGAGTTTCTGTAGAGTTGAATAAATCAAAAGCAATATTTGTGAAGTTGAAATCTCCAAGATACTGCATTATAGATAATAATCTATACTGGAAAGATACTGGTGGAATTCTTTTAAACTGTTTGCTGGAAGAGGAAGCTGAAAGGGTGATTGAAGAGTTTCATAGGAGAGATTGTGGAGGACACCACTACTGGAAGGCCACAGCAAACAAAATTTTCAGAGCAGGGTACTACTAGCCCACCATGTTTAAAGATGTTTACAAGAAGATTGCTGCCTGCCATGAATGTCAAATTTTTGATGGTAAGAAAATGCTGATTCCTTTACCTTTGATGCCAATTTATGTTGAAGCGCCTTTCCAACAGTGGGGGTTGGATTTTATTGGTGAAATACACCCATCATCTTCAAGGCAGCATTGCTGGATCATGACAACAACATGTTATTTCACTAAATGGATTGAAGTAATCCCAACAAGGCAAGCAAATGATTCAATCATCATTTAGTTCTTAGAGAACAACATTTTGTCCAGGTTTGGCTGTCCTATGAAGATTATTATTGACAATGCACAAGATTTTAAGTCCAAAAGGTTAATTATCCTTTGTCATCAGTATCATATAACACTTGGACACTCAACTACATATTACCCACACGATAATGGTCTTGCTGAATCCTCTAATAAAAGCATTGTGAGAATTATCAAGAAGGTACTACAGGAAAACAAGAGATCATGGCATCTGAAGTTGAAGTATGATTTGTGGGCTGATAGAGTTTGTACAAAGATATCCATTGGTACTTCACCTTATGAATTAGTGTATGGAGTTGAAGCTATTTTTCCTACATCCTTGGGAGTGCCTGTAATGAAATTGTTGCAAGGACTAGAAGAAGATCCTAATTCTATTCAAAGGAGGATAAACCAGCTTATAGCTCTGCAAGAAGAAAGGGAGGAGGTATACAACAGCCATTAACAGTCTCAAAACAGAGTAAAGAAAACATTTGACAGAAATGTCAAAGAAGAAAATTTTCAGATTCAAGATGCAGTGTTGAAGTGGGAAGCCAGAATTGAAGAAAAGGGGAAACATGGAAAGTTTGAAAACATCTGGAAGGGACCATTCATAGTAGTTTCATACCAAGGCAACAATACTTATCTACTTCAGGAGACGGATGGACAACTTTGTGCTGGAGGACCTGTCAATGGCAGGTTTCTAAAGCACCACTCTTAAATTTTACTGAATTTTTCACTCCATTGTATATATTCTGTTTTATTATGCTTTTCTGCTAATAAAGACAGGTTGATCATCAAACTTGAGCCCGAGGTGAAGGCCATAAGATTTTGAAGAAGTCTTGACAAATTTCAAAAGTTTATTTTAAAAAAGATGGATGGCACTGGACCTACAGGTTCTTTGGCGTACCACAGGGGCACACCATCCCAAGTGGAGCCACTGTTATCACTCATTAGTGTAAAAAAATTTTCTTGATAGGGTCATGCAGGTCATTCACCAAATGGATGAGATTTCCTAAGCCATTTCAAATTGATATATAAAAAATTTTGCATTTTTGAAGTCTATCCTAAGTTTAATGTCCACCTCCATCCATGCCACTTCAGTCAAATCAGTCCCATATCATGTCAGTTGTCCTTTCCCACACATTTAAACTCAAAAGTGCACACCTGTCAATTTTTCAGATTTTCATAGCGATTTACACAGGAAATCCACAGATTTCGCTACGAAACTGCCTAATAGTTTTGCAGCGAATCTATCAGAAGCCTAACGGTCTTCACTATGAAACTGCGTTTTTTACCCAGGATTGTAAGAGTTATATGAGGTGTCAGTTTATGATTAGAATTGTAAAGGTGGAGGTCATTCAAGATCGCTATGATACGTTTCAAATGTACACAGTCGTGTTTGATGACATCATGATCCTTTTTGCATGGACGTGCTATGATTAAAACCCAAGCTGTCAGTTAAACTTTTAAACCTCACCCCAAATCGCCTTTTGTCATATTGTGGTTTATCCTTGCATGTGAGTCGATCCCTGGAGAGTTGCTTCATCGAGCCAAGCAGGTTGCTGTCAAATTCAGAGTCGATCACTGGAGAGTTGCTTCATTGAGCGAAGCAGGTTGCTGTCAAATTCAAAATTTTGCAGGTGTCATCAGCAAGCGAGGCAGTGAAGACTATAAAACATCCATGGCTGCAAGAAAGAAAACGAACAAGAGTGGCCATTGTCACAAGTATGAACCCATGGATTTGAAATTACTCAATGAAGACCCTATTGCTATGGAGGTTTTCAGGAGGACTGGCTGCTTGCAATTCTGCTAGAGGTTGCAGGGTTTTCATGCACAAGTTTCAAAGGATTTTGCCACCAAATTCACAGGAACAACATCAAAAGTTGGAATTCGGAATATTAAAGTGACACCAGAGAGCATATCATTAGCTACAGGAATCCCTAAAGGTGGTGAAGAGTGGTTTAAACGTACCAAATTCACAATGCAGGATTGTAAGAGTTTCTCAAGCAAGAACACAGTGAAGTTGATTTGACCAATGCTATCCCTAGAATTTTTATGAAGGACAATTATGCAAAACTACTGATGGTCATTCAAAAATATTTCACCTGTGAAGGAAGATTTCACATGGTTACTCATATCATCTCAAACTTATTCTGCATTTTGAAGGTAAGAGATCACTTGACTTACCTTTCTATTTATATAGAAGTTTAGGGAAAATGTCAAATAGGGTTCAAATCAAGACAAAATGCAATGAGTCATCTGCTTTTCATCATGGTCTAATAAAGCTGTTAGTGTTGGAAGAATTGAGAAGGTTAGACAGAGATTGGATTTCATTCTCGTTTATGAGTGGTTATGAAATTGATGTGGTCACTCTAAAGAAAACCTCAAAACCTAGAACTACTAAATCACCAGCCGTGGCAGAAGAAGTTGTAGAAGAAAAAAGGTCATCCCCTGCAAATCAAATGGACATAGGAGCAAAACCTCTGCAAGAGACTGACACCACTCAAGCAACACCTACATAATAGAAACATAAAGTCAGCAAACAAGGCAGCAAGAGGATCACTAGAAGCCAGACATTGGCCAAAGGCAACATGGAGGATATCCTTCATGCAATTGACATTGAAGAGTCACCAATAGTGCAAGCTGAAGATACTGAAGATGGTGGAAGAAAACTGAAGAAAGGTAAGACCGCTAAGAAATTAGATTTTGCAGGTGATGATGTTGGCTTTATATTTTAGCCAAGGAAGCCAATGACCAGACATGCAAAGAAGGCCATGGAGAGAAAAAAGACATAGAAAACTGAATAGCCAGCAAGCATCATAGATTTGTCTCCATCAGCAGAGGAAGAGGTTGTTATGAGGCAGAGAAAGGGAAAAGAAAAATCAAGTGAAAAATCAAAAAAAGAATCCCTGATCTGAGAAGGTTAAATTTGAACAAATGATGAAACGATGGGAAGGTCAAATCTCAACTTTCTCAAAGTCTATGGACAATGCCAAGAAATTGCTGAAAAGGACTCAACCATTAAGGAGGGTGGTCAAACACACCAAGAAGATGAACTTATGCTTGCAAGCTAAAAAAAAAGCATTAAAGGATCAAGTGGAAGACCTACAGGAGCAGCTGGACTTGATCCAAGTTGAGCTGGCGAAGAAAGGGCTGAGGATGAGAGTGGTTGAAGAGCCCATAAGCCAACTAATTGTAAATGAAGAAGAAACTCCTAAAGAGTGAAAAATTGAACTAAAACATGTTTGATGAGGTTCATGGCTTACAAAGAACCTAAATTTTTCCTCAGAAGATCAATTTTTGAAGACAATCACAAAAACAACAAATTCTGGTTTTTTAGACAGTTTCGTAGCGTGCTTCAAGCTTGAAGCCAGAAAAACACTATGAAAATTCTAATGATGCAATTTTGCTTTGAAATCCAGTTTTTTGAAGGTTTAAGGAGGGGAGTTGTTTGTTTTCAAGATGTTTTGGCATAGTAAAGGTTTTTTACTAGCAAAGGTGGCAAGGATATGGGCGAAAAGGCAAGATTTCATACGCTATGAAAACTCGCTACAAAATTGCCTAAATTGCCTTGTTTCGTAGCGAGAGGCCTTTTTGAAGATTTTTTAGGGTTCCAACAGCACACCAGCCATCTGGTGACCTCTAGCCTGTCAATGGGCCATTCCAGCAGAGGCTCATTACTCAAAATGAGTGTCACACATCCAGCTCAACAAGCATAACAATGATTAAAGTGAAGATTATCCATTCTTGAAAAGCAGGATTGTGTTCCCTAGATCTAGGGGTATTTTAAAAATGTTAAGTGATGGTGAATCATCTCTCGAACATGTGATCTCTATTATGTAACTGTTTTACTGTTAGAAAATCTGAATGTAATAAATAGGAAGTAGAGTCCTATTAGGAGTATGACTTCTTAAATGATAGTTGTCCTTTCTCTATCCCAAGTAAGTAGTTTCTGTTATGATAGGTGTCAGAGTTAGAGTTCGAAGATCTAGCCAGCTGGGCAGATCATTTACATTGTAAAGAACGTCAATTTATAAACTGAACATCGAAGAGCAAAGGGTTGGAGAATATTGCACCAAATTGCTACTTGTATGATTTTTCCATTATCAATAATATACAGTAACATTCTACTTCCAAACCTGAGATTATTATGAGGTGTTTAATGTTTTGTCGCTCTATATATTTATGTCTAATCACTTGCAGTGAATTTTATCTCTAATTACTCAGAATTCATGTTGTCATGCTCTGACTTTCTTTAGGGGTGAAATTGTTGTGTTTTCCTTATGTTGTGTGTGTGAATTGTCCTTATTAAAAACCTCTATTTGCCTCAGCTTCCATGTGAAGAATTATTGTCACTAAGTACACTGATGTTGACTCCATAGCCCAATGGTAGCTAGCCTTCATTTTTCAACCTGCAATCAAACAAAACCAAGTCATAGTTCATAGAGTTAGCCATCTAGTATTATCTTTATTGAAAATCATAAATCCCCTTTGAGAGAGCCCTCTCAACTGAAGAAGCTAATCTTCAGTTAGAAGTGGTTTGAAAGAGTTACATTGAGTTGATTGATGAGCAGCCTATCAAGATCAATTTGGTGATAACATTTTGGTGCGTCTCTCGGGAATCTGAAGACATATTTCCCGAATTTTTTGTACAAATAGTGAAGCTGAACTCTTGGAGGTAGCAGGAACTCAAAATTTGTTCGAGGTTGCATAAACTACCTTGGTGACTCCATTACAAATTTTCATGTTTAACGGTGGCTTCAAGGAGATATACAAGGAGCAATATAGATCCTAACCGACCTACAATTGTGGATAATCCAAACACAATTTCCAGAGGCATTGAAAGCAGCTCTTCAAAACCAGGTATTTCATCACACTCAAGAGCTTTTTCCTCTGAAATTGTAAGAAGTCCTAAAGATAAGAACTTGGATGATAAAATTCAGGAAGTTTTCTTTAGGTCAAGGCTAAATATGAATTGACTAAGATTATTATAGACCTGCAAAGACTAGGTATTGATACCTCAACCCTAGTAACCAAAAAATAAAGAGAAGAATTCTGGGAAGCAGTTACATCAGAGTTGTTGTTAGAGAGGGAGTCTTTTGAAAATTTAAAGGAGTTAGACCCATTTGAATTCTCGCTGAGAAGAAAATCTGGTATGCCTTTACCTGAGTGGAGCTCATTCATATTTGGACTGCAAAGACCAATTACACCACCTGCTAATAGCTCATCTTCTTCTACTGTTTTTCCCAAGAATACCACAGTCCCTGTTATTATGGCTGGAAATGTTCCACCCCCATCTCCTCCTACTGCACCTGCAAGATATGCTCCTCTTTTTCTCCCAACTGTTCTTAATGCCCTCCCAAGTAAATACTCAGCTAGAATTAAAACCTGGGGAAGTGATGAAGAGATAACAACAGAGGAACATTTAGACCAATTCAATGATTTCATAGACAAAGAGGAAGTAGACTATGAAGATGTTAAAATGAGACTATTTGCTCAGTTTCACTGGTGAGGTCAGAAAATGGTTTAAAGCCCTAGCTCCCAGAAACTTGCAGAATTGGAATCAGTTTGAGGATAGTTTTTTGAGAAAATGGGGGAATAGAACAAACCCAGTGCAGGCCCTGACAGAATACAATAGTTTGAAAAGCGCTGTAGATGAAACTGTCCAAAATTTCTCCAAGAGATTTAACAAAGTTTATGACTCTATACCTGTTCATCTTAAACCTCCCCCAGGAGCTACTCAATTGCACTATGCGGAGGCATTTGATTATTATTTATCCATTTTGCTTAGAGAAAGAGAATCTGCTTCTCTAGCAGAAATGCAGAATGATGTTGTGAAAGTAGAAGTGAACATGATAGCAACTAAGAAGTCTAATATGGGTAAAACAAAACTAAAAGAAAAAGAAAAGCCTTCCACATCAGATGATAAGTTTGATTCTATGATGAAGACTATGGATAAACTCATGGATAGACTTGCCCTTGGAACTGCTTATTCACACCATGCACAACATGATCCACAAATTAGAAATCCACAGTTTAGAAGGCCTCAAAATCAGCAAAGACAAAGAGAAAATAGAAATCAACCTGACCCTCAAGTGAGGCCTCCTTTTAGTAGAATTTAATTGATGAAGAAGAAAATCAGCCTGAGATACAAGAAGACTCCATCCACTGTGTAGATGAAAACATGTATGGGATGTTTTTGACCAAAGAGGAACATGATGAGTCTGATCATGATGTGAATAAGGGTGAGGGACAATATGATTATCTAAAGGGTTATCAACATGCTATTTTTGAAATGCAAAAGCAATACAATCTCAGAAACAGAAATGTTCCCATCACTGCAAATAAAATACAGCCAAAGAAAGATGCTCCTAAAGTAGCTGAGCCTAAAAAGGACCCACCACTTCCTCCCCCTGTCAAAGAGAGTGAAAAGATTACTTTTGTTTTCAGTTTGGAGGATGAGATCTCTAAAATCAAGATTCTTGTTCCATTTGGAGAAATTCTCATGGTAAATGAGTACAGAAGCAAAATTGTCAAAATGTTGAATTCTCAACCAGGAGCTTCAAATATCCTTAATGTACAAGAAGACCATCCTACCATCTACTTGTGACCAAGATTGGAAGATGAGAAGAATGAAGAAGTACCTCCTTTCTATGTTAGCCTTAGTATTCATGACATGACCTTACACAATGCCGTGTTGGATTCAAGGGCTTCTCATAACCTTATTCCTAAGGTGATTAAGGAGAGGATGGGTTTGGAGATAACTAGGCCATACAAGGATTTTTTTTCTTTTGACTCTAAAAGAGTCCAATGCATAGGATTGATAAAAGATGTTGTTATTGGCCTAACACAAGTGCCTGCCAAGAAAGTGGTAATAGACATTGTGGTGGCAGATATTCCACCCAATTTTGGTATGCTCTTATCCAGATCTTGGGCAGCGAAAATCAAAGGCACCATGAAGATGGACTTGGCATATGCCACTATACATGTTTTTGGTGAGCAGAGGAGGTTGTATAGGGAGACTAGGATGGCCTACATGGTAAGTAGTAAGGATAAACCTCAAAATTTTCCCATTTATGATGTTGAAACTGAATAAGGATCAGCAATTCTTTTCAACGAGCTAACTGATGAAGAAAAAAGTGAAGGAAAAGCAGAGCTTCATCAAATTGCAAAATCAGCGAGTTGAAACTCAAGAAATTGTAGAAGAGAAGGCAGAGGGCTGGTGGCTTCTACGATTTGATGGATTTATTGGAAGAGAGGGGGTTGGAGCAGGAATATGGATTACTACTCATGATGATGAAAGTAAGTTTTATTCTTTCAAACTAAACTTTGACTGTACAAATAATATGGCTGAATATGAATCTCTGTTTTTGGTTTTGGAAATTTTGAAAAGATTGGGTGCTCAAAAGATTTCAGTTTGTGGAGCTTCTGAGTTGGTAATCGAACAAGTTGAAGGAAGATATCAAACTAAGGATGTGAGGATGAGAGCCTATAGAAATATGATTATGGAAATGTTGGGAAATTTTCAAAAATATGCATTTATTGGGAAAACTAGGGATCAAAACTTAGTGGCTGATTCCCTAGATATTTCTGCAATTTTGTTTGTCATCCTTACACATTCTACTGAGAAGTATGAGATTGAAGTTCGGCATAGGCTTGCTATCCCAGATAATATCATCCATTGAGAAGTGTTTGATGATGACCAACAAGTAAGAAATTTCATAGGGTTGAAGGAGGAATTTGAAAGCACACAAGTGGATCAGCAAAACATGCTTGATAAAACTAAGGGTAATTCTGAAATTTTGTAGTTGAAAAATAATTGTATACCCAAGGGTCTTATTCCACTTGAAAAATGTTTTGAAAAAAATGACATTTTGAAATCTCCTACAATGCAGGCTGATGATGAAGAGGTAGAAACTTGTAATCTTGGTATAGTAGCAACGCCTAAAATGATAAAGCTTTTCAAGTTTCCTTTTATGGAGATGAGACAGAAATATATTGAGATGATGAAAAATTTCATTGATATTTTTGCATGGAGTTATGCTGATCTGAAAAAGTATGATCCTACTATTATACAACATACTATTCTTATCAAAGAGAATGAGAAACCTTTCAAACATAAATTGAGAAGGATTAATCCATTGTTCATGCCTCTGATTGAGAAGGAAATTAAGAAACTTTTTGATGCAAAAATTATTGTGCCTATAAGATTCTCAAAATGGCTTGCTAACTGGGTACCAGTCAGAAAAAAGAGTGGAGAGATCA
The DNA here is from genome assembly GCA_034641835.2 of Pinus albicaulis. Classification (NCBI taxonomy): domain Eukaryota; kingdom Viridiplantae; phylum Streptophyta; class Pinopsida; order Pinales; family Pinaceae; genus Pinus; species Pinus albicaulis. The sequence continues at coordinate 196,996 of JAXQQM020063099.1, read as the reverse complement.
GAATCTGTATTGATTTCAGAAATTTGAACAAGGCTTCTTTGAAGGACAACTACCATCTTCCTACGATGGATCAAATTTTGCAAAATATTGTTGCATCTCAAACGATGTCTATGCTGGATGGTTTTTCAGGATACAATCAAATATTGGTACACCCATAAGATTAGGAGAAAATTGCTTTTACCACACCATCGGGGACATTCATGTATGCCAAGATGCCTTTTGGTTTGATGAATGCAAGAGCGACCTTTCAAAGAGCAATGGACATTGCCTTTGCTGAGGAGAAAGATAAGTTAGTTTTGGTCTATTTGGATGACATAACTGTATTTTCAAGAAGGGAAGAAGATCATTTGAACCATCTGGAGAAAATTCTGCTGAAATGTAGAAGGTTTGGTATTTCTCTTAATCATACTAAAATCATTTTTGCTCTAACCTCTGGAAAATTTCTAGGACATATTACATCAATGGTTTGGATAAAGATTGATCCAAACAGAGTTAATGCCATTCAGAAGATAGACCTGCCAAGGAACACGAAGGAAATTCAGTCCTTTCTTGGGAGAGTGAACTTTGTTAGAAGGTTCATCCCGAACTTTTCTAAAATTTTCAAAGACATTACCAAGATGTTGAAGAAAGGAGTTGATATTAAATGGAATGTTGAAGCCAAAAACTCATTTGAAGAAATAAATAAAGCCCTCACTCAGGCCCCAGTATTGATTAGTCCAAATTTCTCAAAATAATTTCTGGTTTTCACATTTGCATTTGAAAACACCATAGCTAGAGTTTTACTACAGAAAGGACAGCAAGGTAAAGAGAAACCAATTTCATTCTTTAGCAGAACCCTTGCTAACTCAGACCTGAAATACAATATTTTAGAATAACAGGCATATGCTTTGATCAAAGCCATTAAGGATTTCATAATTTATATTCTGCACTCTCATGTCATTGCATTTGTGCCTAACACTGTGGTTAAGGACATCTTGACACAAACGGATCCTGATGGCAAGAGAGGGAAGTGGATAGCTAATTTGTTGGAGTATGACATAGAAATCAGACCTACAAAATTGGGGAAAAGACAGGGGTTGGCAAAGCTGATGGCGCAATCCAATTTTGATTGTCCTAACATGAATTTTATTGCAGAAATTTCAGAGTTGTCAGAAGAAGATGAAGAGTTGATTCCAATTGAAGAGAAGTCAATTTATCTGAATGGTACAGAGACATTATATTTGTCTTGCATCACCACAGAGTTCCTATAGAGTTGACTAAATCAAATGCAAGATTTGTGAAGTTGAAATCTCTAAGATATTTCATTATAGATAAGAATCTATACTGGAAAGATACTGGTGGAATTCTTTTAAACTGTTTGTTGGAAGAGGAAGCTGAAAGGGTGATTGAATACTTTCATAGGGAGATTGTGGAGGACACCAGTACTGGAAGGCCACAACAACCAAAATTCTCAGAGCAGGGTACTACTAGCCCACCATGTTTAAAGATGTTTACAAGAAGATTGTTGCCTGCCATGAATGTCAGATTTTTTATGGTAAGAAAAAGCTGATTCCTTTACCTTTGATGCCAATTTATGTTGAAGCACCTTTCCAACAATCCGGGTTGGATTTTATTGGTGAAATACACCCATCATCTTCAGGGCAGCATCGCTGGATCCTGACAACAACAGATTATTTCACTAAATGGATTGAAGCAATCCCAACAAGGCAAGCAAATGATTCAGTCATCATTCAGTTCTTAGAGAACAACATTTTGTCCAGGTTTTGCTGTCCTATGAAGATTATTACTAACAATGCACAAGCTTTTAAGTCCAAAAGTTTAATTATCTTTTGTCATCAGTATCATATACAACTTGGACACTGAACTACATAATACACACAGGGTAATGGTCTTGCTGAATCCTCTAATAAAAGCATTGTGAGAATTATCAAGAAGGTACTACAGGAAAACAAAATATCATGGCATTTGAAGTTGAAGTATGCTCTTTGGGCTGATAAAGTTTGTACAATGAGATCCATTGGTACTTCACCTTATGATCCTACATCCTTGGGAGTGCCTGTAATGAAATTGTTGCAAGTAATAGAAGAGGAGCCTAATGCTATTCAAAGGAGGATAAACCAGCTTATATCTTTGCAAGAAAAAAGGGAGGAGGTATACAACAGCCATCAGCAGTCTCAAAACAGAGTAAAGAAAACATTTGACAGAAAGGTCAAAGAAGAAAATTTTAAGATTCAAGATGTAGTTTTGAAGTGGGAAGCCAGAATAGAAGAAAAGGGGAAACATGGAAAGTTTGAAAACATCTGGAAGGGACCATTCATAGTAGTTGCATACCATGGCAACAATACTTATCTACTTCAAGAGATGGATGACCAACTTTGTGCTGGAGGACCTGTCAAATGGCAGGTTTCTAAAGCACTACTCCTCTTAAATTTTACTGACTTTTTCACTCCATTGTATATATTCCATTTTATTATGATTTTCTGCTAATAAAGACAGGTTGATCATCAAACTTGAGCCCGAGGTGAAGGCCATAAGAGTTTGAAGAAGGCTTGAGAAATTTCAGAAGTTTATTTTCAAAAAGATGGATGGCACTGGAACTACAGGTTCTTTGGCGTACCACAGGGGCACACCATCCCAAGTGGAGCCACTATTATCACTCATTAGTGTAAAAAACTTTTCTTGATAGGGTAATGCACGTCATTCATCAAATGGACGAGGTTTCCTAAGCCATTTGAAATTGCTATATAAAAAAATTTTCATTTCTGAAGCCTATCCTAAGTTTAATGTCCACCTCCATCCATGCCACTTCAGTCAAATCAGTGCCATATCATGTCAGTTGTCATTCCCCACACATTTAAACTCAAAAGTGTCAATTTTTCAAATTTTCGTAGGGATTTACATAGGAAATACGCAGATTTTGCTACGAAACTTCCTAATAGCTTTGTAGTGAATCTGTGAGAAGCCTAACAGTCTTCTCTACGAAACTGTGTTTTTTAGCTAGGGTTGTCAAAGTTATATGAGGTGTCAGTTTATGATTAGAAGAGTAGAGGTAGAGGTCATTCAAGGTCGTTATGGTACGTTTCAAATGTATACAACCATGTTTGATGTCATCATGATCCTTTTTGGATGCATGTGCTATGATTAAAACCCGCGTTGTCAGTGAAACTTTTAAACCTCATCCCAAATAGCCTTTTGTCATATTATGGTTTATCCTTGCATGTGAGTCGATCAATAGAGAGTTGCTTCATCGAGCCAAGCAGGTTGCTGTCAAATTCAAAATTCTGCAGGTGTCATCAGCAAGTGGGGCAGTGAAGACTATAAAACATCCATGGCTACAAGAAAGAAAACGAACAAGGGTGGCCATTGCCACAGGTATGAACCCATGGATTTGAAATTACTCAATGAAGACCCTACAACTATGGAGGATTTCAGGAGGATTGGCTGCTTGCAATTCTGCCAGAGGTTGCAGGGTTTTCATGCACAAACTTCAAAGAATTTTGCCACCAACTTCACCGGAACAACATCAAAAGTTGGAATTATAAATTTTACAGTGACACCAGAGAGCATATCATTAGCTACAGGAATCCCTAGAGGTGATTAAGAGTGGTTTAAATGTACCAAATTCACAATGTAGGATTGTAAAGAGTTTCTCAAGCAAGAACACAGTGAAGTTGTTTTGACAAATGCTATCCCTAGGAGTTTTATGAAGGACAATTATGCAAAACTACTTATGGTAATTCAAAAACATTTCACCTGTGAAGGAAGATTTCACATGGTTACTCATATCATCTCAAACTTCTTCTGCATTTTGTAGGTAAGAGATCACTTGACTTACCTTTCTATTTATACAAAAGTTTAGGGAAAATGTCAGATAAGGTTCAAATCAAGACAAAAGGCAATGAGGCATCTCTTTTTCATCACAGTCTAATCAAGTTGTTAGTGTTGGAAGAATTGAGAAGGTTAGACAGAGATTGCATTTCATTCTTGTTTATGAGTGGTTATGAAATTGATATGGTCACTCCAAAGAAAACCTCAAAACCTAGAACTACTACATCACCAGCTGTGGCAGAAGAAGTTGAAGAAGAAAAAAAATCATCCCCTGCAGATCAAATGGCCATAGGAGCAAAACCTCTACAAGAGATTGACACCCCTCAAGAAACACCTGCAAAACAGAAACATACAGTCAGCAAACAAGGCAACAAGAGGATCACTAAAATCCAGACATTGGCCAAAGGCAACCTGGAGGATATCCTTCATGCAATTAACATTGAAGAGTCACCAATAGTGCAAGCTGAAGATACTAAAGATGGTGGAAGAAAACTGAAGAAAGGTAAGACTACTAAGAAATCATATTTTGCAGGTGATGTTGTTGGCTTTATATTTTAGCCAAGGAAGCTAATGACCAGACATGCAAAGAAGGCCATGGAGAGAAAAAAGACAAAAAATTGTACAACCAGTAAGCATCATAGATTTGTCTCCATCAGCGGAGGAAGAGGTTGTTATCAGGCAGAGAAAGGGAAAAGAAAAAGTAAGTGAAAAATCAGAAATAGAATCCCTCAAAGAACAGTTGAAGGAAGCAAGTAAAGAGATTAAATTTGAAGTCTGAGACAAAAAAGCACAGATCTGAGAAGGTTAAATTTGAACAAATGATGAAAAGATGGGAAGGTCAAATCTCAATTGTCTCAAAGTCTATGGACAATGCCAAGAAATTTTTGAAAGGGACTCAGCCATTAAGGAGGGTGGTCAAACACACCAGGAATATGAACTTATGCTTGCAAGCTAAAAACAGAGCATTAAAGGATCAAGTGGAAGACCTATAGGAGCAACTGGACTTGATCCAAGTTGAGCTAGAGAAGAAAGGGCTGAGGATGAGAGTGGTTGAAGAACCCATAATCCAATTAATTATAAATGAAGAAGAAACTCCTAAAGAGTGAAAAATTGAACTAAAACATGTTTAATGAGGTTCATGGCTTACAAAGAACCTAAATTTTGCCTCAAAAGATCAATTTTTGAAGACAGTCACAAAAATAGCAAATTCTGGTTTTTTAGGTAGTTTCGTAGCATGTTTCAAGCTTGAAGCCAGAAAAAACGCTACGAAAATTCTGAAGATGCAATTTTGCTTTGAAATTCAATTTTGTGAAAGTTTAAGGAGGGGAGTTTTTTTTTTTCAAGATGTTTAGGCATAGTAAAGGTTTTTGATCAGCAAAGGTGGCAAGGAGATGGGTGAAAAGGCAATATTTCATACGCTACGAAACTGCCTAAACTGCCTTGTTTCATAGCGAGAGGCCTTTTTGAAGATTTTTGAGGGTTCCAACAGCACACCAACCATCTGGAGACCTCTAACCTGTCAGTGGGCCATCCCAACAGAGACTCATTACTCAAAATGAGTGTCACACATCCAACTCAACAAGCATAACAATGATTAAAGTGAAGATTATCCATTCCTAAAAAGTAGGATTGTGTTCCCTAGATCTAGGGGTATTTTAAATGTGTTAATCCTACTAAAATCATTTTTTCTCTAACCTTTGGAAAATTGCTAAGACATATTATATCAAAGGATGGGATAAAGATTGATCCAAACAGAGTTAATTCCATTCAGAAGATAGACCTCCCAAGGAACTGGAAGGAAATTCAGTCCTTTCTTGGGAGAGTAAACTTTGTTAGAAGGTTCATCTTGAACTTTGCTGAAATTGTCAAAGACATTACCAAGATGTTGAAGAAAGGAGCTGATATTAAATGCACTGTTGAAGCCAAAAACTCATTTGAAGAAATAAAGAAAGCCCTCACTCAGGCCCCAGTATTGATTAGTCCAAATTTCTCAAAAGAATTTCTGGCTTTCACATTTGCATCTGAAAATACCATAGCTGGAGTTTTACTGCAGAAAGGACAACAAGGTATAGAGAAACCAGTTTCATTCTTTAGCAAAACCCTTGCTAACTCAGAGCTGAAATACAATATTTTAGAAAAACAGGCATATGCTTTGATCAAAGCCATTAAGGATTTCATAATTTATATTCTGCACTCTCATGTCATTGCATTTGTGCCTAACACTGTGGTTAAGGACATCTTGACACAAGTTGATTCTGATGGCAAGAGAGGGAAGTGGATAGCTAATTTGCTAGAGTATGACATAGAAATCAGACCTACAAAATTGGGGACAAGACAGGGGTTGGCAAAGCTGATGGCACAATCCAATTTTGATTGTCTTGACATGAATTTTATTGCAGAAATTTCAGAGTTGTCAGAAGAAGATGAAGATTTGATTCCCATTGAAGAGAAGTTAATTTTATCTGAATGGTACAAAGACATTATCTTTGTCTTGCATCTCCAGAGATTTCCTGCAGAGTTGACTTAATCAAAAGCAAGATTTGTGAAGCTGAAATCTCTAAGATACTGCATTATAGATAATAATCTATACTAGAAAGATACTAGTGGAATTCTTTTAAACTATTTGCTGGAAGAGGAAGCTGAAAGGGTGATTGAAGAGTTTCATAAGGGAGATTGTGGAGGACACCAGTACTGGAAGGCCACAACAAACAAAATTCTCAGAGCAGGGTACTACTAGCCCACCATGTTTAAAGATGTTTACAAGAAGATTGCTGCCTGCCATGAATGTCAAATTTTTAATAGTAAGAAAAAGTTGATTCCTTTACCTTTGATGCCAATTTATGTTGAATCGCCTTTCCAACTGTGGGGGTTGGATTTTATTGGTGAAATACACCCATCATCTTCAGGGCAGCATCGCTGGATCCTGACAGCAACAGATTATTTCACTAAATGGATTGAAGCAATCCCAACAAGGCAAGCAAATGACTCAGTCATCAGTCAGTTTTTAGAGAACAACATTTTGTCCAAGTTTAGCTCTCCTATGAAGATTATTACTGACAATGCACAAGATTTTATGTCCAAAAGGTTAATTTTATTTTGTCATCAGTATCATATAACACTTGGACACTCAACTACATATTACCCACACGGTAATGGTCTTGCTGAATCCTCTAATAAAAGCATTATGAGAATTATCAAGAAGGTACTACAAGAAAACAAGAGATCATGGAATCTAAAGTTGAAGTATGCTCTGTGGGCTGATAGAGTTTGTACAAAGAGATCCATTGGTACTTCACCTTATGAATTAGTGTATGGAGCTGAAGCTATTTTTTCTACATCCTTGGGAGTTCCTGTAATGAAATTGTAATATTCCTAATTAGCTATGGCTAATTGGAATATTCGAATTTTGCTCAATTTTGCCGTCTATAGTTTATTCATAAATAAAAAGGTGAGTAGAGGAGACATAACTCACTTTAGAAATAAAATTTCACTCCCTAGTAGCACAAAGTTGTAACTTAAGTGAGTCGAGGGGGCCAAGAGACCACGTAGAGAGGGGGCCCACGTAGACACATGGAGGGACTACGCAGGCCAAGAAGGAGCACGTGGCAACATTGGAAGAGATGAGCATTAGGGTTGAGAGGGGCTCATGCTATATATAGGGGAGAGCCTCCTCATTTTTTTCATTTTTTTTTTGATGATATCGAGCTGGTCGTTTGGACTTCTTGAGCACGCTGGCTGTTTAGCCTGTCTGCAGCACTGTTTAGTGCATTGAGTGTCTCCGGTTGGAGATCTCACCCTTAGCCCCGGGGGACTTTGAGTGCCTGCTCAGGCAAGGTTATTTCTTCAGAATTTTGTGAGAGGTTTTGGTGTTTGGGTTTGTTGCGGAGCTGGGCATTCATAGAGACTGCGCAGTCACTGAGAGGGAGGACACAGTCCATCTAGGAGGTGTTCCGGATCGGGGTTTTTGCAGGAGATTGAGCTGAGATTTTGAGCAGAGGATCAGCCTTTGCCTTTGGGAGGATTTTGGTGGATTTTGAGGTGGTATTTCACTCATTCTCATTTAGCCTCTGGGCAGAGCCTTGGAGGCCAGCGTAAGTCCCCAAGGGGGTGTTTTTCAGAGGTCGGCCATTTCTGATATGGTTTCTGGGTTTTGTCGGGATTGGTGAGTAGAGGAGGATTCCAGATTTTTAGCTCATTCCAGCAAGGGGAACAACCCCTAGTCATCAGTTCATTTTAGTGGTAGCAGCTACACGGTAGTTTTCCAGCAGTTGGGACGCAGTTCAGAGAGCAGCCATTTCCGGTGTAATCTAAGAGTATTTCTTCACTTGCCTTGAGCAAGTTTAGGTGCCATCACTTTGATCACCTATTGTACTTCATTATATTTCTCAGTTTAATAAAATGGCTTAGCATTCTCTCTCTTTATTTCTGGATGAGTTGTCATACATTCTTCCTATGCTATTGTATGTTTGCTGCACTGTTATATATATCTATATTTCCAGGCATTCTAGTTCTATACCACTTGGTGTGTTTGTTTCATACTCTTAGACAGAGTCTGGAAAGGGCTAGGTAGCCTCCAGATTTCATCCTCTTTCAGAGGTGACATAACTGGTAAACGCCCTCCTAGTCCATCTCTGGTTGGAGTTTGCCGTGTTTTAGAGATATCCCCGAAACGGGATATTACAGAAACTGCTGCAAGGACTAGAAGAGGAGCCTAATGCTATTCAGAGGAGGATAAACCAGCTTATAGCTCTACAAGAAAAAAAGGAGGGGGTATATAACAGCCATCAGCAGTCTCAAAACAGAGTAAAGAAAACATTTGACAGAAAGTTCAAAGAAGAAAATTTCCAGATTCAAGATGTAGTTTTGAAGTGGGAAGCCAGAATTGAAGAAAAGGGGAAACATGGAAAGTTTGAAAACATCTGGAAGGGACCATTCTTAGTAGTTGCATACCATGGCAACAACACTTATCTACTTTAGGAGATGGATGGACAACTTTGTGCTGGAGGACCTGTCAGTGGCAGGTTTCTAAAGCACTACTCTTAAATTTTACTGTATTTTTCACTCCATTGTATATATTTCGATTTATTATGCTTTTCTGCTAATAAAGACAGGTTGATCATCAAACTTGAGCCCGAGGTGAAGGCCATAAGTTTTTGAAGAAGGCTTGACAAATTTCAGAAGTTTATTTTCAAAAAGATGGATGGCACTAGAACTACAGGTTCTTTGGCGTACCACAGGGGCACACCACCCCAAGTGAAGCCACTTTTATCACTCATTAGTGTAAAAAAAATTTCTTGACAGGGTCATGCAGGACATTGACCAAATGGATGAGGTTTCCTAAGCCATTTCAAATTGATATATAAAAATTGCATTTTTGAAGGCTATCCTAACTTTAATGTCCACCTCCATCCATGCCACTTCAGTCAAATCAGTCCCATTTCATGTCAGTTGTCATTCCCAACACATTTTAACTCAAAAGTGCACACTTGTCAGTTTTTTGGATTTTCGTAGTGATTTACACAGGAAATCCACAGATTTCGTTACGAAACTGCCTAATATTTTCGTAGCGAATCTGTCATAAGCCTAACGGTCTTTGCTACAAAACTGCGTTTTTTAGCCAGGGTTGTCAGAGTTATATGAGGTGTCATTTTATGACTAGAAGAGTCAAGGTGGAGGTCATTCAAGGTCGTTATGGTACGTTTCAAATGTACACAGCCGTGTTTGACGTCATCATGATCCTTTTTGCATGCATGTGCTATGATTAAAACCTGAGCTATCAGTTAAACTTTTAAACCTCACCCCAAATAGCCTTTTGTCATATTATGGTTTATCCTTGCATGCAAGTCGATCCCTGAAGAGCTGCTTCATCGAGCCAAGCAGGTTGTTGTCAAATTCAAAATTTTGCAGGTGTCATCAGCAAGCGAGGCAGTGAAGACTATAAAACATCCATGGCTGGAAGAAAGAAAACGAAGAAGGGTGGCTATGGAGGTTTTCAGGAGGACTGGCTGCTTGCAATTCTGCCAGAGGTTGCAAGGTTTTCATGTGGAATTTTCAAAGGATTTTCCCACCAACTTCACAGGAACAACATCAAAAGTTGGAATTCTGAATCTTACAGTGACACCAGAGAGCATATCATTAGCTACATGAATCCCAAGAGGTGGTGAAGAGTGGTTTAAAGGTACCAAATTCACAATGCAGGATTGTAAAGAGTTTCTCAAGCAAGAACACAGTGAAGTTGATTTGACCAATGCTATCCCTAGGAGTTTTATGAAGGAAATATATGCAAAACTACTGATGGTCATTCAAAAATATTTCACCTGTGAAGGAAGATTTCACATGGTTTACTCATATCATCTAAGACTTCTTTTGCATTTTGTAGGTAAGAGATCACTTGAATTACCTTTCTATTTATACATAAGTTTAAGGAAAATGTCAAATAAGGTGCAAATCAAGACAGAAGGCAATGAGACATCTCTTTTTCATCATGGTATAATAAAGCTGTTAATGTTGGAAGAATTGAGAAGGTTAGACAGAGATTGGATTTCACTCTTGTTTATGAGTGGTTATGAAATTGATGTGGTCATTCCAAAGGAAACCTCAAAACCTAGAACTATTACATCACCAGTTATGGCAGAAGAAGTTGAAGAAGAGAAAAGATCATCCCCTGCATATCAAATGGACATAGGAAACATACAGTCCTCAAGCAGCACCTGCAAAATAGAAACATACAGTCCACAAACAAGGTAGAAAGAGGATCAGCAGAAGCCAAACATTGGCCAAAGGCAACTTGGAGGATATCCTTCATGCAATTGACATTGAAGAGTCACCAATAGTGCAAGCTGAAGATATCGAAGATGGTGGAAGAAAACTTAGGAAAGGTAAGACTGCTAAGAAATTAGATTTTGCAGGTGATGATGCTGGCTTTATATTTCAGCCAAGGAAGCCAATGATCAGATATGCAAAGAAGGCCATGGAGAGCAACAAAGAAAATTGTACAACCAGTAAGCATCATATATTTGTCTCCATCAGCAGAGAAAGAGGTTGTTATCAAGAAGAGAAAGGGAAAAGAAAAAGTAAGTGAAAAATCAGAAATAGAATCCCTCAAATAATAGTTGAAGGAAGCAGCTAAAGAGATATTAAATCTGAAGCTTGACGCAGAAAAGCACAGATCTGAGAAGGTTCAATTTGAACAAATGATGAAAAGATGGGAAGGTGAAATCTCAACTGTCTCAAAGTCTATGGACAAAGCCAAGAAATTGCTGAAAAGGACTAAGCCATTAAGAGGGGTGGTCAAACACACCAGGAAGATGAACTTATGCTTGCAAGTGAAAAACATAGCATTAAAGGATCAAGTGGAAGATCTGCAGGAGCAGCTAGTGTTAAAATTGGACAACTAGGTCCAAACTCCATGTTGTGATGCTCAAATGAAGATACCAATATTTGTATTAGATTCCTCTTTCAGAGAGGTGTAAGATCGATATAAAATTGATCTTAATATGATGAGCAGAACATTTATTTTGAATTTATTTTTAATAATTTCAAATATGTGCAGGTCAGCCTTAAGGTTTTACACCCCCAGCAGATGTTTCACACACCTTAATGATGGATATATATATAGTCAACGTTGGAGATCATTTCACTCATCTCATCACACATCATCTCCTCTTCTGATTTAGTACGAGCTCCTTGGAGGAAAATTCGGTTCACACGTGGGAAAGAGGACGAATTACTGCAGCTAGGGTTTGAACGAATTTACTGCAGCTCACTGCAGCTAGGGTTTCCACGCTAGTTTGACCAGCGTTGACTTTGGTCAACACATGGTACAAAAGGGCTGAAAATTGGTGGAGACTTTGATTTTGGAAGGCCGTACACATTGGCACAAGAACTGAGGTCAAAAGGTTGACCGAAGACCGAGGTGCGTTGACTTTATTGCTGCTGCCTTGCGTTGACTTTTCTGGACAATGTTGACTTTGGGTTGACCGAGTGACTGTTTTGAGGGTTGTTGTGACACAAGCTGGGTTGGCTAACCAAGAAGACTTTGCTGGTTGAAGCATCCTGTTGACCGCCATAACACACCACCACATTCTTCTGTTTCTAGTTTGTCTTCTATAGATCCTCTGGTATGTTCTATCAGCATTTTACTTGATTGTTTATGTGATTGTTGTAGTGAAAAGTAAAGTTGCATCAAGCATAGAACATCTACATAAATTTACATGGTATCAGAGCTGAGGTGAAGACAAGCCCTATTTGTAGCAATCACCAGAGAGGATAATGGGTTCCACAAGCTATGGCTTCAAGGAGGATGACAAATTAACTAGGAAAGATGACTTCCATGCTTGGAAAATGATATTGGATCGAAAATTGGAAGACCAAGACGTTATGTACTATGTGCAAGGTAAAATCCAAGAACCTCCATACACTGCTACTGCTACTGCCAAAACAAAGTACAAGAAGGGGGAGATCAAAGCAAAGTTGATGATCAGGGAATCCATTCATAAAAGCCTAGCGGCCTACATCTCTGAGTTGGGCACATCCAAAGAGATGTATGATAAATTGATCCTCATGTTCAAGGCCAACAATGCAAATCAAGTACTATTCTTCAAGAATCAATTGAAGAATCTGAAGAAAGGCAGGGATGATTCTATCCAATCATACTTTCTGAAGCTGATTGAAATCAGGAATAATCTGCTAGCTATTGGAGAGACAATAGCTGATTGAGAGATGGTACTCACCGCACTTGGAGGGCTCTCATCCGAATGGCATGTGTTCAACACTACCATTCTAAATAATAATGTGATACCTGAATTTGACGAAGTACTGTCAAGATGTGTTCAAGAAGAATCAAGAATGAAGGAAATGCTTCATATGCTGCTCATTCTACAAAGAAGAACTTTGGTGGTCTGAAGAATAAGGGAAAATCAGGGTCCCAAGGAAAGAAGGGCAAGTGTTTCACTTGTCATAGGCCTGGTCACTATGCTAGAGAATGTCCTTTGAAGAAGGATTCTCCCGATGGTGATGACAACAACAACCAGAGGAATGGCAATCAAAGGAACAACAGGTTCAAGGGAAAAAGGAAGGCTTCCTCCGGCGGAAATGATCAACCTTCCAAAAGATCAAGAAACTCCAGGTATGAGGAATCACATGTTGTTGATAAAAGAAATGAATACATTCTTGTATCTGCCCTCTCTGCTGCATCCCCACTCGACATTATGGATTTCTGGTTGATAGATAGTGGTGCCTCAAGGCATATCACTAGGTTCAAGGAAGCACTTTCTAATATGGTTGAGAAGGATACTAATCTGGAAATTATCCTTGGAGATAATGCCACATATCCCGTGAAAGGGATAGGGACTGTGACCCTCCACTTGTCTCAAGGTCAAGTCCTCCACTTGTAGGATGTACTCTATGTACCAAATTTGAAGAACAACCTTGTGTCTATATCGACCATGGAAGACAAAGGTTTCAATGTGGCGTTCACTGATGGAAAGGTGCTCATGTGGAAGAAGAGCTTCAAGGGAGCTATCTCGATTGGGTTTAGAGTTGATACACTATATCAGGTTGGAGGAAGTCAGTTGGGAGCTATGACATGTGATACTATTCGACAAACTGAACTATGGCACCGAAGGTTTGGACACCTTCACTACAAAGCCCTTCTTGAAGGAAGGAAGGTGGTGACAAAGATGCCCGGTTGTGCCGAAGGAAAGCATACAAGGGGACCTATCCCTCTAGTGTCACAAAGACATCTGATGTCTTGAAATTGATCCATTCTGATCTATCTGGTATGCTGCTCGTGACATCCTTGGGAGGATGTTCATATTATATGACGTTCATAGATGAATTCTCTCGCAAAACCTGAATATACTTCTTAAAGAAGAAGGATGAGGCTTTCATGTGGTTTCGTACATTCAAAGCCTTGGTGGAAAATATGACAGGGAAGAAGATCAAGATTTTGAGAACTGATAATGGCATTGAATATGAGACAAACGAGTTCAAGGACTTTTGCAGAGAAGCTGACATTAAGAGGGAGACCACAACTGTCTATACTCCCGAGCAAAATGGTGTTGCTGAACGAAAGAACAGGACCATTGTGGAAGCTACCCGTGCCATGCTATGTGACCAAGGTCTGTCGAAGTTTCTATGGGGAGAAGCTGCGAAAACTGCCATGTACATACAAAACCGATGCCTGCATTCTTCTCTAGAATCCAAAACTCCCAAATAGGTTTTCTCTGGTAAGAAACCTGACATCTCACATTTTAGAGTTTTTGGATGTACCGTCTACTTTCATGTACCGAAAGAAAAGAGGAGCAAGTTGGATGCTTTTGGAAAGAAGGGAATGTTTGTGGGCTATAGTGAAACTTCGAAGGCTTATAGAGTCTATGTGCCTGGTCAAAGGGAAGTGGAGATATGCCACGATGTCTCCTTTGACGAAGATACTTCCCTGAGGAAAGTAGTTAATCTTCCGAGATCTGAGGAAGATAATGAAGCAAGGCCTGGAAATCAAGAGGAACCGAAGGATGAAATGATGCCTGATGTTGAAGGACCAATGGCTCTGATTGATCCACCTCCTTCACTGGGAAAGAGACCATCATGGCTCAGGGACACTCTCGAGGATGCTAAGGGACATGTTGCCCCAAGGGGGACATTCCATGAAAGCAAGAAGCCGAGTAGATACCAGGGGTATCTAGCAGCCATGAGTACTATTGTACAATCTGAGCCTGGATCCTTTGAGGAAGCCGTGAAGCATCAAGTCTGGAAGGATGCTATGCACGAAGAGTATGAGTCCATTATGAAGAATGATGTCTAGGATGTGGTTCCAAGACCAAAGGACAAAGCAGTTGTCACGTCGAAATGGCTCTACAAGATCAAGCATGGATCTGATGGAAGTGTTGAAAAGTTCAAGGTGTTGGTGTTCCCATGTTTTGGCCAGGTTGGCAAGACCAAAAGATGAGACAACATCATAACCACTTTAAGACCTTAGGATCTAGCCCTCCTAGGTCTAGAGAAGGATCTCTCTATATAAGTCAAAGTGTATGTCTTTGAGGCTCTAAGTTATGATTTTAGGCTAGTTATAGGCACAAGGTTGTTTGTTCGTTTGATTATGAGTTTGGTTGTGGGGAATCAGGAAGGAAGGGTTCAGCATGAGACACGGCTGGGCAAAGAGAAATTTAGGCAAAGGAGAAATAATCCAGAGAATACCAAGTCCATTGGGTAATGGAGTCAAGAAAGGATTTACTTGCTATCAATATGCAAGCTTTCAGTTGGGCTAGTCATCTAAAGCCTTGGATCCTAAAGTGATAGGGTGGTATGGGACATTAAGGACCGAGAATGAAGGGGGGAGAACCAACTTATCCCATCTATAGATCAGGTCAGAGGTCATTTAACTCCAGACCTGCTTGGGCAAAATCAGAGGCGGCACAAGGGAACTTGGAAAGGCTTAATCAGAACGGAAAGATCATAGTGAGGCAGATACAGGGTTCTAGACCTCCCAGTGTTCTCAGCACATTCCATTAAATCCTAACAAGAACATCTAAAATAGATTCTGTTAATTCATACATCAGCTAGTAGGCAACAACATCCACTACACTGGTTAAATCAACTGAAATCAATCTTTAGATAAACACATGAAGCAGAAAACATAAAGGGCTGGGAGAGCAGCAACATAAGGCACCTAAAAAGGGTGAATCTTATGCCAAAATTCTGATGCGAGCCAGAAGAAATGAAATGTAATGGAAATAAACACAGAGAAAGAAGAACATCACCGCAGCTTTAGATCAGGATCCAAAGAAATGTGCCTGTCATATTAAACATCAACACCAATTAGGTACAACATAGCCAATAGCTTGATCATTCAGTTCGAATACATCTCACTCAGCCTATCTTACAATCATACACGAAGAACTTGTGTCAAGAGAAGCTGCTTGCAATTCTCTGATATCTCATCAACAACCCTTACAATAGTCTCTTTACTGAGTTTTATAGCAAAGATGAGCCGAGGAGGTAGGTGAAACACTAATGAAACATTTAAAACACAGAAAGAAGGAGATGGCCGAAGCCTATTCTGTTTTAACTCTCTGCATTTATCCCTGGTACCTTTGGAACGAAGAAGTGACTTTGTCCAGTTTCCATTTACTCTAGCATGATCTTGATGTAACCTGACTGCAGTAGTACTCTGCAGTACTGTGGTAAATAAACAAACCGGTGCGCGAATGAATGAATAGTCTGCCATACCACATTAACAACCGCTTAAGTAGCATAGGACGGTGATCAAGGCGGAAATTTCTTCACTGGAGCACAGCATGGAGTGAAAATGGTATGGGCACTCTGTCCTACCAAGGAGAAAAATGTTCTGCTGATGTAAAACCCTGCTGACTTATTTTCCTGTGAGCTGGTTTGCCTCTGGCCGCGAAATCTGAGCTTTAATGGCTCTGGAGGGGACCTACAGAGTTTAACCTATGTTTCTTTAATGCAAACATTGTTGTATGTCTTCTCAGCCCTTTTCTCCGTGAGTTTGGCTTTGAAAATGGTCTTTCCCTGTCTTTCTGTAGCTGTACTGAGACTTTGAATCATGGCGGTCTTCCGCCGCTCGTACTCTGCAAACACGCAACATAGTAATGAAATCCATGCATGGGGAGGCGGACGAAGCGGAGACTCGTGAATATGTGGTGCAACGGCGAAAAAAAATGGCGAAACAGTGGTTTTATGTGAGATGACCTTGAAAAATGAAACATTATGGTGAAATACAACAGATAATAGGGTTTGGGGTAACAATGCATAAGGGCCGTTCGATCATGGCCTAGGGACGTAGATCGACGGCGGAGATCAACCGTGGAATGACATATGAGAAATGGGCAGAATGCATATGGAACATTATATTTTAATGCAAAATGTGGGACTTTAGACTATGGAGGAAATACAAAGGAAATGCGTGAAATGTAATGGAATGCACGTATGAGGTGGGACCCAATACTGAAATCGCAATTGCAAATCGGAGCGGGAGGACAGGGGTGACACATTTCGGAGGTTCCGATTGCGATTGGAAAAAGGGATGCGATTAGCGCCAGGCCGTCCGATCTGGCGAGAAGATCAACGGCGGAGGATGTAATCGGGGAATCGCAATCGCACAAGGCAGATAGTGGCAGCGACTGGAAGTTTTGATTGCGATTGGGCGGGAGTGCGATAGTCGTCGGATCAGCGGGAAGATGGACGGCTAGGATTAGATCGGGGAATCGCAATTGCAAGGAGCAAGGGGGAAGACGCGACGGAAAATGCGATTGCGATTAGGAGGGGAGCGCAATTGAGCACTGGCCGTTGGATCTGGGGACCAGATCGACGGCTCACATTCAATCGGAGGGAGCAAGCGATCGAGGATCGAAGGTCAGGGACCAATCACAATCGCTAGTCAGAGTGGGGGGGTAATCACAGCGCGAAGCAAAGAACTTGCGATTGCGATTGGAGGAAAGGCGACGATTGCGATGGAGCGATTAGCGCCGGGCCGTTGGATCAACGGGGGGAAATCAACGGTGGAGAATGCGATCGGGAGATCGCAATCGGGGAAAACAAGAGTGGCACCGCTTCGAAGTTCCGATTGCGATTGGGCGGGGAGAGCGATTGGCGCTCAAGGTTTTAAGCACTTGGTCTTAGCGCTAAGGGTATATGTGGGGAAGTGGTTGGGGCTTAGCGGAAAAGGGGCTAGGCCCTTATATGGTCGGAAAGTGGGTTTTTTAACCCTTTTTAATGCATTTCAAGGCCTAATGAGGGCAACGATAGGGAGGCAGAGGGGGAAAACAGGAAAACAAAGGCACGGTGGGATTTCATGAGGATTTTGGGGAATTTTTAGGAGGGTAAGGGGAAATTTTAGAGGGAACAAAGAGGACTTTGACAAAAGGGAAAAAGGGGTGAAATGAAGCATTTTGCAAGGGTATAAAAAGGCAGAAATAAAGCCTTTTGGAGCATAATTCTTTATCAGCAAGGCTTACTGACTCAGAACAGCAGAGGGAAACAGTCAAAGGGAGGGAACGTGAAAAGGCTTCAAGGATGATGTGTTTTCAAGGGAAATGCATTCCTTGAAGGCTCACAGAACAAACTAGCCCCTTGCTTGCTTGTCAAGGAATTCATAAGGGGCTAACAGTGGCTCCACATGGAGATGGCTTCTTCTTGAAGGAGTCAAGAATTCAGAAATTGATCTTTGGTGTAGGCCAGATGCCTGCTGCTATAAGCCATCTTTCTTCTTTGATTTTCAGTTGTCACAAATATGTTAGATCAGAAAAAAATCCTAACAATGTACCTACCCTTCCTACAATCCTAGCATTTTTTCTTCTAGGGTGCATTTGAACTAGCAGACCCTTTACATCATTTATTTTACAACAGAAAATAAACCTATTCTAAATCTAGCCTTATTGCTCCCTGAGACCAGATTAGACTGTTGGTCTCATATGTTTCTCTACCTAATCTAATATCTGCTGGGATTAGACTGTCCAGCAGATTTCTTCTCTATATTCTACAACGGAAATTTAAAAACAACCAAACTAGGATTAGACAGTCTAGTTTGCTGTTGATCCAAGGCATAAGAGCAATTGCACACGGACAGAAAATTGCTGAAAATTGAAAACAAGACTGGAAGGCTTGAAATCTGAAGCTTGAAGTATCCTTATTTCTTCTTGTGACTCGAGTTTTGAGCATATCTGAGTCACTCTTTTCCTCATTTTCAGCTCTGGTTTTGGGCATACTAGAGTTGATTCTTCTTTTTCTTTGCCGGTCTAGATTTTGAGCATGTTAGGACCAGCTGCTTTGTTTTATTTCAGAGGTTCATGTTTTGGGTATGACTGAACCTCTCCTTTCTCTCTCTCTCTCTCTTTTTTTTTTTTTTGAAAACAACATTGCAATGATATATACAAAGGAGAATGAAACTGGAAACTGAAAATTAGCAGAAGTAATGCTTGAGCATCCTGCCATTGACAGGACCCCCAAACAACTCTGTACCATCGAGTTCTTGTAAGAAAAACGCATTTGGACCCATAGTGGCTTGGATGATATACGGACCTTGCCACAAGCTGTCAAACTTGCCATGTTTACCTTTGTCCTCTCTTATTGAGTCCCACTTCAGAACATTGTCTCCAACTTTGAAATCTGAAGCTTTTTTTCTTTTGTCAAACTGTCTCTTTATGTTTTCCTGAACTTTGACAGCTCTGTTATAAACCTGCTCCCTTGTTTGCTAAAGATGGATTGTTTGGTTTATCCTTCTCACCATACTGTCTTCTTCTGTTTGAATCTTCTGGACCAGCTTAATTACCGGTATCCCAAGGCTGGTGGGAAAAACTGCTTCTGTACCATAGACAAGCTGGAATGGTGCCATGCCAATGGATTTCTTTGTTGTAAGCCTGTCAGCCCATAAAGCATGTACTATCTTGTTATGCCATGACTTTTTGTTCTCTTCCAGCAGCTTTTTGATGATGGCCACTAGGCTCTTGTTTGATGATTCAGCCAAGCCATTACCTTGAGGGTAATAGGCAGTTGAATGACCAAGTGCTATTTGATACATGTGACAAAAATCAACCATTTTTTTGGATCCAAAAGCAGCAGCATTATCGGTGATTATTTTCCTTGGGCAACCAAACCGAGAGAGGATATGACCTTCTAGGAACCTAATGATGACTGAATCTGTGGCATTCCTAGTGGGTATGGCCTCTATCCACTTAGTGAAGTAGTCCGTGGCTGTTAAGATCCATTTGTGTTGTGCCGAAGAGGCTGGGTGAATTTCTCCTATAAAATATAGGCCCCATTGCATAAAAGGACCTTCAACCGTGATAGGCTGTAAAGGGAGGGGGAGGAGTTTTCTCTTGCCTTCGAAAATCTGGCATTTGTGGTAGGCTGTTATCATCTTATGGATATCACTGAAGAGTGTAGGCCAATAATAACCAGCCCTGAGTATCTTATTTGCGGTGGCTTTTCAACTCAGGTGGCCTTCACATTCTCCAGCGTGAAACTCTTGTTTGATTTTCTCAGCCTCAACTTCAGGCAAACATTTCAGCAATAGGCCATTCGGATTTTTCCAATACAGGTTCATTTAGAATGCAGTAATTTCTGGCTTTAAGTTTTGTGAATCTGGCCTTAGTCTTCGACAGTTCTGGTGGAGCATTGAGATTGGTGACGACGTAAAGGATGTCGGAATACCAGGGAGAGATTTGAAATTTCTCTTCAACCGTGTGGTTGGGTAATCCTTCTTGCTCATCTAAGGCAGCTGTCATATTAATTTCAAGGGCCTACATATTCGATTCAGCCATTGATTTGGCTAGGCCCTGCCCTTTGATCAACTTGGTGGGTTTTATTTCGAGGTCATATTCTAAAATTGTAGCAATCCATTTGCCCCTTTTCCCATCTGGGTCTTGGGACAATATATCTTTGACAACTATGTTAGCAACATAAGCTACGGTGTGGGAATGCAAAATGTATACCCTAAAATATTTTAAAGCCTTGACGAGAGCGTAAGCTTGTTTTTCCATTATATTGTATTTCAAGGGAGCATCTCTCAGTGCTTTGCTGAAAAAGGCTATTGGCTGTTCCATACCCTCTGGATTTTTCTGCAGTAAGACTGTAGCCACTGTGTGCTCAAAGGAAAATGAAAAAATCAGAAAATCTTTAGAGAAATCTGGGCTGATCAGGACAGGGGCTTGGGTGAGTGCGAGTTTTACTGATTCAAAAGATTGTTTAGCTCCAATAGTCCATTTAACTCCTTCACCTTTCTTCAGCATGTTAGTCATATTCCTAAGGTGTTCAGCTAGGTTGGGAATAAATCTCCTAAGGAAGTTTATTTTCCCAATGAAGGACTGTAATTCTTTGATGTTCCTCGGGCGTGTGATTTGTAGTATCCCCTAAAATCTCTGTGGGTCTATCCTAATCCCCCTTTCAGATATAATGTGGCTGAGAAGCTTTCCTTCTTGCAGCCCAAATACAGTCTTCTTAGGATTCAAGGACAGACCAAACCTTCTACATTTTTCAAACACTTTTCTCAGATGTTTTTGATGTTCTTCTTCAGTCTTGGAAAAGACTATTATGTCATCCAAATAAATCACAATAAAGTGCCCTATCTCATCTGAAAAAGCTATATCCATCGCTCTTTGGAAGGTTGCGCCAGCGTTCATCAATCCGAAAGGCATATTTACATACATAAAAGTGCCCCATGGAGTGGTAAAGGCTGTTTTGAGTTGATCTTCTGGGAGAACTAGGACTTGGTTGTAGCCTGAAAAACCATCTAGCAGGGAGATTCTTTTGGAGCCTACTACTTTTTGAAGAATATGTTCCATTTTTGGCAGAGGGTAGTTATCTTTGAGTGAGGTTCTGTTAAGATTCCTGAAATCAATACACAGTCTGATCTCCCCAGTTTTCTTTCTCATCGCCACTAAATTTGACACCCAATCAGAGAACCTTACGGGAACAATTATGTCCGCCTCATACATCTTTTTAATCTCTTTTTCAACTGCAGGCAATTGTTTTGGGTTTATCCTACGAAGTTTCTGTCTAAAGGGCTTCTGATTTTCCTTTAAAGGTATTTTGTGCTGTATAATGTTCGTGTCATAAGCCTTTAAATCTTCGTAACTCCAAGCGAACACGTCAATAAATTCTTTGAAAAGATCAATATATCTCTTTTTAATTTCCTCGGGTAAGGATTTGGCCAATTTAATCACTTTGGGCTTTTCCTTTGTGCCTATATTGCATTCTTCCACGTCAGAGTCCGTGTGCTCTATGGTAGGCTTTTTTTCTACGTCATCGAAGTCAAACAGGTCCTCTAGCGGCGCCAAACCTCGAGGGATGTTCTTATCTTTGGCCCGCAGCACCTCAACTTCTTCGTTTTTTGCGTTTTCACCTTCTGTGATTGAATTTCCAGTTTCTTCATTTAAAGCGCTTATCTCTATGTTTTCGGGTGGTTTTTCCTCATCCTAGGGTTCCTCACTTAGGCAGTTGTCACTAGACACAGAGTCTGAATCAGAAAACTCAAACTCGTTCCTGCCTGTTAAGAAATCTTCAAACTGTTTATCTCCTTCAAAGACATGCCAGTATTTTTCATTATTTGGCACTGCAGGTCTGAATTTGGTCTGTATTTTGATTTGTTGATCGTTTGGGGTCTGAGGATATGAACTAGCCAGGCACGCTAATCTGTTTTCAATGGCGTTTTGACTCCTAGGGATGAACACTAATTTGTATTCAACAAAGGTTTTCAATATGTTTGCGGCATCATTCCTATATGCTCTTAGCCTAGGGTGCTTTGCGGTGTTCTCACCGTTCACCTGTTTAATAACCAATTCCGAGTCTCCCTGCACGGCTATCTTACGGGCCCCTAGTTTCTTCAACAGATTCAACCCTAGGATTAGAGCCTCGTATTCGGCAATATTGTTTGTGCATTTGAAGTGTAGGCTACAGGCGTGACTCTCTGCGTAGTCATTTTCTGTGTTATGCAGCCATACCCCGGCTCCAGCGGTTCTTCTTGTGCATGACCCATCAAAGTTCATTACCCACAGGGGCACATTTTCGGTTTCGTTATCGTTTCTTTTCCTATGGCTGGGTTCGCCATTTTGTTTCGCTGTAGGGTCTGCGCTATGCTGTGGGCTGTTTAATTCTTCGCGGGAAGTGTGCGTTGGTGAGGGATGATCAGTTGGCTGTTTACCTTCGCTTTCCTGTTTGTTCTGCGTTTCTGTTTCGGTGCACTGTCCGGGGTTTTCTTCTTCGTTTTCTTCTATATCCAGCGTGGCCATTATGTTAAATTCCATGGACTGTGTTTCTTTGTTCACGTCTCTGCTTTGGGATCCTGACCCCTCTAAGGATTCATCATTACAGAAGATGAAGGAGTCAAGGTCTGTATGTACAGAGTATAATGGTGAATTCTCAGGTTTCTCAGGGCTACTGACCAGGAATTTCATCTGCGCCTCCCTATACAGTCTTCTTAGTTGGCTAAACACAGGGATTGTGGCATAGGCCCCATCCATCTGCATGGTACCTTGCAGCTTGGCTCCCCACGATCTAGATAGTAATATGCCATACTTGGGTGGCACGTCTGCCACCACAACATCCATGACCATACATTTAGCAGGAATCTGAGTAAGACTCACACACAGGTCTTTAATTAGGCCAAGGCATTTTACTCTACTAGAGTCGAATGAATATAAGTCTTTGTAAGGAAGGGTTATCTCTAGGCCTAGTCTTTCCATGAATACCTTAGGCATTAGGTTGTGTGATGCTCCAGAATCATGCATTGCATTATGAAGAATTTTGTCATGAATGTTGAGACTGATATAAAAAGGTGGTACTACACCTTCCTGAAATTTCCCCTCAATATTTGGACCAAACAGAAGTGCTGGTTGATCATCATTCAGATTTACAGTGTCACTATTTTCACCGAGGTTCAAAGCTCTCAAAATTTGGCCTTTATATACATCCTGAGTGGCCAGCTCAGAAAGTGGTACAGAGATCTTAATCTTTGCAATCTCACTTTCCAAATTGAAAGTGGACTGACTCTTAGAAATGTTGAATTCTGTTTTATCAGCCACTACCTTGGTGGCTGAGTCAGTGGGCTGCTTTTCACTATTTACAGGGTTAGGGACAGTTTTATCAGGAGCGCTAACTGCAGTGCTAGTGCTGCTAGTGGGTTGGTTTTTATCAGATTTTTGGTTGTCTTTTTATTTTTTCTTTCCAGAACTCTCAGCCGCTGTTTTGTTACTCTCAGCAGTTGCTTTGGAAGATTTCTCGAGCCTTTTCTTGATTGTAACCTCGGAAGCTTTGGATTTGGAGTTATCTTGGTTCTTCTTGCTCCTAAGTTCATATTTCTCCCTGACATGCATAATAGCATCTTCAAATCCAAGCCTGTAATCTTCAGATTCTTATCTTTCCTCATCCCAATCTGAAGGTCAGGGCTGATCTTCTTCTGAATAACAGTTATGGATTGATTCTTCTACTTCAAACATGTTTATCGTGTTCCCTTCAGACTCTTCTATGACTCCCTCATATTCATCAAGAAAGTTCTCTTGGAATGGGGGAATAACTTGTTGGTATGACTCTCTTTGTCTGTTGGTAGTGTTGTTGTTCCTTCTAAAGTTTTGGTTTCGGTTTTGGTTATTGACTGTGACAACCATTTTTTTTACCATTTGTTGTAACTCTTCCACGTTTTTGGATAATCTGTCATAATTGGAATTGGACGTGGAGGCTACGTTGTCATATTTATATGTTACTCTCTTCTCAGACCTCAGTCTTGCTCTTTTTTCAATCAGATTGGCCTCTATGTTCACCGCTCCTTTCTGCATGTCCTCCAATGTGTTGTACTCTTTATCCCTAAGCTCATAGGCCATGTCAGCATCAAAACCTTCGGGGTATTTGGCTAGAGCCATGCCTTGTGGAGGTTTCATATGTGGGGGGAGGGCATTATAAATGCTGTTAAATCTTGTTGTGTAATCATGGACACTCTCTCCCACGTTTCTTTTGAGGGTCATGTATTCCACTAGGATTTGGCGAGGATTAGCCCTAACTTCCCATTTGTTGATGAAAGTCTGATATAAAGCTGGAAGATCTTGGATGTTACCAGGAGGCAGGCTTTTAAACCATTTATTCACATCGCCTCCCAAGCTTTGGGAAAAGATTCTCATTTTGACTGTATCATTATCTATTTCCATGTAGTCAAAAGAGTCTTCCATTTTATCTACATGTTGCTGGGCTGTGATGGACTCTTTTGCAGTGAAATGCGGGATCTTTGATTGATAATCATTTGGTAGGGGCACTAGAGGCTGAGGTAACATCAAAGGTGCATACCAGGCTGCCATAATGATATTCTGATGAGGCAAAGGGTTAACTTGAGCAGCTGGTATATGTATGACAGGGATTCTAGGACCAGCAGAGGTTTGTTGAGCAGATCTAGGGTGGGATAGCCCCAAGTTTTGAATGAAGTGGATATCTGGAGGTGTGGATGGAGGGGTTCCTTTGTCCCTAGTGTGTGTACCACTTTGAGGTGGTGAAACAAGAAGCTCAAAGTCCAGCTGATCTAGATCACTGAATGACCTATTTCTGGGTAACCTATTAAGTAGGTCTAGGTTAAGGTGAAAGTGTGATAAAGATGTAAGGTCTTCTGGTGTAGAGTTAGCTCTATGGATATGACTGGAAATAGATGATCTTCTAGGTGTAGGAAGTCTCCTGAAGATGTTCTCGGGGTTATCAACTATCTTAGGTGGGTTTGGATCAGGATAAGCTCTTGTATGAATGTTTCTTGAAGCCAGAATGTTGCCTTCCAACCAAGGAGCTTAACCCCACTTGTTACCCTTATTGTGGTTGATGTTGTTATAGAGGCTGATCTCCCAGTGGAGTCTAATTTGAACCAAGATAATCAGCAGGCCCACTGATCACCAGTGGAGTCTTTGATCTTTAGGAGCTATGGAGTCGCTAGGTGGAAGGTTTAGGGTGTTTCTAGAGGGTACACTGTCCACCACAGTGCCAATGGGATGTCCCCTTTCAAGGGTATCTTCGAAACACGACAAACTCTAACCAGAGATTGACTGGTAGGGATTTTACCAGATATGTCACCTCTGAAAGAGTGTGAGATCTGGAGGCTACCTGGCCCTTTCCAAGCTCTGTCCAAGAGTATAGGGAAACACAACAATGGTGTAGGGGGTTGATCTGGGAATAGGAATGTTTAACTGCCAACCTAACCAGAGATTGTAGGTTTTCTGAATGCCTAAGAATGTTTAAGGTGTAATGCACTCACTTCCCCAGCGAAGTCGCCATTATGTTGGTGTTCCCATGTTTTGGCCAGGTTAGCAAGACCAAAAGATGAGATAACATCAGAACCACTTTAAGACCTTAGGATCTAGCCCTCCTAGGTCCAGAGAAGGATCTCTCTATATAAGTCAAAGTGTATGTCTTTGAGGCTCTAAGTTATGATTTTAGGCTAGTTATAGGCACAAGGTTGTTTGTTCGTTTGATTATGAGTTTGGTTGTGGGGAATCAGGAAGGAAGGGTTCAGCATGAGACACGGTTGGGCAAAGAGAAATTTAGGCAAAGGAGAAATAATCCAGAGAATACCAAGTCCATTGGGTAATGGAGTCAAGAAAGGATTTACTTGCTATCAATATGCAAGCTTTCAGTTGGGCTAGTCATCTAAAGCCTTGGATCCTAAAGTGATAGGGTGTTATGGGACAGTAAGGATCGAAAATGAAGGAGGGAGAAAAAGCTAATCCCGTCTGTAGATCAGGTCAGAGGTCATTTAACTCCAGACCTGCTTGGACGCAATCAGAGGCAGGACAAAGGAACTTGGAAAGGCTTAATCAGAATGGAAAGATCCTAGTGAGGCAGATACAGGGTTCTATACCTCCCAGTGTTCTCAACACATTCAATTAAATCCTAACAAGAACATCTAAAAACAGATTCCATTAATTCATACATCAGCTAGTAGGCAGCAACGTCCACTACACTGGTTAAATCGATTGAAATCAATCTTTAGATAAAAACTTTAAGAAGAAAACATATAAGGCTGGGAGAGCAGCAACATAAGGCACCTAACAAGGGTGAATCTTATGCCAAAATTCTGATGCGAGCCAGAAGAAATGAAATGTAATGGAAATAAACACAGAGAAAGAAGAACATCACCGCAGCTTTAGATCAGGATCCAAAGAAATGTGCCTTTCATATTAAACATCAACACCAATCAGGTTCAACATAGCCAATAGCTTGATCATTCAGTCCGAATACATCTCACTCAGCCTATCTTACAATCATACACAGAGAACTTGTCTCAAGAGAAGCTACTTGCAATTCTCTGATATCTCATAAACAACCCTTACAATAGTCTCTTTACTGAGTTTTATAGCAAAGATGAGCCGAGGAGGTAGGTGAAACACTAATGAAACATTTAAAACACAAAAAGAAGGAGATGACCGAAGCCTATTCTGTTTTAACTCTCTGCATTTATCCCTGGTACCTTTGGAACGAAGGAGTGACTTTCTCCAGTTTCCATTTACTCTAGCATGATCTTGATGTAACCTGACTGCAGTAGTACTCTGTAGTACTGTGGTAAATAAACAAACCGGTGCGCGAATGACTGAATGGTCTGCCATACCGCATTAACAACCGCTTTAGTAGCATAGGACGGTGGTCAGGGCGGAAATTTCTTCACTGGAGCACGGCATGGAGTGAAAACGGTATGGGCACTCTGTCCTACCAAGGAGAAAAATGTTCTGCTGATGTAAAACCCTGCTGACTTAGTTTCATGTGCGTTGGTTTGCCTTTGGCCGCGAAATCTAAGCTTTAATGGCTCTGGAGGGGACCTACAGAGTTTAACCTCTGTTTCTTTAATGAAAAAACTGTTGTATGTCTTCTCAGCCCTTTTCTCCGTGAGTTTGGCTTTGAAAACGGTCTTTCCCTGTCTTTCTGTAGCTGTAATGAGACTTTGAATCATGGCGGTCTTCCGCCGCTCATACTCTGCAAACACGCAACATAGTAATGAAATCCATGCATGGGGAGGCAGACAGAGCAGAGACTCGTGAATATGTGGTGCAGCGGCGGCAAAAAATGGCGAAACAGTGGTTTTATGTGAGATGACCGTGAAAAATGAAACGTTATGGTGAAATACAACAGATAATAGGGTTTGGGGTAACAATGCATAAGGGTCGTTCGATCATGGCCTGGGGACGTAGATCGACGGCGGAGATCAACCGTGGAATGACATATGAGAAATGGGCGGAATGCATATGGAACATTAGATTTTAATGCAAAATGCGGGACTTTAGACTATGGAGGAAATACAAAGGAAATGCGTGAAATGTAATGGAATGCACATATGAGGTGGGACCCAATACTGAAATCGCAATCGAAAATCGGAGTGGGAGGACAGGGGTGACACATTTCGGAGGTTCCGATTACGATTGGAAAAAGGGATGCGATTAGCGCCAGGCCGTCCGATCTGGCGGGAAGATCAATGGCGGAGGATGTAATCGGGGAATCGCAATCGCACAAGGCGGATAGTGGCAGCGACTGGAAGTTCCGATTGCGATTGGGCGGGAGTGCGATAGCCTTCGGATCAGCAGGAAGATGGACGGCTAGGATCAGATCAGGGAATCACAATCGCAAGGAGCAAGGGGGAAGACGCGACGGAAAATGTGATTGCGATTAGGCGGGGAGCGCGATTGAGCGCTGGCCATTGGATCTAGGGACCAGATTGACAGCTCACATTCAATCGGAGGGAGCAAGTGATCGGGGATCGGAGGTCAGGGACCAATCGCAATTGCAAGTCAGAGCGGGGGGGTAATCGCAGCGCGGAGCAAATAACTTGTGATTGCGATTGGAGGAAAGGCGGCGATTGCGATGGAGCGATTAGCATCAGGCCGTTGGATCAACGGGGGGAAATCAATGGTGGAGAATGTGATCGAGAGATCGAAATCGGGGAAAACAAGAGTGGCACCGCTTCGAAGTTCCGATTGCGATTAGGCGGGGAGAGCGATTGGCGCTCAAGGTTTTAAGCGCTTGGTCTTAGCGCTAAGGGTATATGTGGGGAAGTGGTTGGGGCTTAGCGGAAAAGGGGCTAGGCCCTTATATGGTCGGAAAGTGGGTTTTTTAACCCTTTTTAATGCATTTCAAGGCCTAAGGAGGGCAACGATAGGGAGGCAGAGGGGGAAAACGGGAAAACAAAGGCACGGTGGGATTTCATGAGGATTTTGTGGAATTTTTAGGAGGGTAAGGGGGAATTTTAGAGGGAACAAAGGGGACTTTGAAAAAAGGGAAAAAGGGGTGAAATGAAGCATTTTCAAGGGTATAAAAAGGCAGAAATAAAGCCTTTTGGAGCACAATTCTTTACCAGTAAGGCTTACTGAATCAGAACAGCAGAGGGAAACAGTCAAAGGGAGGGAACATGAAAAGGCTTCAAGGATGATGTGTTTTCAAGGGAAATGCATTCCTTGAAGGCTCACAGAACAAACTAGCCCCTTGCTTGCTTGTCAAGGAATTCATAAGGGGCTAACACAAGGCAAGATTCGTTGCCCATGGCTTGTCTCAAAAGGAAGTCTTAGATTAGGATGACATATTTGCACCCATGGCCCGATATACCACCATTCGATCTATTATAGCCCTTGCTGCTAAGCAAGGATGGAGTCTTCATCAGATGGATGTGAAGACCGCATTTCTACATGGTGCGATAAAGGAAGAGGTATATGTGGAGCAACCTCTGGGGTTCGAAGTCCAATATCGGGACACCCATGTCTGCAGGTTGAAGAAAGCCCTCTATGGGTTGAAGCAAGCACCCAGAGCCTGGTACGAGAGAATAGATAGCTACTTGATGAAGCTGGGCTTCACTCAAAGTATTGCTGATCCAAACCTTTACTTCAAGGTTGTCAATGGAAAGCCTCTCATCCTGGTGTTGTATGTGGATGACCTCTTCCTGATAGGTGTTGACCCTCTCATTCATCAGCACAAGAGGGAGCTCACTGCTGAGTTCAAGATGAAGGACCTAGGACTGATGCACTACTTCCTAGGCCTGGAGGTCTGGAAAAGACCTGGCGAGATTTTCCTTTCTCAAGGAAAATACATTGTGAAGCTTCTGGAAAGATTTGATATGGTGAACTGCAAGTTCGTGTCAACACCAATGGAGCTCAACTTCAAGGAGTTGAGTGGCAGTGCTGCTGGGCCCGTATTGTCGAATCCTACTGAGTATCGTCAACTCATAGGGGCCGTGATGTTCTTAGTGAACACCCATCCAGATATATGTTTTGCAGTGAACACTTTGAGTCAACAGATAGTTGAGCCTCATCAATTTCACTGGGTTGGTGCCAGGAATCTTCTGAGATACCTTCAAGGCACGATAAACCATGGGCTAAGATACACTGTCGGGAGCGTGACACTCCTTGGATATACTAATGCAGATTGGGCTGGCAGTGTGGTGGATCGTAAGAGCACATCGAGATGCTGCTTCAATCTTGTTTCTGCTTCGATCTCATGGATGAGAAAGAAGCAGAAGTCGGTGGCTTTGAGCACCACAGAGGCTGAATACATTGCAGCGAGTATGGTCTGTTGTGAAGCAGTTTGGTTGTGAAAGCTCTTTAGTGAGCTGTTCGGACATGTGCTAGATACCACCGTGATACTCTGTGATAACCAGAGTGGGATTTTCTTGTCCGAGAATCCAGTGTTCCATGATCAATCCAAGCATATTGATATCAGGTACCACTTAATTCGGGATATGGTACAGCGAAGCGCTGTAAGGCTCAATCCTATAGGAACTGATGAGCAGGTCGCAGATATTCTCACAAAGCCCCTGGGGAAGGTCAAGTTCCTAACCTTCCGTGAGAATCTTAGTATCGTGGAATGACCCTATGATGTGGGTCCTATTGGACGATGAGCTCTGGGAGCTCTGGGGGGATTTGGGGATAGCTTCTTGGAGCTATAAGCACTCACGGGGCTAGGCTTGCCAAACCTTTTGGTGCTTCTGCCCCACTATTATGATGTTTGAGTTGGTTCACCTCTCATTATCTGTGCCCCGTATGCATCCTACCCATTGAGTTCAGGGCTCATGGGAAGTACCTCTCATTTGGTCAATGAGGTGGGAAAAGCTAGAGACTAGTAGCAAAGACTAATGGACGCATCAAAGATTTTCGTACTCTCTATCTAGGATGGCACGGTCCAACCACTTGATCTAGGATCAAGTATAGTGAGGTTTCGGACCTCCAACTGACTTTGGGTCAGGTAAACCAACTTTGGGTTGGTATGAGACTCTTTGTGAGTCTGATAGAGGTTTCGGACCTCTGGGTTGAATCTGTCAATCGGGGAATGATGTCTTTGTGACTGACCCACTTCTGTTCTAAAATAAAGAGGCCAGCAAAGCAAGTTACGGCGGGATGATGCACGATGTTTTTTTGCACAGGTGGATGGAGTTCTCCCTAGTTGAGAGGGAGTGTTAAAATTGGAGAACTAGGTCCAAAATCCATGTCGTGATGCTTAGATGAAGATACCAATATTTGTATTGGATTTCTCTTTCAAAGAGGTGTAAGATCGATATAAAATTGATCTTAATCTGATGAGCGGAACATTTATTTTGAATTTATTTTTAATAATTTCAAATATGTGCAGGTCGGCCTTAAGGTTTTACACCCCTAGCAAATGTGTCACACACCTCAATGATGGATATATATACAGTCAACGTTGGAGATCATTTCACTCATCTCATCACACATCATCTCCTCTTCTAATTTAGTATGAGCTCCTTGGAGATAAATTTGGTTCACACGTGGGAAAGAGGACGAATTACTGCAGCTAGGGTTTGACCAAATTTACTGCAGCTAGGGTTTCCACGCTAGTTTGACCAGCGTTGATGTCCAAAAGGGCTAAAAATTGGTGGAGTCTTCGATTTTGGAAGGCCGTACACATTGGCACAAGAACCAAAGTCAAAAGGTTGACCGAAGACCGAGCTGTGTTGACTTTATTGCTACTGCCCTGCGTTGACTTTTATGGACTGCGTTGACCTTTCTGGTGTTGACTTTAGGTTGACCGAATGACTGTTTTGAGGGCTATTGTGACACAAACTGGGTTGGATGACCAAGAAGACTTTGCTGGTTGAAGCATCTTGTTGACCGTCGTAACGCACCACCACATTCTTCTGTCTCTGGTTTGTCTTCTATAGATCCTCTGGTATGTTCTATCAACATTTTACTTGAATGTTTATGTGATTTCTGTAGTGAAAAGTAAAGTTGCTTCAAACATAGAACATCTACATAAATTTACAACTTGATCCAAGTTGAGCTGGAGAAGAAAGGGCTGAGGATGAGAGTGGTTGAAGAACCCATCTAAGCCAATTAATTGTAAATGAAGAAACAACTCCTAAAGAGTGAAAATTTGAACTGAAACATGTTTGATGAGGTTCATGGCTTACAAATAACATAAATTTTTCCTCAGAAGATCAATTTTTGAAGACAATCACAAAGACAACAAATTCTGGTTTTTTAGGCAGTTTCGTAGCGTGCTTCAAGCTTGAAGCCAGAAAAACACTACGAAAATTCTGAAAATAAAATTTTGCTTTGAAGTTCAGTTTTGTGAAGGTTTAAGGAGGGGAGTTGTTTGTTTTCAAGATGTTTTGGCATAGTAGAGGTTTTTCACCAGCAAAGGTGGCAAGGAGATGGGTGAAAAGGCAAGATTTCATACACTTCAAAAACTCGCTACGAAATTGCCTAAACTACTCTATTTTGTAGCGAGAGGCCTTTGTGAAGATTTTTGAAGGTTCCAACAGCACACCAGCCATATGGAGACCACCAGCCTGTTAGTGGGCCATCCCAGGAGAGACTCATTACTCAAAATGAGTGTCACACATCCAGCTCAACAGGCATAACAATGATTAAAGTGAAGATTATCCATTCCTGAAAAGTAGGATTATGTTCCCTAGATCTAGGGGTATTTTAAATATGTTAAGTGATGGTGAATTGTCTCTTGAACATGTGATCTCTATTATGTAACTGTTTTACTGTTAGAAAAATCGAATGTAATAAATAGGAAGTAGAGTCCTATTAGGAGTATAACTTCTTAAAGGATAGCTATCCTTTTTCTGTTCCAAGTAAGTAGTTTCATTTACGATAGGTGTCAGAGTTAGATTTCGAAGATCTAGCCAGCTAGGTAGATCATTTACATTGTAAAGAATGTCTATTTATAGACTGAACATTTAAGAGCAAAGGGTTGGAGAATATTGCACCAAATTACTACTTGTATGTTTTTTCCATTATAAGTAATATACAGTGACATTCTACTTCCAAACCTGAGATTCTTATGAGGTGTTTAATGTTTTGTTGCTCTATATCTTTATGTCTAATCACTTGTAGTGAATTTTATCTCTAATTATTCAGAATTCATGTTGTCATGCTCTGACTTCCTTTAGGGGTGAAATTGTTGTGTTTTCCTTATGTTGTGTGTGTGAATTGTCCTTATTAAAAACCTCTATTTGCCTTAGCTTCCATGTGAAGAATTATTGTCACTAAGTACGATGATGTTGACTCCATAGCCCAATGGTAGCTAGCCTTCATTTTTCAACCTGCAATCAAACAAAACCAAGTCACAGTTCATAGAGTTAGCCATCTAGTATTATCTCTATTGAAAATCATAAATCCCGTTTGAGAGAGCCCGTTCAAACTGAAGAGGCTAATCTTCAGTTAGAAATGGTTTGAAAGAGTTTCATTGAGTCGATTGATGAGCAACCTATCAAGATCACTTTGGTGATAACACATGGTATCATATATTTGGTGAAAGAAGAAGGAAAAAGGAAGTCTCAAGGACTTGATCAAGGTAGTTATAAGAAGTTCATTAGAGGACAAACGTCTTCACTATCTTCAAGAAAGATGTCTATCACTATCAAGGGAGAGAACAAGCTTCAAGGAGCTACAAATTATAGGTCTTGGAAGAAAATTATTGACTTTATCCTTGAAAAGAATAAGGTCTTAGATTAGTCAAAGGAAATATGAAAAGGTGTACAGAAGAATCAAGTGATGTTGATAGGGTGAGGTACAAAGAACTGGAATTACTAGCTATGGCTTTTATGGTTGAAGGAATAAAGGATAATCTTCTCCCCTTCATAAAAAATATTGATCATGCTCAAGAAATGTATGAGGCTTTGTCCAAACTATTAACCATCAAGAACATTGGAAAAGTGGAAAAAGTCTAAAGAATGAATGAAGAACTACTAAGATGAAAAAGGAGGATATTGTTTCCTCTTTCTTTGTGAGGATAACAAGGATAAGGGATGAGATTCTTGCCATTGATGAAATAGTACCAAATAAAGAACTAGTGATTACAGCCATTCTGGGACTACCACCTTCTTGGGGTTCCTTCGCTTCAGCTCTCAACAGTTGGAAAGAAACACCCACCTTTGAGGAGCTATGGACAACATGCAATCAAGAAGAATTAAGAGTCTCCATGGTAACCAACAATGAAAAAGTTTCAAATTCTTATGTTGCTCATCATAAAGGAAGATTCAAGAAGAAGGCCCCAAAGAAGAAGGTTGATTTGTCCAAAATTGAGTGTTATCATTGTCACAATATGGGACACTATATGGGTGATTGCTCTGACAGCCCTAGGAGTAACAAAAGAGATAGATATCATGCTAACATGGCATAAGAAACATCACCCCCCAAGAAAGCAAAGCTCGAAGAAGATTTAAGGGACTTGCACTACAAATCCCCTTCTCTCTTATATTTCATTTGTATATTTTATGTAGAATAGTTTTAACATCTTCTTGCAAATATATTTCTTTGTTTTATAATTTTTACATTTTCCCTCAAGCTTGGGAGGGAGCCCATAACAACTCCTCAAGATAAGTATCTCATTCCCTCTATTTATATTCATATACTTATTTAAGATTTTGATTATATTAAATACTAATCACTTGTCTACCTCTATTCCTTGTCTAGGAGAAGGATTCAAGCATCAAATAAGAAGGCCACACAAGTCAAAAGGTTTGTCAAAGAATTAAAGGTATGTATTAAAATATGAAGTCTTGTTACTCTCTTTGAAATATCCATCTCTATGGTACTAACTGTTGCTATGTCTAGCTCTACTAAATCCTAAAAGGATTCTTGTTTGGGATGATTCATCACCTAATGAATCTACCCACCTTATACAGCTCTTATTGCTTATATAAATAGAACCTTAAGGAGCTTCTCTAGAAAACCCTAACCTAAGGGTATGTTGATAATGTGTGAAACCTTAAACCTATTTAAGGATATTTATAAAGAAGTTGCTATTTGATATTGTCGAGTTTGGGATTTTTATATGATCATGGAAGCTCTAGACTTGCTTGAGTTAAAATGATGTTGTCCGAAATCCCAAACCTCTGAAGTCTGATATAAGAAGGGTTTTCTTTGAAAATGAACCGAAACCCTAGTTTTGGTTAGGTATAACAGGTAAAATCCTTGCTATGAGAAGTCCTAGGAATGAAACCCTAGGTATATGTTCTCTTGATTGAATCCCTAGCCTAGTCTACGACAATATATATATATATATATATATAGATATAATGTATTAATGTTGATTAACATATGGTATGCTTATAATGGTGATCTTCTAGATATGTGTGTTGACCTATTTTCTAATGGTCCTAAAAATCTAGGGTTTGAAAACAAACCTTAGTCAAATTTTGAAAGATCTAGGATGACGATTGAAAAGTATAGGGTCTATAGATAAATCCTTGTAATTATTAAATTCTCTAGTATGTATGTTCATTTGAATCTATATAATGTATGCTAAGAATTTATAAATGGAAAATCTAGGGTTTACATCAAACCCTAATAGAAGTTACTCACAATGTGTTTACTGAATTCTAGGATTTACATTAAACCCTAGTAGAAGCTCTTCATGATATGTTTTGATAACTGATTTGAAATCTAGGGTATGCAACTAGCTCTCGTGAAAGACAATGTCTGAGTTGTAATCAATCTTGATTGACTCTTTTGTATGAAATCTAGGATTTGTATGAATCCCTATTGGAAAGTCTAACAAGTGAATTCTAAAGGTTGTTAGATATCTTGTAAATCTATATTGGTTCTAGGGTTTACTAAAATTTGTAGAAAGGTATATTATACCTTTGAAAGAAACATTGAAACCCTACATAGAATGAAAGAATTGTGAAATAGTCTAGTGTTTATGAATAAAGTCCCTAGTAAAAATGTTCAAGAGTATAAGTCTCTTGTTTGGGTATCTAATATGTATAAAGTTGAAAAAGCTTCTGTGATTTTGATATGGCTAGCTTTATGCTTCTATAGTTTTGTTTGGAGGGAGCCTGAATAGAAGAAGAAATGGATATGGTTCTCTAACAGCCGTAAGTTTTAGTGAAGACCATGAGTAAGAATCATAAGTCATGATTGGAGAATGCTTTGGTACTGCTATAACAAGGAAAGCAGGATCCTATTGAATAATATGTTGCTACATGAAAAATAGGAAAGAAAAGTGTATGAGAAATATTCTCTCAAAGATTCAACTGATAGTCCTACTGAAATTAGCTGAAGAGAAACATCAAAACCTCGTAGGTTTTCTTTGATTATATACTTGAATATGTATTGTTGATTGGGGTTGTGTTTGTACCGGTGAATCTCTCAACAGTTTTGATAGCATGCTAGTTACCAAACAGTTTGATTGGGAGAGATTGGTTATTCTCGATTTGTTGGATCAAGGTGTGATGAGGCTTTGTGAGTGAAGCATTGCCTAGAAAGGAATCAGGCCAGCACTTTGTGTTGATGTTTGGTTGGGAGGGTGGCATCGAGTGGATGTGAACCTAGTTCCCTGGGTTGATGGTTAGTAAGCAAGCCTGGTGGTACCTATAAAGGCTGAAAGCTTTAGTCCATCTTAATCCAACTTGGATAGATTGCCTCAGTCAAGAATCTAGTCCATGGCATTGCGGTTCCTAAACTGTTGAGTGACTAATGGATAGAGTTCCTTGGTCAGGAATCTAGTCCATGACATTTAAGTGTCTAAAGATTCTTCATAATTCATATATTTGAGATCTACCTTGTACTATTGAGTTATGAATACCTCCCTAGTTAAGAGGGAGTGTTGAAGAATGTAACTAGGTTTGGTCTTCTTAAATTATACTTGAGTCAATACTTTTTGTACTTGTCAAAAGAATAAAGAAAATATTTTTATATTATTATTAAATGACTTCTTAAAACATGGGTTTCATGCTTGGGTCATATTTATTTTAGGTCAAAGTCCCTATTGTGTACTTCTAGGTTTTATTCCGAGTCTATAAGATTATTGTAGATTTAAATTGATCCATATTGGGCTTTTGAATGATGCAAACAGGTCAAGTATTGAGTAAAATATGATTTATGAAGCCTCCGCACCAAGTCGGCCTTAAGGTGATCAAGTCAGCCTCAAGCCTAGGAATTCGAGCTCATCTCAAGCCTATATATACAATGGAATCGAACTCACTTGGAACCATCTCACTGCAACACAGAAATTCGATTTGGAAGCTGCAACAAGAGAAATTTACGAAGTGAAGGACAAGGACTTCCTGGATTCGATTTTGGGTAAACTTATAGAGGGTAAGAAAATCGAAATTTTGGCACCACTCTCTCTGCATTTCGAGCTATAGTTTGGGAGATTGAAGTTATCAAAATTTTACTGCAATAGCTCCCGCATCAGATGGTGCTGCCAAGAGAAGAGGAAGTCAAAATTTGTTTTGTTGAATGCCGCTACTTGGAGAAGTTGTAATGGGCCTAAATCGAAGTCTTTAAAGCTAGATCAAAGTCTCTACCTCAAGATAGTATTCTCAAGCATGAAAATTTCAAATCTAAAATTCTACTGCAGTTACTGATTTATTTATCCTACTTATTTTTCACAATAATTTATTTACAATAAACCCTTCAGTAAATTTTGAAATAAATTCTACTGTAGTTATCACACAAGTACATATAGAGAAAAGAACAGTGAAATACAAGCACAAGAATCAATCACATCGACACAGTTATTTTTGGACAATTGTCCTTGTAAAAACCCAATGTGAGAAAACTGGTGCAGGAGATGAGGGTTTATACATTAATATTCAACAACCATTTCTTTACAAGGAATGACTAGAAGAATGACTGAGAAACTTCCAAGAAAAGACCTGAGATAATTTTCTCCCGATCTCTGGAGAATTTATGATACCTAATAGGCTCACTAGCCTTCACTGTGTCACCTTTGCATGATTCCTTATACAAAGATTGCGTGAGACTACGTCACTACTGTGTTGTCCCTCTGTGCTGCCCCTCTGCCCTTATCCGTCCTTCTTCCTCGAGCTCTGTCTACTGTTGAAACCCTCCGCTTCCTCCGCCCTGCAACTCTCCCTCTGAAATCGAATTCTAAATTCTAAAGAATCGACTTCCCTTGTGTTACTGATTGTATGTTTGGCTTGCTTTCCAAATGGCCCTCAAGCCTTCCTTTATAATATTCTCATTGATAAATCAATGGCCCAGATTAGAAGTCTAATCAATGGCTAATATTAAATCTTGACTTGATCTTCATTCTTTGGAATACTGGTGTCCAAACCTCCTCACCAAATATGAGACTTAGATCACTTTATGATGCTACAAAAATCAACACTCCCTCTTAGCGAGGATAGTGTTCTAGCAATTTTCCTGCTGCATATTGCTCCGACTTTTGAAACATTCTCTGCACTATTGATGCTTGGCTGTTGCACCTTCTCTCTGTGAAAATTACAAATAGTTGCAGTGATAGATTTATTTCTCCTACTTATTATTTCAATAAGTTATTATTAAAAAATATTTCGGCAAATATCAAAATAAATACTACTGCAACATTCACAATTATATATGCAAAGAAATAAACAATAGAGAACATAAGCACAAGAATCAATCACATGTACACAGTTATTTTTGGACAATTGTCCCCGGAAAAACCCAATGTGGGAAAACTGGAGCAGCAGATGAGGGTTTTATTAATTCTTTAGAAAATGATATCTTTACAGGGAAAATATTCAGCAGATAAATTCTAAACCACCTAAGACTGAATGTCTAGCTTACTCAGACAATTTTCTAACATCCATAATAGCCCATGCAAGCCCCTGCGTCAGTCTGTGTGATTCTCTGCGCAGTCCCAACGCTAGATTGTGTGAATCTGCATGGACACTGTGTAAGGTCTCTGCGTTGCAGCCTTAAGTTGCCTCTAGTGACCCACTGCTGCTCTCTGACCCTGATATCGATCACCCCTGACCTCCTCCTTCTGCTCCTGCAACTTCTCGCCCTGCAAATCTTCCACTGAGATTGAATTCTACATCAGAATAGATCTCCTTCGGGTACTGATTGTGTGCCCTGCTTATTTTCCAAGTGACCCTCAAGCCTTCTTTTATAATCTTCCTGTTGGAGAACCAACGGTCCAAATTAAAATATTAATCAATGGCTAAGATTAAATCTTGACTTGATCCGTGTTTTCTAGAAGATTCACACTTTGACTTATTAATACCCTTTAATTATTTCATTTCCCTAAGTTTGGACTTAGGGTCTCTTTTAAAATAAAAAATTATTTTAATAAGTCTTGAACCGAGTGGAATTTCCACAAATTGTTTCTGGGTTCTTTGGAATGCTGCTGTCCAAGCCTCCTTGCAAAGTTTGAGACTTGGAACACTTTCGGATGCTACAAAAATCAACACTCCCTCTTAGCGAGGAAGGTGTTCCAACAATATGCCTGTTGCACGCTGCTCTGATTCTGAAGCACCCTCTCCGTTGCTGATGTTGGGATTATGCTCCTCCCATCTGCTGCACTGCTGCCCCCTGTACTGCTGCCTTTGACACTGCAACTGTCACTTGTTGGATCTGTACAACAACTCCCTTTGAACACTGAATCCTCCATTCCTACTACTAGAAGGGATTCTTCATCATCCCCATATTCTCTCTGAAGTAGAGAAACTTTGTCTTTCCCAGAGCCTTGGTGAGGATGTCCGCCACCCGTTCTCCTGTTGGACTGTACTGCAACTGAACAACTCCACGTTGTACACAGTCCCTGATGAAGTGACACCGGATGTCAATATGTTTCGACCTATCATGAAACATAGGATTCTCAGAGAGCTTTATGCAACTTTGATTATCACATAAATTCTAGTTTCTTCCATTTTCTCCTTGAATAGATTTACTAACAGTTTCTAAGCCATATGGCTTCGCACGAAGCTGTGCTAGCTGCCATATACTCTGCCTCTGCTGAACTTAGTGCCAAGAAATTTTGTTTCCTACTACACCAGGAAGTCATTCCTGATCCCAGACTGAAACAATACCCACTGGTACTCTTTCGATCAACTGAACTCCCAGCCCAATATGCATTAGTAAAGCCACTCAACCTGACATCATTGTCACGAGTGTACTTTAATCCAAGCTCAACTGTCTCTCGAAGGTACCTGAGAACATGTTTGGCTACTGCCCAGTGTGCCCTCTTCGGTTCCACCATGAACTGACTTAGGGTATTAACATCATAATAGATGTCTGGCCTTGTCTTTACCAGATACATCAATGACCCTATGAGTTGTCTGTATAGTGTAAGATCAACTTCATCATCTTCGGACGTGTCGATTTTCCTCCAGTTGGTCATGGCCCTAAAATTGTCCATCTGAAATCTCTTCAGAATCTTTGTAGTGTATCTTCCTTGACCAAGGAAGATCTCCACATTCTGCTGCCAAAATTCCAACCCAAAAAAATAGTGCATTTTTCCCATATCCTTCATGTCAAATTCTTCATCTAAATTCTTCTTGCAATTTTTGATGAGCCTTGATGATCCTGTCAAGAACAGATCATCCACATACAATACCAGTATCAATGGCTCACTCCCTACTCTCATATATTAGAGATTGCGATCTGCATCACTGTTGACAAATCCCATCTTCTACAGGTAGCTGTCAATTCGACGATACCAGGCTCTGGGAGCTTGCTTCCATCCATATAATGCTTTATTCAATTTGCACACATGAGTTTTCTGATCATGTGTCTCAAAGCCCTTCGGTTGTTCTATATACACTTCTTCTATCACACCATTCAAGAATGCCATCTTGACGTCCATCTGGTGAATTTCCCGTCCCATCTACACAGCAAGGGATATCACAGACCTGATAGATGTGTATCTGGCTACCGAGGCGAAGGTTTCTTCATAATCTATTCCTTCCTTCTGAGCATACCCCATAATCTATTCCCCATAAACTTGAATTTAAATATCTCGATGTTGTCGTCTACAACATACTTGATCTTGTAGATCCACCTGGATCCTACAACTGATCTCTTCTGTGGTCTAGGTACCACTTCCCAGACATCATTTGTCATGATGGAACTATACTCTTCCACCATTGCATCAACCCACACCTGGTGCTGAGCTGCTTTCCGAAAATTGAAAGGTTCTCTGACTTGAGAAACTAAGGCTTGATACCTCTCAGGCTACTTAAAATGTCTCTTCTCATTCCGGGAATTCCGACAAAATCCTCTGCATCCTTCAGAATTTGTCGAAGTTCCCTGCTTGTTCTTCCACTAGTGGTGGGTGGATTTACTGGCTATCCTTCTTTCAAACCCTCGGGAGACCCATCCTTTGGATCACTATGCCTTGGAGAGGCAACTGAATTTTCCGTTGTTGGCTGTTGGGGCTGGACCAGGGGCTCTTCCTCTAACTGTGTAGCAGAAGGCAACTCTCGTGATCTTCTGAAGGATTTCTCCTCCATGAATTTAACATCTCTTCGCACCACTAC
This sequence comes from Pinus albicaulis, assembly GCA_034641835.2. Taxonomy (NCBI): domain Eukaryota; kingdom Viridiplantae; phylum Streptophyta; class Pinopsida; order Pinales; family Pinaceae; genus Pinus; species Pinus albicaulis. Next base: position 155,970 of record JAXQQM020063099.1, on the reverse strand, counting down.
TTTCCTGCTCTCAGGAATGTAGATGCGATAAGCCTTTGCATTCTCGTTGTATCCTACTAAATACCCCTTTTCAATAGTCATCTCCAACTTCTTCCTCTTCTCACTGGGTACATGACAGTAAGTTGTACTGTCGAAGATCCTAAAGTGACTCACTTCGGGCTTGCTGCCAGTGAAGACACTTTCTGGCGTGATCTTTCCCAATGCAGTGTGAGGAGTTCTGTTTTGAATGTAGACAGCTGTATTAGATGCTCCAGCCCATAGAAATTTGGGCATGTCTTGGTCATACAACATAGCTCTGGTTGCTTCAACAATAGTCCGGTTCTTCCTTTCTGCCACTCCATTCTGTTCTGGATTGTATGGAGCTGTCCATTCTCTTTTGATGCCTTCCATCGCGCAGAATCCAGTGAATTATTTATCTATGTATTCACCTCCATTATTTGATCGCAAGACCTTGATCTTCCTCCCTGTCAAATTCTCCAACAGAGCCTTAAACTCTTTAAATCGACTGAAGACTTCATCATTGGTCTTTACGAAGTAGATCTAGATTTTCTTAGAATGGTCATCAATGAAGGTCACGAAATATTCGGCACCACTAAGAGCTCTAGTGGACATTGGTCTGTAGATATCTGAATGTATTAGATCCAACACACCCTTGCCCCTATTGTTGCTTCTCTAATATGCTGCCTTGCCATATTTCCCCAATACGCTCCCCTTGCAGACATCATCCCTCTTGGTGCTCAGTTCTGGAACACCTGTGACAGTCTTCTGGAGAGTTCTCAATGCCCCATGATGCAAGTGCCCCATTCTTCTGTGCCATAGCTCATTCAGATCTGTTTCATATGTGCTGCCAACCAATGCCATTGGGGAATCAAGCTACAGCTTGTACAACTTGTTGCTTCTTACCCCAATTTGTGCCTTCTTCTTCCAACTGGGGTGCTTGACGTAGACTCTATTGCCAATAAAGTAGACGTCATATCCTCAGTTTTGAAGTTGTGACACTGAGAGTAGATTCATCCCCAAACCCGGCACATGCAGTACATTAGTGGCCCGAATTATGTTCCCTGCCTTGGTCTGAAAAACTATGGTACCTCTCCCAATGGGAGTGCACTTTTCTTTATTACCCCTGGTTATTTTGAAATTCATCTGCTCTTCTTAGTAGTCGGAAAAAAAGTTTCGTACTCTCGTCATGTGAGCAGAGGCTCCGTTGTCAATATACAAAACATCTGAGGACGTAGTGCTTGATACACAAGCAAAATCTTCCTCTAGTCTGGATACCAATACAGATACATCGTGATCCATCTGTTCTATCGTGCTTCTTCCCCCTCTTGGAGAATTGCGTGAATCCTTTTGTGTTGTTGCTGCAATAGTAGATCTCCGTTCACTGATAGATGCCCCCTCTCTGTTATTCATCTTTGGCTTTGATACCATGTGAAAATTACAAACAGTTGCAATGATAGATTTATTTCTCCTACTTATTATTTCAATAAGTTATTATTCAGAAATATTCCGGAAAATATCGAAATAAATACTACTGCAGCATTGAAAATTATATATGCAAAGAAATAAACAGTAGATAACATAAGCACAAGAATCAATCACATGTACACAGTTATTTTTGGACAATTGTCCCTGGAAAAACCCAATGTGGGAAAACCGATGCAGCAGATGAGGGTTTTATTAATTCTTCAGAAAATGATATCTTTACAGGGAAAATATTCGGCAGATAAATTATGAACAACCTAAGACTGAATATCTAGCTTACTCGGACAATTTTCTGACATCCAAAATAGCCGCTGCAAGCCCCTGCGTGATTCTCTACGCAGTCCCAGTGTTGGACTGCGTGAAACTACATGGAGACTATGTGTGGTCTCTGCGCTGCAGCCTCAAGCTGCCTCCAGTGACCCGCTGCTGCTCTCCGACCTTGATCTCGATCACCCCTGATCTCCTCCTTCTGATCCTACAACTTCTCGCCCTGCAACTCTCCCAGTGTGATCAAATTCTACATTAGAATGGATCTCCTTTGGGCACTGAGTGTGTGCCTTGCTTATTTTCCAAGTGACACTCAAGCCTTCTTTTATAATCTTCCTGTTGGAGAACCACCGGTCCAGATTAGAATATTAATCAATGGCTAAGATTAAATCTTGACTTGATCTATGTTTTCTAGAAGATTCACACTCTGAATTATTAATACCCTTTAATTATTTCATTTCCCTAAGTTTGGACTTAGGGTCTCCATTAAAAATAATTAATTATTTTAATAAGTCTTGAACCAAGCGGAATTTCCACAAACTGTTTCTGGGTTCTTTGGAATGTTGTTGTCCAAGCCTCCCTGCAAAGTTTGAGACTTGGAACACTTTTGGATGCTACAAAAATCAACACTCTGTTGTGATGTTTCCTTCTGTACCGTTGCCCATGACACTGCCTCATTTGTACTGCAGCTCCCTCTCAAATTTTTCACTTGCCCATTTTTGCTACTAAAACGCATTCTTGATCATCCCCATCTTCTCTCTGAACTAAACAAACTTTGTTCTTCCCAGTGCCTTAGTAAGGATGTCTTCCACCTATTCTTCTGTCGCAGTGTACTGCAATTGTACAGATCCCCACCACACACGGTCTTTGATAAAAAGACACCTAATGTCAATGTGCTTCGACCAATTATGAAACACAAGATTCTTAGAGAGCTTGATGCAACTCTAATTATCACATAGAAAGTTGGTCGCTTCCATATTTTCCTTGAGTAGATTCACAAGCAACTTTTTAAGCCATATGGCTTCACACGAAGCTATGCTAGCTGGCATATATTCCGCCTTAGCTGAGCTCAGAGCTACAGAATTTTGTTTCCTACTGCACCAGGAAGTCATCCCTAATCCAATATTGAAACAATAACCACTGGTACTTTTCCAATCTACTGAACTTCCAACCCAATCTGCGTCAGTAAACCCACTCAGTCTGATGTCATTGCCTCAGTTATATCTTAATTCATGCTCAATTGTTCCTCATATGTATGTGAGAACATGCTTGGTTGTTTCCCAATGTGCCCTCCTTGGTTCCACCATGAACTGACTGAGGGTGTTGACAGCGTAACAGGTGTCTGGTCTAGTGTTGACCAGATACATCAGGGACCCTATGAGCTGTATGTACAAGGTAGGATTAGCCTCATCATCTTCGAATGCATCAATCTTATTCCAGTTGGTGATCATTGGAGCATCCATGGGTCTACAATCCTGCATCCTGAACCTGTTCAAAATTTCTGTAGCATATCTCCCTTGACCTAGGAAGATTTCACCCTTCTATTGCCAAACTTCCAACCCCAAAAAATAATGCATCAGTCCCAGATCCTTAATGTCAAATTTTGCATCTAGGTTCTCCTTGCAATCTGTATGAGCCTAGACGAACCTATCATGAATAGGTCATCCACATATAGCACCAGTATCAGAGGCTCATGCCCTACTGTCAGAGAGTAGAGATTAGGATCTGCGTCACTCTTGACAAATCCCATCTTCTGCAAGTAACCCTCAATTCGACTGTACCAAGCTCTAGGTGCTTGCATAAGTCCATCAAGGCTTTCTTAAGCCTACATACATGAGTCTTTTGCTCTTGCGTCTCAAAGCCCTCTGGTTGTTCTTCTATCACCCCATTCAAGAATGTAGTTTTGACATCCATCTAGTGAATCTCCCACACCATCTGCACTGCAAGGGATATCATGGATCTAATAAAAGTATATTTGCTACTGGGGCGAAGGTTTCTTCATAGTCTATCCCTTCCTTCTGAGCATACCCCTTAGCCACGAACTTGGCTTTATATTTTTCCGCGCTGCCATCTGCAGCGTATTTGATCTTGTAGATCCATCTCGAACCCACAATTGATCTATCCCGAGGCCTAGGAACCACTTCCCAAACATCATTAATCATGATGGAACCATATTCTTCAACCATTGCATCTACCCATACTTGATGTTGAGTTGCCTCCTGGAAACTAGAGGGTTCCCCAACCAGAGCTACAAAGGCTTGGTACCTTGTCAGGTTGTCTATGCTGCCTCTTCTCATTTCTAGGAGCTCCGACAAACTCCTTTGTGTGCTCAGAATCTGTTGTAATTCCCGGCTCGTTCTTCCGCTGGTAGTGGGTGGATATTCCTGCTCCTCCTCCTATGAATTCTCCTGAGATAATACTCTTGGATTCTTCTGTCCTAGAGAAGCACTGGTGTTGGTTTCAGCTGGACCAATGGATCATCCTCTGATTGCGTTTCGGAAGGCATCTCTTGGAATTTCCTGAAAGCTTTATCCTCCATGAACTTCACATCCCGTCGTACTACAATCTTCCTACTGTCAGGAAGATTGCCAGTATGGCAGTATGCCAAACTAACAAAAATCTTGAAATGTCTCACTTCTGGCTACCTGCCAGTGAAGACACTCTCTGGTGTAATCTTACCTAGTGCTCTGTGAGGAATCATATTCTGAAGATACACAGTTGTACTGCATACTTCTGCCAATAGAAATTTGGGCATATCTTGATCATACAACATTGCCCTCGCTCCTTCAACAATAGTTCTATTCTTCCTCTCTGCAACTCCATTATGCTCCGAATTATATGGAGCAGGTCCACTCTCTTCCGATGTCTTCCCTTGTACAAAAATATGTGAAATTTTAATCAATATATTCTCCACCATCATCTGAACGCAATATCTTTATCCTCTTCCCTATCAGATTCTCAACCAGAGCTTTCAATTCTTTGAATCGATCAAAGACCTCATCCTTGGTCTTTAGAAAGTAGATCCAAGTTTTCCTGGAATGGTCATCAATGAAGGTGACGAAGTATTCAGCACCACTAAGAGCTCTGGTGGTGTTAAAATTGGACAACTAGGTCCAAACTCCATGTTGTGATGCTCAGATGAAGACACCAATATTTTTATTGGGTTCCTCTTTCGAAGAGGTGCAAGATCAATCTAAAGATCATCTTGATCCGATGAGCAGAACATTTATTTTGAATTTATTTTTAATACTTTCAAAATATGTGCAGGTCGGCCTTAAGGTTTTACACCCCCAGCAGATGTGTCACACACCCTCAGTGATTGATATAAATAGAGTCAACGTTGGAGGACATTTCAATCATCTCATCCTCACACAACATCTCCTCTTCTGATTTAGTACGAGCTCCTTGGAGGCAGTTTCAGTTCACACGTGGGAAAGAAGGACGAAGAGGTGTTGCTGCCGGTGTTGTTGCCGTTGCTGCCGTTGTTGCTGTTCCTGTTGCCGCTGCTGCCGGTGTTGTTGCCGTTGCTGCCGGTGTTGTTGCCGTTGCTGCTGTTGTTGCCGTTGCTGCCGGTGTTGTTGCCGTTACTGTTGCCGTTGCTGCCGCTGTTGTTGCCGTTGTTGCCCTTGTTGTCGGTGTTGTTTCCGTTGCTGCCATTGTTGCCGGTGTTGCTGCCATTGTTGTCGTTGGGGAAACGTTGACTTTTCTGGGGTTGACTTTGAGTTGACCATGTGGCTGTTTTGAGGGTTGTTGTGACACATGCTGGGTTGGCTGACCAAGGAGACTTTGCTGGTTGAAGCATCCTGTTGACCGCCGTAACGCACCACCACATTTTTTTGTTTCTGGTTTGTCTTATATAGATCCATTGGTATGTTCTATCAGCATTTTACTTGATTGTTTATGTGATTGTTGTGGTGAAAAGTAAAGTTGCATCAAGAATAGAACATCTACATAAATTTACATGGTATCAGAGTTGAGGTGAAGACAAGCCCTACTTTATAGCAATCACCGAAGAAAAAAATGGGTTCCACAAACTATGGCTTCAAGGAGGATGACAAGTTAACTGGGAAGGATGACTTCCATGCTTGGAAGATGATATTGGATCTTCAGTTGGAAGACCAAGATGTCATGGACTATGTGCAGGGTAAAATCCAAGAATCTCCATCCACTGTTACTGCTACTACCAAAACAAAGTACAAGAAGGGGGAGATAAAAGCAAAGCTGATTATCAGGGAATCCATTCATAAAAGTCTAGTGGCCTACATCTCTGAGTTGGGCACATCCAAAGAGATGTATGATAAATTGGTCCTCATGTTCAAGGCCAACAATGCAAATCAAGTACTATTCTTCAAGAATCAATTGAAGAATCTAAAGAAGGGCAGGGATGAGTCTATCCAATCATACTTTCTGAAGCTGACCGAGATCAGGAACAATCTGCTAGCTATTGGGGAGACAATAGTTGATCGAGAGATGGTACTCACTGCACTTGGAGGGCTCTCATCCAAATGGCATGTGTTCAACACTACCATTCTAAATAATAATGTGATACCTGACTTTGACGAAGTACTGTCAAGATGCATCAAGAATGAAGGAGTATGGAAATGAAGGAAATGCTGCATACGCTACTCATTCTAGAAAGAAGAACTTTGGTGGTCCAAAGTACAAAGGAAAAGCAGGGACCCAAGGAAAGAAGGGCAAGTGTTTCACTTGTCATAGGCCAGGTCACTATGGTAGAGAATTCCCTTTCAAGAAGGATTCTCCTGATGATGATGATAACAACAACAACCAGAGGGATGATAATCAAAGGAACAACAGGTTCTAGGGAAAGAGAAAGGCTCCCTCCCGCGGAAATGATCAACCTTTCAAAAGGTCAAGAAATTCCAGGTATGAGGAATCAAATGTTGTTGATAAAAGAAATGAATACACTCTTGTATTTGCCCTCTCCATTGTATCTCCACCCGACACTATGGATGTCTGGTTGATAGATAGTGATGCCTCAAGGCACATCACTGGGTTCAAGGAAGCAATCTTTGATATGGTTGAGAATGATACTAATCTGGAAATTATCCTTGGAGATAATGCCACATATCCCATGAGAGGGACAGGGACTGTGACCCTCCACTTGTCTCAAGGTCAAGTCCTCCACTTGAAGGATGTACTCTATGTACCTAATTTGAAGAAGAACCTCATGTCTATATCAGCCATGGAAGACAAAGGTTTCAATGTGGCCTTCATTGATGGAAAGGTGCGCATGTGGAAAGAAGAGCTTCAAGGAAGCTGTGATGTTTGGGTATAGAATTGATACACTCTACCAGGGTGGAGGAAGTCCACTGGGAGCAATGACATGAGATGCTATTCGACAGACCGATAATGGCACTGAATATGAGACAAACGAGTTTAAGAACTTTTTCAGAGGAGCTAGCATCAAGAGGGAGACCACAGTGTTTGTGGGCTACAACTAAACTTCGAAGGCCTATAGATTCTATGTGCCTGGTCAAAGGAAAGTGGAGATATGCCACGATGTCACCTTTGATGAAGATGCTTCCCTGAGGAAAGTAGTCAATCTTCTGAGATCTGAGGAAGATCATGAAGTAAGGCTTGGAAATCACGAGGAACCGAAGGATGAGGTGATGGCTGATGTTGAAGGACCAATGGACCCGATTGGTCCACCTCCTTCACTGGGAAAGAGACCATCATGGCTCAGGGACACTCTCGAGGATGCTGAGGGACATATGGCCCCAAGGGGGACATTCCGTGAAAGTAAGAAGCCAAGTAGATACCAAGGGTATCTAGCAGCCATGAGTACTATTGTACAATCTGAGCCTGGATCTTTTTGAGGAAGTCGTAAAGCATCAAGTCTGGAAAGATACTATGCACGAAGAGTATGAGTCCATAATGAAGAATGATGTCTGGGATGTGGTTCCTAGACCAGAGGACAAAGCAGTTGTCACTTCAAAATGGCTCTACAAGATCAAGCATGGATCTGATGAAAGTGTTGAAAAGTTCAAGGCAAGATTCGTTTCTCGTGGCTTCTCTCAAAATGAAGGCATAGACTATGATGACATATTTGCACCTGTGACCACCATCCGATCTATCATAGCCCTTGCTGCTACGCAAGGATGGAATCTTCATCAGATGGATGTGAAGACCGCACTTCTGCATGGTGCAATAAAGGAAGAGGTGTATGTGGAGCAACCTCTGGGGTTTGAAGTCCAGGATCAGGACACCCATGTCTGCAATTTGAAGAAAGCCCTCTATGGGTTGAAGGAAGCAGCAGAGCTTGGTACGAGAGGATAGATAGCTACCTGATGAAGCTGGGCTTCACTCGTAGTAATGTTGATTCGAACCTTTACTTCAAGGTTCATAGAGAGAAGCCTCTCATTCTGGTGTTGTATGTAGTCGACCTCTTCTTGACAGGTGCTGACCCTCTCATTCATCAGTGCAAGAGGGAGCTCACTGCTGAGTTCGAGATGAAGGACCTAGGAATGATGCACTATTTCCTAGGCCTAAAGGTCTGGCAGAGACTTGGCGAGATTTTCCTTTCTCAAGGAAAATTCATTGTGAAGCTTCTGGAAATTTTTAGTATGGTGGACTGCAAGTCCGTGTTGACACCAATGGAGCTCAACTTCAAGAAGTTGAGTGGCAGCGCTGCTGGGCCTATGTTAGCAAATCCTACTGAGTATCGTCAACTCGTAGGGGCCTTGATGTTCTTAGTGAACACACGTCCGGACGTATGTTGTGCAGTGAACACTTTGAGTCAACACATGGTTGATCATAACATTCACTGGGTTGGTGCCAAGAAACTCTTGAGATATCTCTGAGGCACGATAGACCATGGGCTGAGATACACTGTCGGGAGTATGACACTCCATGGATATACTAATGCTAATTGGGCTGGCAGTGTGGTGGATTGCAAGAGCACATCTGGATGCTACTTCACACGTAGATCTGCTTCGGGCAGGAAACTGATTGCGGTAGCCTTGAGCACCGCTGAGGCCGAATACATTGTAACATGTATGGCCTGTTGTGAAATCACTTGGTTGCGAAAGCTCTTCGGTGAGCTGTTCGAGCATGTGCTAGATGCCACTATTATCCTTTGTGATAACTAGAGGGGGATTTGTTTGTCATAGAATCCCGTGTTCCACGATCGATCCAAGCATGTTGATGGCTGGTACCACTTTATCCGGGATATGGTACAGTGAGGCGCCATAAGGCTCGATCATAGGAACTGATGAGCAGGTCGCGAATATTCTCACTATGCCCTTGGGGAAGGTCATGTTCCTAACCTTCCGTGAGAATCTTGGAATCGTGGAATGACCCTATTCTGAGGGTCCTGTTGGACAATGAGCTCTGGGAGCTTTGGGGGGATTTGGGGATGGCTTCTCGAAGCTATAAGCAACCACAAGGCTAGGCTTTCCGAACCTTGTTGGTGTGCTTGGGCCCCACCGTGATGATTGAGTTGGTTCGCCTCTCATGATTTGTGCCCCGTATGCATCCTACCCATTTGAGTTCTGGACTCATGGGAAGTACCTCTCATTTGGCCAATGAGGTGGGAAAAGCTAGAGATTATTAGCAAAGACTGATGGACACATCAGAGATTGTCGTACTCTCTATCTAGGATGACATCTGTCCAACCACTTGATCTGGGATCAAGTCTAGTGAGGTTTCGGACCTCCTACTGACTTCGGGTTAGATAAACCAACTTCGAGTTGGTATGTGACTCTTTAAGTCCATATAAGGTTTTAGACCTCCAACTGACTTTAGGTCAGTGAGACTAACGTCAGGTTAGTATATATGACTCTCTTGAGTCCAAGCGAGGTTTCAGACCTCCTACTGACTTCGGGTCAGGTAAACCAACTTCGGGTTGGTATGAGACTCTTTGTGAGTCTGATAGAGGTTTCAGACCTCTGGGCTGAATCTGTCAGCTGGGGAATGATGTCTTTGTGACTGACCCACTTCTGTTCTGAAATAAAGAGGCCAGCAAAGCAAGTTACAGCGGGATGACGCACGATGTTTGATTGCACATGTGGATGGAGTTCTCCCTAGTTGAGAGGGAGTGTTAAAATTGGACAACTAGGTCCAAAATCCATGTTGTGATGCTCAGATGAAGACACCAATATTTTTATTGGGTTCCTCTTTCGAAGAGGTGCAAGATCAATCTAAAGATCATCTTGATCGTTAGAGCGAGAACATTTATTTTGAATTTGTTTTTAATACTTTCAAAATATGTGCGAGTCGGCCTTAAGGTTTTACACCCCCAACGGATGTGTCACACACCCTCGGTGATTGATATGGAAGGCAAAGTTGGAGGACATTTCAATCATCTCATCCTCACACAACATCTCCTCTTCTGATTTAGTACGAGCTCCTTGGAGGCAGTTTCAGTTCACACGTGGGAAAGAAGGACGAAGAGGTGTTGTTGCCATTGCTGCCGTTGTTGCCGGTGTTGCTGCCATTGTTGCCGTTGGGGCAACGTTGAATTTTCTGGGGTTGACTTTGAGTTTACCATGTGGCTGTTTTGAGGGTTGTTGTGACACATGCTGGGTTGGCTGACCAAGGAGACTTTGCTGGTTGAAGCATCCTGTTGACCGCCGTAACGCACCACCACATTTTTCTATTTCTGGTTTGTCTTCTATAGATCCACTGGTATGTTCTATCAGCATTTTAATTGATTGTTTATGTGATTTCTATGGTGAAAAGTAAAGTTGCATCAAGCATAGAACATCTACATAAATTTATAGGTGGACATTGGTTCACAGATGTCTGAGCGTAGTAGTCCCAAGACACTCTTAGCTCTATTGTTGCTCCTGGGGTAAGCTGCCTTGGCGTACTTACCTAGTACGCATCCTCTACAAACATCATCTCACTCGGTGCTCAATTTTGGAACTACTGTGACAGTCTCTTTGAGAATTCTTAGAGCCCCATGGTGTAAGTGCTCCATTCTTCTGTGCCATATCTAATTCAAATCCTTCTCACCACTGCTGCTTATTAGTACCATTGGAGGTTCGAGTTGTAACTTATACAGTTTGTTGTTCCTGACTCCGATTTGTGCATTCTTTTTCCAACTCGGGTGTTTGACATATACTCTCTTGCCAATGAAGTATACGTCATAGCCCTTTTTTTGAAACTAAGACACAAAGATTAAGTTCATCCCCAAACCAGGCACATGCAACACATTGGTAGCCCGAAGCCTATTCCCTTCTTCAGTTTGAAAAAATACAGCACCTCTTCCAATAGGGGTACATTTCCCCTTATTGCCCATGGTGATCTTCAAGTTCATCTGTTCTTCTTGGTAGCTCGAGAAACATTCTCGTATTCTCGTCATATGTGCAAAAGCTCCACTATCAATATACCAAATCTGTGAGGAAGGAGAGTTTGACAAGCAAGCGAACTCTTCTTCCAATATGGAAGCCAATACAGAGATGTCATGATCCAACCTTTCTTCCATGCATTTCTCTTTCTTCGGAGAACTGCGTGAACCCTTTCGAGTTGCTGCTCCAACAACATCAAGACTTCGTTCCATTGCAAAATCTCCAATCTTAGTACCCGATCTCAACTCTGATACCACGTGAAAATTTCAAATCTGAAATTCTACTACAGTTACTGATTTATTTCTCCTACTTATTTTTCACAATAAGTTATTTACAATAAACCCTTTAGTAAATTTTAAAATAAATTCTACTGCAGTTATCACACAAGTACATATGGAGAAAATAACAGTGAAATACAAGCACAAGAATCAATCACATCGACATAGTTATTTTTGGACAATTGTCCCCGGAAAAACCCAATGTGGGAAAATCAGTGTAGTAGATGAGGGTTTATACATTAACCTTCAATAATAATTTCTTTACAAGGAATGACTGAGAAAATTCCAAGAAAACACGTGAGATAATTTTCTCCCGATCTTCAGAGAATTTCTGACACCTGAGAGGCTCACTAACCTTCACTGCGTCACCTTTGTGTGATTCCCTGCATAGAGATTGTGTGAGACTGTGTTGTCCCTCTGTGCTGCCCCTCTGCCCTTCTGCATCCTTCTTCCTCGAGCTCTGTCTGCTGTTGAAACCCTCTGCTTCCTCTGCCCTGCAACTCTCCCTTTGAAATCGAATTCTCAATTCTGAAGAATCGACTTCCCTCGTGTTACTGATTGTATGCTCGGCTTGCTTTCTAAATGGCCCTCAAGCCTTCCTTTATAATCTTCTCATTGATAAATCAACGCCCCAGATTAGAAGTCTAATCAATGGCTAAGATTAAATATTGACTTGATCTTCATTCTTTAGAAGATTCACACTCTGTTTTATTAATACCCATTAATTATTTAATTTCCCTAAGTTTAGACTTAGGGTCCCCTTTAAAATAATTAATTATTTTAATAAAAACATGAACCGAGTAGGATTTTCTAGAGGTAGGCCAATACTACCCAAAAGGACCGAACATAGAAAGAGGACGGAAAACTACCAGTTAGCTTCTAGAAGAGCTGGGAGCCTGCCTCATCAATGAAAGAAAGGTAAAGGCCCTTACCCTATCCCCTAAAAGTTTTCAATGAATTTCACCTCGTGGAATATATGAGGACTTAACGGTCCTAGAAAGAAACGATCAATCCAAGAAACCAAGATTGACCTGGACAACCTCACTATGATCCAAAAAACATGCTTCAAAAACTACAATCATATGGAAATTTCTACGACTAGAACGATAGGGGGTATAATGATTTTGTGGAAGAGCTCAGTATTCGAGCTCACAACATCGGCTGCCACCAAACACCCTTTGACGATTGTTCTGAAAATAACAGGCACCAATGACAACATATTTGTCACCAACATTTACGCGCTCGAGAGAGCAGTTGAGAGAATCAGCATGAACCAAATGCTGAACTCCTTCCACCACACTTACAAAATTATAGCAGGGGACTTCAACATGGTGGTCAACCGAGGGAAAAAAAAGAGGGCATTCAGAAATTGGAAAAATACTCAAAGGCATTCCAAGCCACCATTAATGACTCGCTATAGACAAGCCAAACATCCTTCTGATCCAAGAAACCAAGATTGACCTAGACAAACTCACTATGATCCAAAAAACATGCTTCAAAAACTATAATCATATGGAAATTTCTACCACTAGAATGATAGGGGGTACAATGACTTTGTGGAAGAGCTCAGTATTCGAGCTCACAACATCGGTTGCCACCAAACACTCTTTGACGATTGTTCTGAAAATAACAAGCACCAATGACAGCATATTTGTCACCAAAATTTACGCGCCCGAGAGAGCAGTTGAGAGAATCAGCGTGAACCAAATTCTGAACTCCTTCCACCACACTTACAAAATTATAGCAAGGGACTTCAACATGGTGGTCAACCTAGGGAAAAAAAAGAGGGCATTCAGAAAGTGGAAAAAGACTCAAAGGCATTCCAAGCCACCATTGATGATCGCCACTTGATAGAAATCCCTACGAAAAATCAAACCTTCACTTGGAACAATAGGCGAGGAGGATAAAGACAGATCACCTCTAGACTGGACTGATTCCTCCTCTTCAGGGAAATCTACCTCACCTCCTGGGAAATGGAGGCCAGGATCCTCCACCGATTGGCTCGGACCACTGGCCAATATCACTGAATATCCACATCTCAACCGGACAAAAAAATAAACCTTTCCGATTTGAAGCATTCTGGCTCGACCATCTAGAATTCATGGAAAAAATGAGGGAATGGTGGGAAACCCCTGAACCCCAACATGGAAACAAAATGTTTAAATTCTAGCAAAGATTGAAATTCATTAAAGCAGAGATCAGGGTATGGAACAAAAAACGTTTAGAAACATCACCTCAAAAGAAATATTGCTAGAATTAAAACAAGAGGCTCTCTAGCAACAAATTATAAGCAAGGGCATCAATGAATACAGGAAGTAGGAGGAACCTCAACTCCAAAAAAACTGGGAGGAAAGGGTAGCTCAAGAGGAAAAATTATTGCAACAAAAATCCCGCATCAACTGGCTGAAATGCGGGGAATGGAATTAAGCATTCTTTCACCCTACAATGATTCAACACAGAAGACACAATAGGATTTTGGGCTTAAAAACCAGCGAGGGTAATATCATCCATGCCCATGAGGAGATTGAATATGAACTCAACCAGTACTTCGGCACGTTCCTCACAAAAACTGCAAACACAGGTCAACAACTATAAAGGAAATAACTACAAACATGCCGACCATCCTCACGAAGGATAATAACCAAATGCTTCTGAGAAAAGTCTCTCTACAGGAGGTCGAGGAAGTGGTTATGTCTATGCCCAATGGAAAGGCGTCGGGCACGGATGGCTTTACCACAGAATTCTTCAAATTTTGTTGGCTATTGATAAAGGAAGAGGTCCACGACCTGGTTGAGGAATCTCACATACAAAAATCGGTCTTAAAATCTTTGAATGACACTTTCCTCACCCTGATTCCCAAATCTGAAGGAGTTGATTCCCTTGACAAATTCAGGCTAGTAGCTCTTTGCAATCTTATCTACAAGATTATATCTAACGTCTTGGAAAACAAGATAAAAACGATTCTACCTCTCCTCATCTCTCAGCGTCAATCTGAGTATGTGGAAGGAAGACAAATTCTAGACAACATTATTTCTCACAGGAAATCATTCACTCCCTCAAGGCATAGAAGAAACCGGGAATGCTGATGCAACTAGACATGTCCAAAGATTTTGACAAAATCAACTGGGAATATATGAGAGGGGTCCTGGAGGCTTTCGGATTTCAGAAAGACTGAATCAAATGGATCATGGCTATGGTCTCAGGTGCATTCTTCTCTATCCTCTTAAATGGCTCCCCCTACCAAACTTTTAGCCCTCCTCGAGGCATCAGACAAGGTGATCCCATCTCCCCCTTCCTCTTTGTTATTATCGCTGAGGGGCTTAGTTGATCCATCTCAGCAGCCTCCTCTCAAGGGGGCATCACTGACATCAAGATTTATACTTCCATTCCCCCCTCTACCCACTAGCAATTTGTAGATGACACGCTCCATATGGGCACCCCCAGAGTCAAAGAAGCCCGCTCCTTCAAATCCATTATGGCTGAGTTTTTCATGCCTTTGGAACCTCCATTAATGTGGACAAATCAAAACTGTTTTTCCTAAATACCCCCCTACCTATCCAAAGAAACATAGCCAGGATCCTAGACTTCAAAATCTGGAGGTTCCCTTCTAAATACTTGGGTGTCCCACTCACTGACAGACCTCTGGAAAAATATAATTCGGAGAACCTTACAGCTAAATTGGAAAACAAACTTGCCAACTGGACATTCCGGGCTCTAAACTTAGCTGGTCGCTTGGTGTTGGTTTAGTCGGTTCTGCAAGCCATCCCTCATTATTTGCACTTGGCCCTGGCAGGCCCTAAACCCATCTCCAACCATATTAGAAATATCCAATGGAATTTCGTTTGGAAAGGAACTGAGAAAAAGGGGGAATGGGCACTGGTTGCTTGGGACAAAGTTGCAAACCCAGAAAAGAGGGGGGTCTCGGCCTAAGAGACTCGAAAATTTTAGGAAAAGCTTTGGGAGCCAAAACTTGGTGGAGATGGATAACCAACCCACACTCCCCTTGGGGTAGGTTATGGAAAACTAAATATGCCCCTTCCCATCACCATGATCTTCTTATCAAACTAAATGGCTCGCTCAAAGGCTCTGTTATCTGGAACCAAACTTGGGAAAACACAGAAATCATCTAAAACCATTGCTTTTGGGAAATTGGCAATGGAGATAAAGCTTTGTTCTGGGATGATGACTGGCAACAGTGCCCGAAGCTGAACTAAGAGAAATTCACCCAGATAAAGACAAGTATGGAAAACAAGGGCAAGACAAAGGTCAAACGTTACTGGAAGACAAATAACGGGGAAACAGGCTGGAGGGAATGACTTGTTGATGAAGACTGGAATTATGAAGACTTCCTCTTTGCTTAGCAGAAACTCTCAGATGAACTAAATCAAAGGCAGATAATAGCATAAATCGATGAGGACAAGCTAAGATGGGGGAAAAATTCAATGGGACACTTCAACATCAAGGAGGCTTAAGGATATGCGATGTCTCCCAACCTCAACCCACTTGAGAGAAAATGCAAACTCTGTGGGATAGAAAGCAATGGCAAAAAATATCTATATTCCTCTAGCTAGTCATGCACAAGAAGATCTTGACTTGGGACAATTTAAAAAATAAAGGCTTCATTGGACCCTCTAGGTGTCTTTGTGAAGAAAATGAGGAGACTACAAACCAACTGCTAAATGAGTGCCCCTATGTCAACAACATTTGGAACTGGGCTTATTTGGTCTTTCAGGCCTCTGACAGGGACCCCTCCTCCATCCTCAACACCATAGATCACTAGAGATCATCTTTCTCTAGTCAGCCCCTGAACAATAGAGCCTGGAATCTCCTCCCGTGATCATTTGTTGGTCTCTCTGGAAGGAAAGGAATTCCAAAACCCTCAGGGATACGAATAAGCAGGAAGAAAGGGTTCTCTCCCTCATCAAACAAACTATCAGAGAAATGGTGGCCCATTCAAAGCTGGAGGCTCCCCCTAACTCTTTGTCTTGGGAAGATCTCAGAATCTTGTCCCTTCTGGATATTCCCATTTCCCTCCTACCCCTGGTCTCCCAGAATTCATCTTTGTAGGGATCTGAGGAATCCTGGGTTCCATCGGAGACATGCACTCTCAAGTTGAATTACGACGGGGCGACGAAGGGCAACCCGGGGAAGACTAACTTCGGAGGGGTCTTCAAAAATTCACAAGGAAACATTATCTAGATTTATGTTGGTAGCCTGGGAACTACCACTAACAATGCTACAGAACTGCATGCTCTAGAGCATGGTCTTACCATTGCCAAAACCCAAAACATAGCACCTCTGATCATAGAGGGTGACTCGAAGCTGGGCACTATCGCAAGCAGGAAATTACATCAGGGAATGGTGGCATCCAGAGTATCAGACAACTGGCACCTCACAAAATCCTTAACAGGATTAAACGCCACATCGACTGTGCTACTGGTCTCCACTTTCAAGCTGACAGGAGAAGTGCTAACAGTTTGGCAAGCAGGTTAGCCAACAAAGGGATGGGGGGACCACAGAGTTTGCGCTATATGGTTTGGTATGAGTAAGAGGAGGGATGACTGCAACAACAATGCACGTATCTAAACATCACGGACCACCAACGTGAGGGTCCTAGCGGCACCGACACCACCGATCGCTACTTTCTTCTGGATAATACAGTTATTAATGATCCGACAGACGCTTTAAGGCACCGAGTTACCACTGAAAGCATGGATCAAGAGTTTGAATCGATCCCTGACCCAGGTCTCACCTAGGCCAGGGAGAACCTTTACAACAAGTCGATTGAGATTTACTGGTAGCTCAAAATTAACCTTGGTCTGGCTATGCAAGATCAAGACGAGATGACTAAAACTCTGGAGAATAAAATCGATATGCTCATCAACAAATTTGTGGTTTATGTGGAGGCCATTCATCACTGCAAATTCATAACCAAGGACTCCCACCGTTTTGCTATGCAAAAGAAGCGCACTCACACCGGTGGGCTTTCGCCAAGCATCAAGAAAGAAATGGCAGGTGCTGTTAGGGTCCCGTGATTTGGCCGATTGGCTAGCCAAATGACGATGTAACATCAAACCAAGCTTTGGAGCCCAAGGACCTAGCCTTCCTGGACTCAGAGAGGGCTCTCTCTGTATGTGTAGAAGATGTCGGTGTGTTTACTTGCGATGTTCTGATATTAGGCTAGTTATGAAGTGTGTTTTTGGTTTTTTAGTTTTTAAGTTTGTGAGGGATGAAACTGATCAAATACATAAACTGGATAACAAGATGTAGATAAATTGGGCTATGGGGTCAAACAGATCAAGGAAGCTATGAAGTGATGATGTAAAGCTGCTGTAGGGCCGATTTGATTCACAATAGAAGGGATCTCTGGGCAAAATGGAGTAAATGAACAATAAGTTGGTGAAAGACAAGGGATTTCAAGTGCGAACTAGTTAATAGCAGACATAAACATGTAATAGCAAGCCATTAATCATGCTAGGAATAACTATAAGCTAATCAATACATAGAAATCAAACATTCCAGCCATACATAGAGGTATAAGACCCTCTAACTTCGGGAAATAGCTATCAGACTTTGGGGAAAACACATGAGACAAACTAACAACTCATAAACTATGCCGGAACGCCTAAACATAGTCTCTAAGTCATTGAGCACTTGGACAAATAAGTTTTCATAGTTTTAGGCAAAGGGCTAGATCGGGACTAGGCCTCCTTGGTTCAACAAAATGATCAACAAATCAGTCAAAGAGAAAGTTTTATGGACAGAACTATGGGCAGATGATAGGTAAGTAGGGCAAACCATACATCCTACTTAACATACATGGAACTGATGAATAAAACTTAGCAACAATACCTTAGGTTACTAAAGAGCAGCTAAGAATTCTTTAGCATAACTAAGGGAGAAGAAAACATCAAGCTATGAAGATTCAGGGATTTTGAGGTGCCTCCATGGGCATGTCTCAAAATCAATCTTTACTGATCTATAGCAGCAAAAAAAATGAAATATGAGTGAAAACTAGAAGACAAAACACATTAAGAAGCACTATACCATTCTACCATGTCAAGGAATCCATCAACAAGCCTTCAACATTCCTCAAAAGCATCCAAGAGGCGGTCCAAAAATCATAACTCAAGTGTATTCTTCAAAGCTCATATGACCAATGCATTAATTCTTCTCTCAAGTTCAGCCTCTGATTTACAATGAGAACCATGGGATAAATAGGCTAGAGGGAGGAAAACCTCATGGAGCAACTAGCTATCCCATTGGCCAAGTCAAAATATCTAAACTTGTCCTTGAGGCTTTGCAAAGCCCAAGGCACAAAATATCTAATAAAATATCTAAAAAATTGCTAAAAACGGAAATTATATTGACTTTACATGATTTTCCCATGATAAAAATAGCCTAACGCACATTTGGGAAAAACAGATTTTTGGAGTTCAAAAATTGCAAAAATACTTCATATTTATGCCTGAAAAAGGTCCCCTGACTTGCTGGATGCAAATGGAAGCCTTCCCGATGTCGAAATGAGGCTCATGATGGCTCGTTGGAAAGCTCTCTGTGTCTGCTTTCCAATGCGAGTGGAATCATCTCAATCTGATCTCTGAAAGTCCCTCAAAACTGTACCTGTGTGCAAAAACCCAGAAAATAGCAGGCTGCTGATATGGCGGGCAGAATGTGCAAAATGAGGCTGTTTTTCGCCAATTTGAGGGGGCGAATGATCTTCAAATGCCATGAAAATCGCTGGAGACCTGCTCATGGAATTATGGCATCCATCCGTATCATCCTCCTTCCTTGAAAACTCATCAAACTGACATGGCGAATTTATAGTTTTTGGCCAAAAACCCAAAAAATGTAAAAAAACAAAAAGTTTCGAAATAGGCCCAGACAACATGACCCAAAAGGTCCACTGAAGACATGTGGAAAGTACAGAATTTGATATCGAGGGCTGATGTGCTTTTTGCTTCTTTCCGTGCTGGGCGCCTCTCCTTCAATTTCTTCAATTTTTCTTGTGCCACCTTCAATTTGCGCCTGGCAAATTGATTTAGCTTCTGAAAGTGAAGAGTTCTCTTTCTCTGTAGCTCAAGATCCCTGTTTTCCTTCTCAAGCTTTGTTTCCAAATGCTGGTTGGCCCTCTCAAGCCATACTTCCTTTTTTTCCTCAATTTCCTGTTCAAAGAGGGCAGTGAGAGGAAAGGCATCGAACTGAGCTTGTTCTTCTGCTCTCTGTTTCTCCAAGGCTTTTCTAAGCCCGATGGTCCTAGGCCTCTTTCGCCTAGGTTGGTCCTCTTCCTCTTCATCATCAAACTTGCCAATGAGCTCTTCAATCTTTACTTGCGCCTTTTCTGCCTCCTTTTTGTACTTGATCGCCCTTGCTTCGTGGATAGCTACATGAAACTTCATTTGTTTGTTCTCAACCTCCAAGAAATGATTGAAATTCCTTGCCCTTTGAAGATCTTCTTGTAAACACCTCAATTGCCCCTTCTTTGTGAATGAGGAGGTTTTCAAGGATGCGTGCCTCATTATCCTTGTCATCGCTTTGGATCTTGGGATAGGGATGACGACTGATTTACCTCCATGCCGCGCTTCCTCCAAGCTTCTTTTGCGCTGAAGACGGTACGCGCTCTATCGCCGGCGAGCTAGAAGTTGTCTTTTGGGGAAATTTCCTCTTTTTGAGCAGTTTTGGTCTTACGAAATGACTTCGACCTTTGTCTCCCTCAACATCACTGTCCACGGCTGTGGCTCAAAGATGCTTCCATTGTTTGCTCGACTTTCTTTGCTCTTCCATCTCTTGTCTGTTCTGTTTCCTCTTCCTGTGCCTTGCTTCTTTGTTCAGTTTCCCTCTGGCTGTTTGTCCCTATTCCACAATTCTTCTTACATTCATACATCTCTGAAGTACGTCATCGATACCAAGCGTTCTTTGTCCTCAAATACGGTATGCGCTCATCATCCTCCTGTTCTCCCTGTGGCTCACTACCCTCTCCTTCTCCCTGTTTACTTGGCTGCCCAGTGGTCATCTTGAGTTTTTAGGGGTAGGCCTACTAGATAAAGGCACTGGGCGATGGACAGGCTGAGTAGGAGACACATGAACAGGAGGGACAGTGGCGAAATCGGCATGGCTAATGAATGAATCCCATGAAACCCCTTTTTTTTCCAGCTGGTGTAAGAAGATGATTTTGATCAAGGAATGATGAAAGAGAGAAGGGATTTGCTGAGGTGGAGCTTTCTTTTGGACAGTAGCTGCCATTTTCTCTCTGCTCTTGGACAAAAAGTATGGAAGGTTTAATTGCCTGCTCCTGGTAAAATGCATCAACAAGCGAACATGATAGGCAAATATTTGGCTAAACCTCCCTTCACAAGTGAAATATCTCATTATGGCTTTCATCAGTGGAGCATAACTGTCAAGAAGATAGGAGAAAGGAAAAATAGCAGTGATGGTTTCTCTCTGTTCTGGCTTGATGAAAGGTTTATAATCCTCCAGATCAAGATGCGCTTGCTTAAACCACCTTTCACCATGATACGGGATCTTGGTAGCCTTGGATACATACCTTGGGGAGATTTTGAAGTCAAGACCTGCTAACTGGAAGTGTTTGTCCTTGAATCTCAAAGCGCACAAATGTGTAAGTGGCGAGAAACTCTTGACTTCCTCTATCCTCTGACAGAAATCAAGACAACCTACTTCATGGAAATTGAAAAGCACTGAGGGATGAGCATTGATTTCTTCTATGGAGATAGGTTCATATCTCTTATGTTGTCCGCCTTTGTGATCTCGTTTTGGAGGCATTCTGACTTTGAAACAGGCTTTGGAAGAGGCAAACTGCCTTCACTATATGAGAAATGCTCTGCTGGATTGAAACAGGCCACCAGACTGTATGGACAGATATGGACACTGTGGTTTGGATGAAATGCAACAATGCTGCCTTGAATAAGCCCCCTCTACACTTCCTAAGAACAGTCCTTCAATTCTGGATACACTTCAGCTATGTAACCCTTTTAACAATGGGACCATGTGTAAGAAACTGTTTTGTAGATTCTCTGTGCACAGTCTTGAATAATCACCCCTCTTGTGACTTTGTTAGAGGCCAGCTTACACTTGTATTTGTGTCTTCAAAACCAAACTTCAAAAATTAAAACCCTGCTCTTCAGATCATTCACCTTGAAAATGCTTCTGTCAACAGGTCTCTCTGGCTTCAATGTAAACTTGATTATCAACAAATGCCCAATCACCAACAACCCTGCCTTCTAGAAAATGGCCCTGTTTCACCTTCAGAAAACTCTGTTCAACAATCTTCAGAATGATACAATGTAGTGCAATGAAAAAGCAGGCTTAGTTTAGGTGTAAAATCAGTGCAACAGTGGTTTAGAAAATACACTCTCTGCTTTGTGAGTTTTAAAAAGTCCACCAACACCTCTATACCCCTGCCTTTGATGTCAAAATCCACCATCAACAACCTCTGTCCTTTACTATGCTGTTTTACTTTTGAAAATCTCTGTTAATAAGTCTTCAACATGATACAATATGGTTTCGGTACAAACAGACCTAAGTTAGATGTATAACCAATGCACAGTGGTTTTTGGGAAATATACTCTCTGCTTGTGAGTTTAAGAGATCAACATAATACCTACACCTCTGTTTTAATATCAAATGCAGTCACCAAGTACTCTGCCCTTTAGACAGTGGCCATTTTCACTTGTGAAGTTTTGAGAAATCTAACACCACTTTGGTACCTCTGCCTTTAATGTCAAAATCTAACCATCAACAATCTCTGCTCCTCAGTGTACTGTGTACTCCTGGCTTCAAATGTTAAACTTGATCATCAACAACCGAGCCTCATAGAAAATGGCCTTATTTTACCCTCAGAATACCTTTGTCCACAAATCTTCAGAATGATATAATATAGTGAAATGAAGAAACAGACCTAGCTTGGATGAAAAAATCAGTGCACAGTGGTTTTTAGAAAACACCTTCTTTTGCTTGTGAGTTTAAGAGAGCCACCCAAATACCTGTACCCCTGTTTTAATATCAAATTTCAAACACTAACAACTCTGTTCTTCAGAAAAAGGCCCCTTTCTTTGTGAAGTTTTAAGAGAACAAGAAAAACTGCCTTTGTACCTCTGCCTCCAGAGTTAGAAACACATCAATGAAATCTGCCCTTCAATGCAACATTTACTTCTTAGAGTCTCTTTGTCAATCAGTTTTTTAACATGATAATGAGGTGAAGAAAGAGGGCAAACCTAGGTTAACAATACACAGTGCTTTATGAGGGACACTTTTCTTGTGAAGTTTTTAAGAAATCACTTGTATACCTCTGCCTTCAAAGTTCAGATTTGACCACCAACAAACCTGGCCCTCTAGAAAAAAGGCCCTATCCACCCTTAGAAATTCTCTGTCAATAAACTTACAGCAGTGAAATCTAGTGAAATAGGAGGGGCAGTTTGTTACAAAGGAGTGCTTGTAAGATATGCAACAAGCCACTGGGCTCTTTGGAAACCTCCGCCGTCAATAAATACAACATTGATTTGAAAACGATACAAACTCTGTTCTCGCCCACAAACCTCGTATTTCAATCACCTCATCTCACCGTGTAGGAAAATCGCTTTTTGTTTTTAGCAAAAATGGCAAGGTCCGGGATTTTCAAACATTTTTGTCACTTATCAACACCTTGCACTCGATGGGAGTTCATAAAAATACCTTGAATTTGATGGATGCTCGCTTGAAAGGATGCAAGAAACCCTGGATAGCTTGGAAAAGTCGCGCGGCAACCTCTGGAGAAAACCCGTCGCGCAAAAGGAACGTGTCGGGTCGGCTTGTCGTGTGGTCGGGCGGTCACCTACAGGCACGTCGCGCCCACCTACAGGCACGTCGCGCCGGTGTTGAAAGCCTTTGTAAAATGATGCCCAGGCACGTCGCGCCAAATCCCAGGCACGTCGCGCCGCCTCTGAGTGCAAATTTGTGAATTTTCGCCCAATTTTCTTGCTTGTTTGATGCTGTGGATGCACGGGATTTTGACTCTAGTTTTTTGAAAGTGAATTTCCCACTCTCACACTTCAAACTTATATCATTTTCAAACAAACATCCCAACGGTCATTTGAACATTAATTTTTAACTTTGTTTAGTGTTTAAACCTTGGGCTTGTAATTTGAATATATACACCCGATCCTTGATTCTGCCCCCGGGCTTTGAACCTAAGAAACTTCAACAAATTCTTCATTACTTCCGTCACATCGTTATAAAATTGCCAATGAGATACCTAAAATAGGTTTGTTGCTGATAGGACAGGATTCTGTAGGCCTGTTTTGACAATCTTCGGTCCTTTGACTGCTTTCTCCAATCTTTAAACACAAAAGGTGCCAAGTTCACTGACCCAACTTGGATTTGCATATGGCTTCTCAATTTCAAAGGCGCCTCTTTTTTGTTTCAAACAACTTCCTGCTTGAAGGTACCTTACTGATGATATATCTATCTTTTGAATGGTGGGAGGAATGCACTTGCCTCAAACTCAAAGACTGACCATTTATCAAACTGCCTCTTTGTCTATTCATAGCATTGTATACCTGTCATCATGCATTCTATGACTCAACCTTGGTCACTGTTTTACTTTCCCAGTGATAAATTGCTGCTTCTAGGTGTTTCACAAGTTTTTCTCTGGATTGTAAATACACTTTTTAGGTTGCCTCCTTTCACACTAGACTTCTCTGTTTACTCAGAAGGGATTTCCTTAGATTTCTGGATAGGTGATCATGGAATGTCTTTAACCCTTTTTAAATCAACTTCTCCTTTGGCATTAATAGCATACAATATGTTCAATACTTTCTCCTTTCCACTAGATGTACTGTCTGACAGATAGTTCTTGAAATAGGAGTATCAATACCTTTACATTATCAGCATTGTCATTCATCTGTGAAATGACCTTTCTTCCTTTTTGGCATCCTTCCACTGCTTTCTTGTATCAATCAGTTTCAGCACCCTGCAGTAGTTTTGGCCCTCTACTCATGCATGGAGGAGGCTCTTCATCAGATAAGGTGTCCGGATACTTTTTGACCACTAGGTTCGACACAGCCTTTTTCTGAATGTAGTGGTAAGAAACCCCTTGAAAAACATCAGTCTTAGCATCTTCACTTGCAAGCATCATTGTGTGTCAGCAGAAACCCTAGCCAGAGTAATACTATTTCCCTGTACTGTCCTAAGGCTGATTTTAGATATTTGGCTTGTTCATCTCATGATTGATTACTTTGACAAATGGCCTTTGTGACTATGAAGGTCAGTGCTTTCCTGAAAAAACCAAGACCTTTCTCCTGCTTGTGTAATGGCATTGGTTACCTTCTGTTCTATTTGATTTTGAACAAAACAGGCCTCTTATGATTTGGATGTTTACTGATGACAGGTCCTTCTAGAGTTCAACAATCCATATGGTTTGCAAGTTTGAAATGAGCTCTTTTATCAAGCCAAACTCCCCTTTCCTTTGAGCTTATCATATTTCCACTATATTCCTGTTATGGTCAGCAATTACATTCATGAAACCTGAAGATATTGTTTCATTGTTTCAGTAAAGGAAAACTTGGACTTCTGCAACCTTCTGACTCAACACTGGCCTGCGCCCTCTGCTTATGTATGAAGGAGGCACCCTAACCCTCTGCTTGTAATTGAAGGAGGTTGTGGGCCTTGAAAATTTACCATTTTGCTGAGACAGTGGCGACCCTTTCTTACTGTGATTTTCATGCTGGAAAGAGCTGTAAGGTCCTGATGAGTGACTTTTGTTTTGCAGCTTCATCTCAGGCTCATAATACACTTAGAAGCAGCTGTTCCTCTAACTTTTAACTCAAACATTTACTCCATGAGATGAAATATATTTCCTGTTTTTGTAGAACCATAGAAAACTGTGAAAAACCTAATAGTCAGCTTGAGATTGGATTTTATGCAGTGCTGAGATCTAGGGGGGTATGAGTGGCGCGACTTAAGGTTGTTTGTCAACTTCATTTGCAAATTAAGGGATCAGTCATGGTAGGTCTGCTGCAGATGGGGGCTTTTTGGCCTTTTGATGATTGCCAAAGGTGAAATGTCCTAAAACGCCACTTCCTAACATAGGGGAGACTATTGAAACAGATGTGGATTTGCTTTTTAAAGCTGCTGGGCAGGTCAATAAGGCTGAGGTTAGATAGGATTGTGACAAGGAGGTTTTGGTTTTGCCAGGGGTAGACTGAATAGGTAGAAAGGCGAAAAAAGTTTTGGGAGGGTTTTCTGGATGACATATTGACATGAGGAAATCAGTTTCTAGAAAACTCAGCTGAAGATATAGTCATCACTAACATGTAAAAAATACTGATGGCTAACAGTGGCTCCATTTGGGGAGGGCAGCTCCTCGTCAGGAGGTGTCCAGAATTCAGTTTTTTTTTGGTTTATGAAGACCAGTGCCTTATCCATTGGCGCAAAATTTACCCTTCTCTTGATGTTATTTCTGAAAAGTGTTAGCATGTTAAACATCAATGATACTTCTACCTACCCCACTATCTTCCTAACATTTTTTCTTCTGTTTGGCGCATTTGAACTAGCAGCCTTTTGACAATGCATATTTTTTTTTTTTTTTTTTTGCAAAATGAAACTATCTATTTCTACTCTTATATCTGCCGGGAGTTCAGATTAAGCTGATGAACTCCTTCATTTCTCTACCTAAAACTAGATCGACTGTCAAGATTAAGTAGTTTGACAGGATTTCATTCTCTAATCAACAACATGGAATTGAAAAATGATCAAATCAGGATTAGGCAGTCTGATTTGTCATGCATTTGCGGCATAAAAGACAAGCTGCACACAAACGTTATTTTGCAACAAAGGAAACTAGACAAGCGGGGCTAAGATGTACAATGTGTTTTTCATCCCTCGCTTCTCTCTTTGGTTCTGTTTTAGGCGTGTGGAACCAGAATCTCTCCCTAATCTAAGCTCTGTGATAAGTCAATCTTACACAATGTTGACTATCTTGACACTCACTAACTTATCAGCAAATAAATTTAAACATGCTCAGCTATGATTAGGCTAGATAGCTGAACAAGACATTGAAGCACTAGTAGCGGCATTCAGACTTGCTCGCTTTCTGAAAGACTATTTTTGGAACATGGGGCATTTGTTCTATCTTCACTTGCCCTCTTTTCTGCTTTTTACTGTTTTTGACTTTCCTATCTTTTACTGTTTTTGATTTTTCCATTTTTTCAATATTTCAAACAATGGTATGTACAATGACTGAAAGTGTTTCAAACTCAAAAATGGAGTTCTTGACAAAAATAGTGTTTTAATGTCCTGCCATTTACAGGACCCCCAAAAATTTCATTCCCATCAGGTTCTTGTAAGAAGAAAGCATTGTTTCCACTAACTTAGCTGATGATGTAAGGCCCTTTCCATAAATTTTCAAACTTGCCATGTTTACCTTTATCTTCTCTTCTAGAATCCCATTTTAAGACTTTATCTCCAATCTGAAAATCATTTTCCTTAGTTCTTCTGTCAAAAATTTGTTTTATTTTGTCTTGTGCTAACTGAGCCCTTTGGTAAACTTCTTCTCTGGTTTGTTCTAAATGGATAGTCTGATTTACTCTTCTTTGTACGTCATTTTCTTCTATTTGGACTTCTTGTAGTAGTTTCATTACTGGAACTCCTAGAGAGGTCGGGAAAATGGCGTCAACACCATAGACTAGCTGGTAAGGGGACATACCTATGGACTTCTTGGTAGTTAATCTATCAGCCCATAAGGCGTGCACTAGTTTCCCATGCCATGCTTTTTGATTTTGTTCCAGAAGCTTTTTGATAATGTTGACAAGGCTTTTGTTAGAAGACTCGGCTAAACCATTACCTTGAGGGTAATAGGCTGTGGAATGCCCTAATGAAATATGATACTTGTGACAGAAGTCTATCATTTTCTTGGAAGAGAAGGCAGCGACGTTATCTGTAATGATTTTCCTGGGACAGCCAAATCTGGATAGGATATTGGTTTCTAGGAACGTGATGATGACTGAATCGGTGGCGTTCCGGGATGGTACGGCTTCTATCCATTTGGTGAAGTAATCAGTGGCTGTGAGGATCCATTTATGTTGAGCAGAGGAAGAGGGGTGAATTTCCCCAATGAAGTCTAGACCCCATTGTTGGAAGGGTCCTTCAACTATGATGGGATGTAAGGGCAAAGGTAGAAGCTTTTTCTTGCCATAAAAAATTTGACATTTATGGCAGGTCATGACCAGTTTGTGAGTATCAGGGAACAAGGTGGGCCAATAATAACCGGCTCTAAGGATTTTGTTTGCAGTAGTTTTCCAGTAGAGATGACCTCCACATTCCCCCTCATGCATTTCCCGCATGATTCTCTCTGCATCGGGCTCAAGCAAACATTTAAGTAGCATACCAGTAGGATTCTTCCAATACAGAGAACTATCTATAATGCAAAACTTTAAAGATTTTTGTTTGAGGAACCTTGCTTTTGTTTTTGACAAAGACGGAGGAGCATTCATATAAGTTAATACATAGAGAATGTCTGCATACCAAGGTGAATCCAAAAATGTTTGACTTATAGGGGGAAGTGCACACTCTTCTTGTTCTTCTAAAGCATCGACAAAATTTATATCTAAAGCTTGGAGGTTGGTTTCAGCCATTAATCTCGCGAGTCCTTGTCCTTTAACTAGTTTAGTAGGCCTGATTTCTAGGTCATACTCTAGGATGATAGCAATCCACTTTCCTCTTTTACCATCGGGATCTTGGTTGAGAATGTCCTTGACGACAGTATTAGGGACGAAAGCTATGACATGAGAATGTAAGATGTAGACTCGGAAATCTTTTAGTGCCTTTACCAATGCGAATGCCTGTTTCTCCATGATGTTATATTTCAAGGGAGCATCTCTTAGGGACTTGCTAAAAAAGGCAATAGGTTGCTCTTGTCCCGCCGCATTCTTTTGCAACAATACCGCAGCTATTGTATGTTCTGAGGCAAATGAGAAAATGTAAAAATCTTTAGTAAAGTCAGGGCTTATTAATACAGGTGTTTCAGTTAAGGCCCTTTTAATCAGTTCAAAATATTTTTTGGCTTCTAAAGTCCATTTAACCCCGACCTCCTTTCTTAACATATTTGTGATCTCTTTTAGGAGCTCAGCAAGATTTGGAATGAATCTTCTTAAGAAATTTATCTTGCTGATAAAGGACTGTAACTCCTTTATGTTTCTGGGGTGACTTATCTGTAAAATACCTTCGATTCTCTGGGGGTCTATTTTAATTCCTTCTTCCGAAATAATGTGACCTAGGAGTTTTCCTTCTTCTAGACCGAAAAGTGTTTTCTTGGGGTTTAGGGACAAACCATACTTCCTGCATTTGTTGAAAACCTTTCTTAAGTGAGCTAGGTGTTCTTCGTCAGATTTAGAATATACCGTTATATCATCGAGATATATGACTATGAAAACACCTATGTCTTCTGAGAAGGCTATGTCCATGGCTCTTTGAAATGTGGCGCCAGCATTCATTAGTCCGAAAGGCATTTTAACGTACATAAAAGTGCCCCAAGGGGTGGTGAAAGCTGTTTTATGCTGATCGGTAGGATAAACCAATACTTGGTTATAACTAGAAAAACCATCAAGCAATGAGATTCTTTTAGTGCCTACGACTTTCTGAAGTATGTGGTCCATTTTGGGCAGAGGGTAGTTATCTTTTAGACATGCCCTATTCAAGTTTCGGAAATCTATGCAAAGTCTGATTTCACCGGTCTTTTTTCTAACTGATACTAAATTTGAGACCCACTCAGAGTATCAGAGAGATACTATTATCCCGGCATCATACATCTTTTTAATTTCCTTTTCAACCAATGGTAATAACACTGGGTTTATCCTTCTTAACTTTTGTTTAAAAGGTTTTTGATTTTCTTTGAGGGGAATTTTATGTTGGATGATGCTGGTATCATATGATTTTAAATCTTGGTACCCCCATGCAAACACATCTTTAAATTCTTTGAATAGATTTATGTACCTTTGTTTTATGTCAGGTGGAAGGGTTTTGGATAGTTTAATGTTTTTAGGCTCTTCTGGATTTCCTATGTTGTATTCCTCTATGTCATCCTCTGTAGATTCCATTTTAGGTTTTTTGGCCACATCATTAAAGTCAAACAATTCTTCTAAGGGTGCGAGCCCTCTAGGTATGGTGTCATTTTCGCAATGTAAGACTTCAAGTTCTCTTTGGTCAATGTCTTCTTCTATCTCCCCGTCACATGGATGGTCTACCAGGTTTAGATTGGTCCACAAAGGTGGGTTTAGCTCTTGGTCTTGACTTATGTTGGTTTTCCTCTCTTCATCTCCTGAGTCTGTTTTGGTTATCTCAAACTCATTTTTAGATTGGAGGAAATCATCAATTTGATCATCATCTTGGAATACTTGCCAATGGTCAAGATTATCTGGTATAGTAGGGCGGTGTTTCACTTGTATGTCATATTGCTCACTCATACATGGTATTTGGCTAGTGCTTGCAGCAAAGGCGAGCTCATTTGCCAGACTGTTTTGAATCCTAGGGATATAGGTGAGTTCATATTTTTCAAAAGTTTTGAGAATATCCAAAGCTGCATTCCTATATTCTCTCAGTCTTGGGTTCTTGGCTGAATATTCACCTTTGATTTGCTTAATTACAAGCTCCGAGTCCCCTTGAGCTGTTATTCTATTGGCACCTAAGTCTCTAAGCATGTGTAGACCAATGAGAAGGGCTTCATATTCCGCAATGTTATTTGTACATTGGAATTCTAATCTGAAAGAATGACCTTTCTTAGTGTTGTGTATCCAGATGCCTGCTCCTGAACCTGTCTTGCCACAAGAGCCATCAAAGCTTATACTCCAAAGAACTTCCTTTTCATACATGATACTAAGCTGTTTCTCAGGTTCCTTGGGACTTTGGTCACCAATCTCTTCATTCAGTAATGGTTTGGACATGTCTTCATTTTCTTTTATCTGCTTGTGTATATCACCTTCATTGTATAAGATAAAAGAATCTAAATTGGAATGAATGGAATAGATGGGGGTATTGTTTGGCTTATCTCTGTTGCTAACCATGTATTTCATGCGAGCCTCTCGGTATAGTCTCCTAGTTTGGTTGAAAACCGGAATAGTAGCGAATGACATATCCATTTGAAGGCTACCTTGTATTTTGGCAGACCAGGCTCTCGATAGTAGCATTCCATACTTGGGTGTGATGTCAGCCACTACCACATCCATGACTAAGTTTTTGGCTGGTAGTTGTGTTAGGGCAAAGTCTAGATTCTTTATCAGACCTACACATTTGACCTAGCTTGAGTCGAAAGAATACAGGTTTTTGTAAGGTTGGGTCACTTCCAGTCCTAAGTTTTCCATGACTGCTTTAGGCATGAGGTTATGGGAGGCACCGGAATCTAACATGGCATTATGTAATATTTTGTCCCGGATGTTCAAGCTTATGTAGAAAGGAGAGATAGATCCTTCTTGATATTCACCTTCTACTTTAGGGCCAAATAAAAGCTCAGGTTTGTCGTTAGTTAGATTCAAGGTATCAGCTTTGTTCTCTAGGTCAAATACTTTGAAAATTTGAGATCTATACCTATCTATAGTTATTAGCTCTGTAAGGGGTATGGTAATTTTTATTTTGGAAATTTCCCCTTCGAAACTAAAAGGAGTGGGTAGCTTGGGCAGATTTGTTTCAGCTTTCTCAGACATAACCTTTTCTATGTTCTTAATTTGGTGACTTTGGCTCGGGACTTCTTTTGATACAGCCAACTTTGGGGTTTCTGTAGAGGTACTAGGAATATCTGAGCTAATGCTTGTCTGGATGGCCTTACCTTTGTTTTGGTCAACCCTTTGGGCCTTAATTTTGCTTTTATTTATGGTCTCATTTAGGGTTTTATCAGGGATTTTGATATGGTCAGGGCTATTCTGTTTGGGATGGTTTTGGTTTTTTCTACTTCTAAGATTATACTGCCGGTGAGCTTCTATAATGGCATTTTGAAAGTCTAAGGCAGGATCGTCGGGATCTTCATAGTTGGTCTCATCCTGGTTAGGAGAACATAGCTCTTGTTCTTCTGCAGTGAGGTATACCTCGCTTTCATTATCAGATCCTACGAGATTCAGATGACCTTCATCCAGAGGTTCTGTCTCCCTACCATCTTCTCCCACATAGTTTTCATGGAATGGTGGCCTGATCTGTTGGTCATTATCCCTTGGTCTATTTTGGGGCTGTTCCCTCCTAAAGTTTTGGTTTCGGTTTCTGATTGGAGGGTTCGGCTGGTTGTCTCTAACAGGAGATTTTTCATTGATCTTTTCCCACATTTTAGCCATGGATTTGACTAAGTCATCTATTCTGGGATCTAGGGAAGGTGACGAAGTGGAGACCTCATCTCTATATGTGACCTTTCTCTCTGATCTAGTTCTGGCTCTTTTTTCAGCTAAGTTGGCATCTGCTTTTATAGCTATTTGTTGCATTTCCTCCAAGGTAGGGGGATCCTTATCTCTCAGATGATATGTCATGTCCGGATCAAAACCCTCAGGAAATTTTGCCAAAGCTAGACCAAGTGGAGGTTTGAAATGAGGCGGTAAGGAGTTATATACACTGTTGAACCTAGTACAGTAAGCTTGGACACTTTCCCCATTTTCCCGTTTTAGATTGTTATATTCTGACAGGATTTGAATGGGGTTTCTTCGTATTTCCCACCTATTTCTGAAGATTTGATGCAGTTCGGGGATATTATGGATGTTGTTTGGAGCTAAGCTTTTGAACCATGCTTTAGGTTCGCCACCAAGACTTTGGGCAAATATTCTCATTCGGACAGTCTCGTCTTGTACCTCTAGGTATTCATAAGCATCAGTCATTCTACTTATATGCTGTTGAGGTGTGGTGGTGTCTTCTCCAGTAAAGTGTGGGATCTTGTCCTGATATTTGTTTGGGAGAGGAGCTAAAGGTGGTGGCAACACCAAAGGTGCGTACCAGGCTGCCATGACTGGAGCTAATGGATGGTGCACAAGATGAGGACTAGTAGGCTGAAATGAAGTGGTTTGAACAGGTGTAGCGGATGAACTTGGACTAGTAATCTGGTTTTGAGCAGATCTAGGATGATAGGAGCCAAATTGATAAAGAAGCTGGAAATCAGGAGGAGTGGTGGGTGAAGCTTCTCTAATAGGACTCTGTGGTGGGTTCAGGGGTTCAAGATCGTCGAAGTTTATCTTACTATATGATTTTCTTCGGGGAAGAGCTTGTGATGACTCTATTTCCGAAGGTGAATCTAGAAGGATATTGCGAGTTTTAGGTACAGATCTTGTTCTACGGATGGATCTATCGGTAGCTAGATGATCAGTTTCAGAAGCTTGCCACAGAATCTTTTCTGGGTCATCTACTATGATAGGGGGATTTGGGTCTGGGTGGGATCTAGTATTGATTCTTCGTGAAGCCAGATTTTAGATCCAGAGCTTGGAGAGAGTGATATTGGTGAATGTTTTGGATGAGTGATTTCTCTAAAGTTATACTAAGGCGAAGGATGGTCAAAAATAGAAGGGATGGATTAGTGGAGTCACCAGGTGGAAATGGATTGTTTTTGTGAAGATAGCTATGGTCCACCACCAAGACTAATCTGCGAATGTTTTGGATTTTCTGAATTTATGTGCAGCCTATGGTTTGTTAAAGTATCCTAGACTTGTTTCAACACTTTGCTAGGGTGATGAGAACAAAAAGAGTTTACTCTAAAAAATGAGTCTATGGACTGCTTCCTTGTTTATGGTACCTAAGGACCAAAGAGTCTATAAGAGTTTGTTGGACTATTATGTACTCAGTGTCTTACCATCTCCCGCTATGTTAGTGAGTGATGGGAAAGGTCTATCGGATAGTAGCCTAGAGCTTGGTAAAATAGTAAGGCTTACTAGAGTTTAGTGGAGTCGCCAGGTGGAAAATTGGTTGTTATGAGATATGTTTGTATGGTCCACCACCAGTAATGTCAAAAGCCAATCTAGAGGAGTGTTTTGGGGTTTTTCGAGTTTTTATGTGCCTACAAGGTTTGGAAGAGTTTCCTATAACTGACTCATCATTTTGCTAAGATGGTGAAAGAGCTATTTTCTACTCCTCAAACAATCTCTAAGTTTACTAAGCTTGATTGAGACTTCGGGAGTTACTAAGTTGTACTTAGATTGCCACTAACTCGGAAGGTCCTACTGTGAGTGTCACTATGTTAGTGAGCAGTGGGATAAGTCAATCAAACAGTATTCTTAAAAATAAGGGACTTCTAGAGTTCTAAGGTGTCCTTAGATTGTCACTAACTCAAGGTCCCACCGTGATCGCCATTATGTTAGAGTGGCGATGAGGTGGCTAAATCGGATGGAATTCTAAAATTTAGCAAGGTAGTAAGGCCTACTGGAGGCTAGTGGAGTCGCCAGGTGGATTTTTAGTTGTTTTGAGGTATATTTGTATGGTCCGCCACCAATACTGACAAAAAACCAATTTGGGAATGTTTTGGGGTTTTTCTGAGTTTTTTGTGCTTATGAGGTTTGGTAGAGCTTCTTATAACTAAATCATCATTTTGCTAAGATGGTGAAAGAGTTAGCTTCTACTCTTCAAGCAACACTTAAGTTTTCTAAGTTTGATTGAGACTTCGAGAAATCTAAGGTGCACTTAGACTGTCACTAACTCGGAAGGTCCCACCGTGATCGCCATTATGTTAGGGTCCCGTGATTTGGCCGATTGGCTAGCCAAATGACGATGTAACATCAAACCAAGCTTTGGAGCCCAAGGACCTAGCCTTTCTGGACTCAGAGAGGGCTCTCTCTATATGTGTAGAAGATGTCGGTGTGTTTACTTGCGATGTTCTGATATTAGGCTAGTTATGAAGTGTGTTTTTGGTTTTTTTTAGTTTTTAAGTTTTTGAGGGATGAAACTGATCAAATACATAAACTGGATGACAAGATGTAGATAAATTGGGCTATGGGGTCAAACAGATCAAGGAAGCTATGAAGTGATGATGTAAAGCTGCTGTAGGGCCGATTTGATTCACAGTAGAAGGGATCTCTGGGAAAAATGGATTAAATGGACAATAAGTTGGTGAAAGACAAGGGATTTCAAGTGAAAACTAGTTGATAGCAGACATAAACATGTAATAGCAAGCCATTAATCATGCTAGGAATAACTATAAGCTAATCAATACATAGAAATCAAACATTCCAGCCATACATAGAGGTATATGACCCTCTAACTTCGGGAAATAGCTATCAGACTTTGGGGAAAACACATGAGACAAACTAACAACTCATAAACTATGCCAGAATGCCTAAACATAGTCTCTAAGTCATTGAGCACTTGGACAAATAAGTTTTCATAGTTTTAGGCAAAGGGCTAGATCGGGACTAGGCCTCCTTGGTTCAACAAAATGATCAACAAATCAGTCAAAGAGAAAGTTTTATGGACAGAACTATGGGCAGCTGATAGGTAGGTAGGGCAAACCATACATCCTACTTAACATACATGGAACTGATGAATAAAACTTAGCAACAATACCTTAGGTTACTAAAGAGCAGCTAAGAATTCTTTAGCATAACTAAGGGAGAAGAAAACATCAAGCTATGAAGATTCAGAGATTTTGAGGTGCCTCCATGGGCATATCTCAAAATCAATCTTTACTGATCTATAGCAGCAAGAAATATGAATTATGAGTGAAAACTAGAAGACAAAACACATTAAGAAGCACTATACCATTCTACCATGTCAAGGAATCCATCAACAAGCCTTCACCATTCCTCAAAAGCATCCAAGAGGTAGTCCAAAAATCATAACTCAAGTGTATTCTTCAAAGCTCATATGACCAATGCATTAATTCTTCTCTCAAGTTCAGCCTCTGATTTACAATGAGAACCATGGAATAAATAGGCTTGAGGGAGGAAAACCTCATGGAGCAACTAGCTATCCCATTGGCCAAGTCAAAATATTTAAACTTGTCCTTGAGGCTTTGCAAAGCCCAAGGCACAAAATATCCCATAAAATATCTAAAAAACTGCTAAAAACGGAAATTATATTGACTTTACATGATTTTCCCATGATAAAAATAGCTTAACGCACATTTGGGAAAAGCAGATTTTTGGAGTTCAAAAATTACAAAAATACTTCATATTTATGCCTGAAAAAGGTCCCCCGACTTGCTGGATGCAAATGGAAGCCTTCCCGATGTCGAAATGAGGCTCATGATGGCTCGTTGGAAAGCTCTCTGTGTCTGATTTCCGACGCAAGTGGAACCATCTCAATCTGATCTCTGAAAGTCCCTCAAAACTGTACCTGTGTGAAAAAACCCAGAAAATAGCAGACTGCTGATATGGCTGGCAGAATGTGCAAAATGAGGCTGTTTTTCGCCAATTTGAGGGGGCAAATGATCTTCAAATGCCCTGAAAATCGCTGGAGAGCTGCTCATGAAATTATGGAATCCATTGGTATCACCCTCCTCCCTTGACGACTCATCAAACTGAAATGGCGCATTTATGAGTTTTTGGCCAAAAACCCAAAAAATGCCAAAAAAAAAAAGTTTTCGAAACAGGCCCAAAATTGGCATGCATGACCTTCAAAGGTCCATAGAGACATGCTCCGAAGCTGAAGCCAAAATATCGAGGGCTGATGTGCTTTTTGCTTCTTTCCGTGCTCGGCGCCTCTCCTTCAATTTCTTCAATTTTTCTTGTGCCACCTTCAATTTGCGCCTGGCAAATTGATTTAGCTTCTGAAAGTGAAGAGTTCTCTTTCTCTGTAGCTCAAGATCCCTGTTTGCCTTCTCAAGCTTTGTTTCCAAATGCTGGTTGGCCCTCTCAAGCCATGCTTCCTTGTTTTCCTCAATTTCCTGTTCAAAGAGAGTAGTGAGAGGAAAGGCTTCGAATTGAGCTTGTTCTTCTGCTCTCTGTTTCTCCAAGGCTTTTCTAAGCCCGATGGTCCTAGGCCTCTTTCGCCTAGGTTGGTCCTCTTCCTCTTCATCATCAAACTCGCCAATGAGCTCTTCAATCTTTACTTGCGCCTTTTCTGCCTCCTTTTTGCACTTGATCGCCCTTGCTTCGTGGATAGCTACATGAAACTTCATTTGTTTGTTCTCAACCTCCAAGAAATGATTGAAATTCCTTGCCCTTTGAAGATCTTCTTGTAACACCTCAATTTGCCCTTCTTTGTGAATGAGGAGGTTTTCAAGGATGCGTGCCTCATTATCACTGTCATCGCTTGGGATAGGGATGACAGCTGACTTACCTCCATGCTTGGCACTTCCTCCAACTGCACTTTTGCCTTTGAAGGCCAATCTAGCGCTCTTTCTCCTTGGCAAGCTAGAAGTTGTCTTTTTGGGCAATTTCCTCTTTTTAGGAACAGTTTTGGTCACTGTCAAGGAGGCAGCTTCAGCTTGCTGTCCTCCCTCAACATCCTCTCCCGCTTGTGGCTCAAAAGATGCTTCAATTGTTTGCTCAACCTGCTGCTCTTCAACCTCTGTCTGCTGCTGTTCCTCTTCCTGTACTTGCTGCTGTTCATCAACCTCTAGCTGCTGTCCCTCTTCCTCAATTTGATGCTGTTCATCAACCTCTAGCTGCTGTCCAATGATATCCAACTGCTGCTGTCCCTCAAAATCTGGCTGCTGCTGCTCATCATCCTCCTTTTCTCCCTGTGGCTCACTGCCTTCTCCTTCTCCCTGTTTACTTGGCTGCCCAGTGATCATCTTGAGTTTTTCAGGGGTAGGTCTACTAGATAAAGGCACTGGGCGATGGACAGGCTGAGTAGGAGACACATGAACAGGAGGGACAGTGGCGAAATCGGCATGGCTAATGAATGAATCCCATGAAACTCCTTTCTTCTCCAGCTGGTGTAAGAAGATGATTTTGATCAAGGAATGGTGAAAGAGAGAAGGGATTTGCTGAGGTAGAGCTTTCTTTTGGACAGTAGCTGCCATTTTCTCTATGCTTTTGGACAAAAAGTATGGAAGGTTTAATTGCCTGCTTCTAGTAAAATGCATCAACAAGCGAACATGATAGGAAAATATTTGGCTAAACCTCCCTTCACAAGTGAAATATCTCATTATGGCTTTCATCAGCGGAGCATAACTGTCAAGAAGATAGGAGAAAGGAAAAATAGCAGTGATGGTCTCCCTATGTTCCGGCTTGATGAAAGGTTTATAATCCTCCAGATCAAGATGCGCTTTCTTAAACCACTTTTCACCATGATACGGGATCTTGGTAGCCTTGGATACATACCTTGGGGAGATTTTGAAGTCAAGACCTGCTAACTGGAAGTGTTTGTCCTTGAATCTCAAAGCGCACAAATGTGTAAGTGGCGAGAAACTCTTGACTTCTTCTATCCTCTGACAGAATTCAAGACAGCCTACTTCATGGAAATTGAAAAACACTGATGGGTGAGCATTGATTTCTTCTATGGAGATAGGCTCATATCTCTTATGTTGTCCGCCTTTGTGATCTCGTTTTGGAGGCATTCTGACTTTGAAACAAGCTTTGGAAGAGGCAAACTGCCTTCACTATATGAGAAATGCTCTGCTGGATTGAAACAGGCCACCAGACTGTTTGGACAGATATGGACACCGTGGTTTGGATGAAATGCAACAATGCTTCCTTGAATAAGCCCCCTCTACACTTCCTAAGAATAGTCCTTCAATTCTAGATACACTTCAGCTATGTAACCTTTTTAACAATGGGACCATGTGTAAGAAACTGTTTTGTAGATTCTCTGTGCACAGTCTTGAATAATCACCCCTCTTGTGACTTTGTTAGAGGCCAGATTACACTTGTATTTGTGTCTTCAAAACCAAACTTCAAAAATTAAAACCCTGCTCTTCAGATCATTCACCTTGAAAATGCTTCTGTCAACAGGTTTCTCTGGCTTCAATGTAAACTTGATTATCAACAAATGCCCAATCACCAACAACCCTGCCTTCTAGAAAATGTCCCTGTTTTACCTTTAGAAAAAACTCTGTTTCAACAATCTTCAGAATGATACAATGTAGTGCAATGAAAAAGCAGGCTTAGTTTAGGTGTAAAATCAGTGCAACAGTGGTTTAGAAAACACACTCTGTGCTATGTGAGTTTTAAAAAGTCCACCAACACCTCTATACCCCTGCCTTTGATGTCAAAATCCACCATCAACAACCTCTGTCTTTTACTATGCTCTTTTACTTTTTAAAATCTCTGTCAATAAGTCTTCAACATGATACAATATGGTTTCAGTACAAACAGACCTAAGTTAGATGTATAGCCAATGCACAAAGGGTTGTGGGAAATATACTTTATCAGAGTTTAAGAGATCAACATAATACCTACACCTCTATTTTAATATCAAATGCAATCACCAGGTATTCTGCCCTTTAGACAGTGGCCATTTTCACTTGTGAAGTTTTGAGAAATCTAACACCACTTTGGTACCTCTGCCTTTAATGTCGAAATCTAACCATCAACAATCTCTGCTCCTCAGTGTATTGTGTACTCCTGGCTTCAAATGTTAAACTTGATCATCAACAACCGTGCCTTCTAGAACATGGCCTTATTTCACCCTCAAAATTACTCTGTTCAACAATCTTCAGAATGATACAATGTAGTGTAATGAACAAGCAGACTTAGTTTAGGTGTAAGATAAGTGCAACAGTGGTTTAGAGAACACACTCTCTGCTTCTGAGTTTAAGAGAGCCACCCAAATACCTGTACCCCTATTTTAATATCAAATTTCAAACACTAACAACTCTGTTCTTCAGAAAAAGGCCCCTCTCTTTGTGAAGTTTTAAGAGAACAAGAAAAACTGCCTTTGTACCTCTGCCTCCAGAGTTAGAAACACATCAATGAAATCTGCCCTTCAATGTAACATTTACTCTTAGAGTCTCTTTGTCAATCAGTTTTTTAACATGATAATGAGGTGAAGAAAGAGGGCAAACCTAGGTCAACAATACACAGTGCTTTATGAGGGACACTTTTCTTGTGAAGTTTTAAGAAATCACTTGTATACCTCTGCCTTCAAAGTTCAGATTTGACCACCAACAAACCTTGCCCTCTAGAAAAATGGCCCTATCCACCCTTAGAAATTCTCTGTCAATAAACTTACAGCAGTGAAATCTAGTGAAATAGGAGGGGCAGTTTGTTACAAAGGAGTGCTTGTAAGATATGCAACAGTCACTCTGCTCTTGAAACCTCTGCTGTCAATAAATACAATGATTTGAAAACGATACAAACTGGTTCTCAGCCACAAAACCTCGTATTTCAATCACCTCATCTCACTGTGTAGGAAAACTGCTTTTGTTTTTAGCAAAATAGCAAGGTCCGAGATTTTCAAACAGTTTTGTCACTTATCAACACCTTGCACATGATGGGAGTTCATAAAAATACCTCGAATTTGATGGATGCTCGCTTGAGAGGATGCAAGAAACCCTGAATAGCTTGGAAAAGTCGCGCGGCAACCTCTGGAGAAAACCCGTCGCGCAAAAGGAATGTGTCGGGTCGGCCTGTCGTGTGGTCGGGCGGCCACCTACAGGCACGTCGCGCCCACCTACAGGCACGTCGCGCCGGTGTTGAAAGCCTTTACAAAATGATGCCCGGGCACGTCGCGCCAAATTCCAGGCACGTCGCGCCGCCTCTGATTGCAAATTTGTGAAATTTCGCCCGGTTTTCCTGCTTGTTTGATGTTGTGGATGCACGGG
Source organism: Pinus albicaulis (assembly GCA_034641835.2). NCBI lineage: Eukaryota > Viridiplantae > Streptophyta > Pinopsida > Pinales > Pinaceae > Pinus > Pinus albicaulis. The sequence continues at coordinate 115,987 of JAXQQM020063099.1, read as the reverse complement.
ATTTTGACTCTATTTTTTTGAAAGTGAATTTCCCACTCTCACACTTCAAACTTATATCATTTTCAAACAAACATCCCAACGGTCATTTGAACATTAATTTTTAACTTTGTTTAGTGTTCAAACCTTGGGTTTGTAACTTGAATATATACATCCGATCCTTGATTCTAACCCCGGGCTTTGAACCTAAGCAACTTCAACAAATTCTTCATTACTTCCGTCACAACGTTATAAAATTGCCAATGAGATACCTGAAATAGGTTTGTTGCTGATAGGACATGATTCTGTAGGCCTGTTTTGACAATCTTCGGTCCTTTGACTGCTTTCTCCAATCTTTAACACAGAAGGTGTCAAGTTCACTGACCCAACTTGGATTTGCATATGGCTTCTCAATTTCAAAGGCGCCTCCTTTTTGTTTCAAACAACTTCCTGCTTGAAGGTACATTAGTGATGATATATCTATATTTTGAATGGTGGGAGGAATGCACTTGCCTCAAACTCAAAGACTGACCATTTATCAAACTGCCTCTTTGTCTATTCATAGCATTGTATACCTGTCATCATGCATTCTATGACTCAATCTTGGTCACTGTTTTACTTTCCCAGTGATAAATTGCTGCTTCTAGGTGTTTCACAAGTTTTTCTCTGGATTGTAAATACACTTTTTAGGTTGCCTCCTTTCACACTAGACTTCTCTGTTTACTCAGAAGGGATTTCCTTAGATTTCTGGATAGGTGATCATGGAATGTCTAACCCTTTTTAAATCAACTCGCTCCTTTGGCATTAATAGCATACAATATGTTCAATACTTTCCTTTCACTGTGATGTACCGTCTCGACAGAGCAGTTCTTGAAATAGGAGTATCAATACCTTTACATTATCAAAGATTGTCATTCATCTCGTGAAATGACCTTTCTTCCTTGGCATCCTTCCACTCATTTCTTGCATCAACCGCCCAGACTCCAGCAAAGAGTTTTGGCCCTCTACTCATGCATGGAGGAGGCTCTTCATTAGATAAGGTGTTTGAAGGTTTTTTCACAATTCTTTTTCGAGACATCCTTTCTCTGAAGGTGATGTTAAGTAGACCATTTGGAAAACATCAGTCTAAGCATGTTCACTTGCAAGCATCATTGTGTGTCAGCAGAAACCCTAGCCAGAGTAATACTGTCTCCCTGCATTGTCCTAAGGGTGAATTAAACATTTGGCTTGTTGCATCTCATGATTGATTACTTTGACAAATAGCCTTTGTGACTATGAAGGTCAGTGCTTTCTTGAAAGACCAAGACCTTTCTCCTGCTTGTGTAATGGCATTGGTTACCTTCTGTTCTATTTGATTTTGAACAAAACAGGCCTCTTATGATTTAGATGTTTACTGATGACAGGTCCTTCTAGAGTTCAACAATCCATATGGTTTGCAAGTTTGAAATGAGCTCTTTTATCAGGCCAAAATCCCCTTCCCTTTGAGTTTATCATATTTCCACTATATTCCTGTTATGGTCAGCAATCAAATTCATGAAACCCGAAGATATTGTTTCATTGTTTTAGTAAAGGCAAACCTGGACTTCTGCAACCTTCTGAGTCAACACTGGCCTGCGCCCTCTGCTTATGTATGAAGGAGGCGCCCTAACCCTCTGCTGGTAATTGAAGGAGGTTGTGGGCCTTGACAATTTACCATTTTTCTAAGGCAGTGGCGACCCTTTCTTACTGTGATTTTCATGCTGGAAAGAGCTGTAAGGTCCTGATGAGTGACTTTTGTTTTGCAGCTTCATCTCAGGCTCATAATACACTTAGAAGCAGATGTTCCTCTAACTGTAAACTCAAACATTTACTTCATGAGATGAAATATATTTCCTGTCTTTGTAGAACCATAGAACACAGTGAAAAACCTACTAGTCAGCTTGAGATTGGGCTTTATGCAGTGCTGAGACCTAAGGAATATGAGTGGGGCGACTTAAGGCTGTTTGTCAACTTCATTTGCAAATTAAGGGATCAGTCATGGTAGGTCTGCTGAAGATGGAGGCTTCTTGGATTTTTGATGATTGCCAAAGGTGAAATGTCCTAAAACGCCACTTCCTAACATAGGGGAGACTATTTGAAACAGATGTGGATTTTCCTTTTAAAGCTGATGGGCAGACCAATAAGGCTGAAGCTAGATAGGATTGTGACAATGAGGTTTTGGTTTTGCCAGGGGTGGACTGAATAGGTAGAAAGGCGAAAAAAGTTTTGGGAGGGTTTTCTGGATGACATATTGACATAAGGAAATCAGTTTCTAGAAAACTCAGCCGAAGATATAGTCATCACTAACATGTAAAACACCGATGGCTATTGGGCTTCGGTGTGCCTCGCGTCCTCTAGTGTCGTCCAACTTTGCAGGTAGCACACATGACACACCCATCAGTTTGGATGTCAACCCAGTTGTAGTTTGAAGACCTAGGCTACGACAGAAGGTTGGCAGTCACTTCGGCGGATGTCAGTGCGGATGCTATAAGCCACTAGTTTTGGTCCTACTGCTTTCTTTTAAATGTCATCTACTTGTCTATATCTGTCAACTATCTTCTCAATCATACGGTTGTTCATCTCTAGGTTTCCATATGTAACTTCTGCTTTTAGTCACAATCTATTATTTTGCTACTGGTCTCAAATTGTAATTTTGCTCCTATCCTCTACTGCTCTAGTGATTGTTAAAATTTCTCTCAGAAGGAAATTAGGAGTGTTTTGTTAACATAGTGTTGGAGCATGGCTTGCACTCAACAAAATGTCATGTAATTAAGGTTTTTGTCTATAATATATACTATCTTGCGTATAAAAAAAAATTGGAGGCCCTCCACAAAGGGCATATTGGAAATTTCAAGAAAATTTGGACCCTTGGACCTTGGTGGTTAAGTCAAAGTCAAATGTTTGGGGAAATTAGCACAAAATAATTATTTTTAAGCTAATAAAAAATGGTTTTAATGAGAAATTTTAAAATTCCTCAAAAATAATTATTTTCAACGGTGGAGATTAAAAGATCATCAATGATTTATTGGCAGTCAAGATTATTTTGATCGGGATCATGCCAACTAGCCGTTATTTTCCACTTGGAGGATCTTCTCTATAAATAGAAGGCATTTTGCTTCTATTTTTCATCTATTGATGAGTTGGGTCTGATGGAATTTGTAAACGCTGGTGTAAAGCCACTATTCTGTTGGGAACGTTTTGATCATCATAATAAAAGACTTTGGGGTGCAGTTCATGGTGTCTTTGTCTCATTGATTTGTGGTATGTGCATTTCTATATTGTGCTTCAAATATCATTTAAATCGTTATTTCATTTGCAAATGATAGGAAAAATCTATTGGTAAGTTATGGGTTTATCTTAGGTGATCTAATTCATTGTATGTTCTAACAGTTTCTTCTTAAGAAAATATATAGAGTTTGTAGGTTCCCCGGCCCTTGGGCTCCAAGTTCACAAACTGTGGCCACAAGTTGACCATGTTTGGATTCTGAATATTTATGTGATTTTCTAACTTCACTAAGTTGTGGATTAACATTTATTTTTCGAAATACATCTAACAATTGTTGAGGTCTATACAAATTCTATTTTCAAAATCCTTCTAAGCATTGTATATATATTTTGTATAATATTTTTTTTGTAAATAATTTTACCTTCTAACCCTTATCTTGCAGATGAGGTTTGGGGTTTTGGGATTTTTAATTTTTTTTTATATATTGGGGTTTTGGGCACTTGTAAATTTATTTGTGCAGGTAAAATTCAAGAAGAACTGTTGGATTAGAGCTAGATATAGGCCCTTGAGGGTAAGATCTAGTCTGTAGAATTTTTGCAGGGCCAAAAACTAAATTATTTTACAATGAGATTGAAGATCTGAAGCAAATTCGATTTTCTGACAAGGATTTCATAGTTTTTTAGGCCTCCTAGGCCCAGCGTCCTCCATTTCCCTTAGCCATCTAACCATCTAGCCTTCTAGCCCCTTGTGTCAACCTTTTCTAGCCCTGTAAGGCTAGTCGTGGGCCTCTAAAGGCCTCGGGCTGCCCTTGAGACATTTCTGCAGGCCCTAGAGGGCCTCCTCCTGCCCTCGGCTCTCCTTTCAGCCCTTCGTCCTCCTTGTCGTGGCCTTTTTTGGCCTTCATGGCCTATCTAGGCCTTTAGCCCCCTCTTCCATCACTCGTCCTTCCCTCATTAGCCCTCTCTTCCATCTCTGATTTGAGCATTTGATTTCCGAGTTAATTCTTGGTGGTTTTGTAGAGAAATTGGTAAAAAAATTGTGTTTCAGGTGTTGGAAAAATCTTGGGCAAGTGGGAAAGTAGTCCTCAAGGCCTTGGACCTTTGGTTTTACCTCTAAACCCTTTCTCAATTCATTGTTTACTTAAAATAGTCACATTTAATACATAATAGTGACAAACACTCGAGAAAATGCTCTAGAAATCACTCATAATTTGCCTAAGACATTGATAAATTAATTGCATTAGTTGGGCATCTATAATTGAGCTTGTTCTATGTTTTATTGTTGTCTATCATAAGTGCAATCAGATCTGATATAACAATGATAAGCACATCTTAAGAAGGCTAGGATATCATAGTTTCATTTGGGTCCTGTTTCTCATATTTGGTTAAGTATATGCTTCTCATTTCACACTTGAAAGAGCTCTAAATTGGAATTTACACATTGTTTTCCTAAAGGGTTTAATAATTGCTCATTTTAATGTGATCGGGACATAAGTAACATAAGAAATTTCCTTTCTCATGCTCTATAGATCATAATTGTCTTGTTTCATGGATTTATAAGCAAGTTGATTTCTAATTGTTTCAAGTGCACTAACACATTTGTGGTTGTGAATTCGATAAATGTTTCATAAGATCACATCTAATTCACTCTCTAAAGCACAAAATCAAAGTGTTAACTAGATATTGGTATTTAGATCATTTTATCTTTGAGATATGATTGTTCTAATTGGAAAATAAGTGCTCTCATATGGTCATTCTTGCTTCACTACTAGTATCCATTTGTGAATGATAAAAACACATTGGTATTGAGATTCTAAGTGTTCTAATCTATATAAGCATATTTTGAATGATTGAGTAATACTTAGCAGTTATCTCATTTATATATCTTGATAGCTTCTAATTGGATAAAAGCATTGATAATCTTGTGGTAATAATCTTTTGCATCTTTTAAAGAATTGGCTAGATTCTAATAACGGGATTTCGGCACATCCCGTAGTTGTTGGATGTGGAGCCTGATTATCATCCTGATTTAGAGGCCTTTGTTTTTAGCCTGATGTATACCCCAGGAAGCCTATACACCCCTCCATGTGGGGGGGACTTGTTCCCCCTGCGGGGGTTCGGGGGGGGGCATCCCCTCAGCTAGGGTGTTCGTGGGCAACACCCCCGAAATTAAAAAATAGATGTAAAATTGCCTCGTGAAATATTGTAATTCCGTAGTCAATTTGGGCCGTTCCTTAGGCGAATGATCTAAGGGTAGAAATTATGTTTAATTTAGGGTTTTATTCCCTAGAAGGAAACCCCTCTGTTGCATGAGGGAATTGTATTGCGGTTGTGTGTTGAGAGTGTATTCTGAGCGAGAAAGAGAAAGGGGGACTGTGTGAGAGAGTAGAGGATATTACAGCGGATCTGTTGTAGGTTGTGTCTCTTCATTTTGCTGGATAATATAAAGGAAGGACTGGTTGTTTCTCCGTGGATGTAGCCCAGGTTGGGTGAACCACATATATCTGTGTCTCTCTTGTTTTGTATGTTTTCTGTGTTTGTATTTCCGCATATTTTTATGTGTTCCATTGCTGTTTAATATATAATTTTCTAACAGGAAAATTGTATCTTGAGGGTTTTTATCGTATATCATTGGCACTTAATAACTTCACACATTTTCTTATAGTGAAGATTGTAGCTTATTGACAAGTACTTATTGATATAACGCATAATCAAACCATAATTTAGTACTTAAAGAACACTTAAGCAATCTTAACTTAAGTAACCCTCACAATCCTTGCATACCATTCTAAGCTAGTCTTGCACTTAATAAATTATCTCCAAGCATAAACTTGGTTGATAGACATTTAGGACCACCCTTTCTCAATTTAGCTTGAGGATCTTAGACCCTCTTTAGTGGTTAACACGATGACCTTGCAGTTGTCAAAGCCACAGTCTCTGCAGTGTCATATGCATCGAGAAGTTGGAACACAGTGGGAGGTATCGTTAATCAAGCCTTTGCTTGCTTCCTATTGGCTTTCGTCCCACAACCTATTCTAGAGACTAGTTCCAAAACAATTAAGAGGAAGGCCACATCTAGAATAGGCATCTAATTTAAAATCAACCAAGATCTTGCATCAAACCTAGCTTTTTAGGATTTTCATTTCATATAGGATAGTTAAGCATTCAAGCAACAATTTTCCATCCGGTTACTTGGCATTTAATTGATAATAAGCAAAAAGTTGATTCCATAAGGCACTGGTCTCACAATTCAATCAAATCTAATATTTTAATCTTGCTAAAATTAACCAAGTAGCTAGGCCACTCAAACGTGTCTCCCAGACATGTTGGTTGTCAACTTCTCCTTAATCTTCACATTTCCATAGGTACTGTTGTTCCTTGAGAAACAATTCTTGGCTGTGTACAAGAATCCGTGCTCAAGACATTAAAGATTATGTCACAAAATGTATATATGTGTCTCTGTTTCGTAACCCTTCAAACGTTAGTAATATATTTCCCAAATATCAAATCTTTATTAGCTCTGCAATGCCATATTCCTTATATATTGAAGTGAATGAATGGAAGACGAAGAAAGAAAAGGATTTTAACTTGTCATGCTGCTTAAAACAGAAACTGCCATCATAAAATCTTGAAGAACTGAAAAAACATATAAGCTAAAGGAGAGGAGCGCCCATTAAGGATGTTTAATTCTTAGATATATAAATATCAAGAAACCTGCAGCTCTAATCACTCTACTTTATTCACAGATATGGAGATGAAATGAAAACTGAGAAAACTCTTCAACACAGATGGAATATTGGAAACTTGCAAAACTTTTTCATTCATTTAATATTGCTCAGTACAAAATTAGCCTTCAAAGGTTCAAAACTCGGAACCTTCTTTCTTCCATAAGATGTCCTTAAATACAATCTGAACCAAAATGGTTTTCAGTTATAAAACTGATTCTAACTAACCTATAACTGCTTAACTACTCTTTGTGACGGAGGCACATGCCTCGGAAACATTTCATTACATTTGCATAACTTCAGTTAAAATAAAAGATGATAACTTCTAATCTAACGGAACTGATGTTCCTGGAATAGCAGCTGACTCAATGATTACTTGCGGCTGAACGGCTACTTGTGGTTGCTTAGCTGGAAATCCTTTTTCTGTGTCAATAGAAAATTTCTTACATTCCTTCCAGAGCTTATCCTGAGTTATTGGAGCATTTTTATAACGATGATATTCTACTGTGAAGGCAACAATATGACTGTGAGTGAGGTTACTTGTGAACAATGTTTTCACCATCCACAGTAGAAGGAAATGTCTTGCTGCCTGAAGGTCCCAGAGACATTCCTGTCGGATGCAACAACGCCATTTTAAACTGATCTTTCTCCAGATCCATTACAGCCAATAGTCTTGTTTGGTCAGCAGGTATATGGTGCTCTGCTTGTGTCTCTATATTGGCCTTTATTCTTTGGTTCTTTTCTTCAATTTGTGAGAACACCTGCTTCATGGAAGGAGCCTTTTCCAAATGAAGTTTTGGTCTGCTAGGAGATGAAGGGCCAGCCTGTTCTCCACTGACCTGGAGAGTAAAACCAGGTGAATTGGAGGAGTGGTCTTCTGCTAATTTAGTCCTTTTCTCCTCTCGGGGTTCCTCCTCATCGATCTCAATAACATCATCTCTCCCTCTCTTGCCCATCTTTTCCAATATTGCAGGTGTTTGAATACTGATCCGTGATGAACTTGGCCCTCCTGGATTAGCCAACTTCTCTAAATCCGGTTTACTCACATGAGTAAAAGCAGCATACCCATTCTCGACCCTTCTTTGTGAAATAATCCCATGTGGGTCATAGGCCCATTTCTCTCCCAACAGCAACTGTGTTCCTTCCAATATCTTTGATACCTCCTCAAAAGCTTGCCTTGTGTTAACAACAAAAGGGCCTACACTCATAGGCAACTTGTACATTAATCCTTTCTTCATAGGAAGAAAATGAACTTGATCCACATTAAGACTTTGCCTTATAAATTCCAAGGCGAACAGTCTCATGGGAACAAATGCTGGAAGCCTATAAGGCTCAATACTGACTCCATATAGCCTTATTTCAGAATAATCTTCAAAAACAAACCAGTCTCCATACTTACAACTAGGACCTAATTGCAAGAACTCCTGGGCCTTTGGCAAGAAGCATGGAGGCAGAGTTCCATTAAGAATTTTATAAGCAGTGGTCATGAAATGGTCCACAAATTCAAATAAACCGGCTTCGTTCTCTTCTCTTCTAACCATATCGGTCCAAAGAAAAACTGACTGTTTATTTTTATTACTATCCATTATATTCAAACCAACACTCATGAATTCTTCAACATTATGATATAAAAACAAGTAGACTACCAATGAGGGAAATCTGAAATAACCTGTTAATGGGAAAGCAATCAATTGAGAATTCACCACTTCTTGCCAAAAGGATGGGATATCCAACACCACTCCTGGTTTCATCATGAGAGTGAACATCCCCAGGGCGGCCTTGTCAATTTCGCGATCATCATCTCTCCCCAGAATCTCCATAATACAGCTAAGAACTGACCTGTATTGAACATTAAATACATCCAAACTAAACTTTCCCGATTCAAATTGTGTCTTCTCCGGACTTGATACCAAAAATGACATGCAGCGGTTAAACTCCTCATTTGAGAGCTCCTCGAAATATTGAATTAGCGAATCTTTGGAGAACTGCAAAGGAGAATCATTCTCTGGAAAACATAATGCCTGACGCATTAATTGAGTTGAAACCTGCAAAATATTTTCCCCTTGGGAATTCATGACAAAACACTTGCCGGGATACATGGACGAAACTAACCAGGAAATGAATTCGGGAAAGACATGAGTTTTAGGAATACAGGCAGACAACACTCCCGAACTCTGCATAGCGGAAAACACAGGTGACTTGTCGGTGTTCAAGGTCACTTGATAATGCAAAAGAGGATGGTTTACGGATGACGCAGTATCACGAACATCTTTCTCACTATCTAGGAGAGGGCTCAGATTTGAAAAATCGGACAATGATGCTCGCTTGGCCATGACTGACAAGAATTTCGAAAACAATTCAGCGCAAAGGTGGCGGGACGGAGTTTGAAACAGGGCAAACAGTCACAATTGAACCACAATAGAACGGAAAACCCCACTTATAGACAACGAAAAACCACAATAAATGCAAGGGTGACATGGAAAGACAGCAAATAGTGAATGACAGTTGTTTGCCACCTCGGCGGATGACGTAATGCGGGGGGTCTGTGAGTACGGCAGAGAACTCCAACCCATACCCCCCGCAATTAATCAGGGCCGTCGATCGTCAATTTTCGCATCTTCGACTACCAATCGTGGGGGTCGTTTGATAACCGAAGCGGTTGCTGACCTCTTGGGCCAGACATCCAAATGTTTCCACATCATCGTACCCCCGCTCCGGAAGGGCACGAACTTTATCTTTAATATAAAACAATAACCTAAAGTCGGGCCCTATTTCCATGAATCAAATAAAGAAATACATTGCATTCTTTTCTTTTTTTATACTGTAAAAGTATAAAACCTTATACTATAGCATATTTTCGGATCCTTATATATATATATTTTTTTTAAAAATCTTCTTTTTCAAAATTTCAAAAATTGTCATAATAAAAAGGATATGCAGATATAATGATCCACAACAGGCACCTTGACACTCATTTTCATTATCGGTGGGTTGTCTCGCGTTGGTTAACGGTATACATCATTGACCGGTAATCCAACGATTTCTCACATGGTCGACTTCAGCTCATTTATTCCCATTGTGTAGAATTGTGCCATAGTGATCGGTGAAGACCTCGGGTTGCATCAACATTTTTCGGTTCACTTTTGACAGTCCATTTAGTTTCTGCCAGTGATGCCGTCCACCCTTATATGTTGCAGTTCAGTACAGCAGCATCCTATATGTTGGCTCCTGAGTTGCGTGATTGTACCGTTTGATCCACCTCTTATGATTCGGTACTTGGAGATTCAGTTACTTATTTGATCAGACATCCAATTGCAGCATCTTTGATCAGCTTTCTATATGTGATACTTGGACATTGATTCAGACTTATATTTCCGGGCCATGATCAGATGATTCATTGTGTACTTTCAGTTCAGCTATACTTGTATACATGTTGGATCTATTCAGTACTTTCTATATGATGTATTTTTGACTGAGCATGGGTATGCCCACCTCAACATGAGTTGACTCTCTGTTTTCTTTCATTGGTTTTTGGCAGGCTGAAATTTGGTGAAGTCCTCTCTTGTCCTTGCGAAGTTCTTTCTATGTGCATAATACATTTCGGCCATCATGTACCCCTTCTGACCTCATATATTAGGGGGCATCTGTTATAGCATCATTTCTCACCTTCATATGATTCATGATTGCTTTATGGCTTTTTGGGCACCCATTCCTACAGACTTGGACAAATTCACTTAAAAACAGTGTAAAAATCCCCATACGCGACTATGCCCGTACTTTTCCGCGTGTATACGCGAGTCCAGCTGCACTTTTCCGCGTATTCCATTAAAATTATGAAAAAATATATAAAAATTCCCTATTTTCAGGCTGGGTTGATGGTTACTCAGGTAGTTCAACCACCCCAGCACGTGGCCAACTGTTTCCAACTGTTGAAACTACTTGGAGGGAGTATAAAAACCCCTCATGTGCATGGCCTAAGGGAGAGAGAGAATTATTGATATTATACTCTGTTGGTATTCCCTATCCAAGTCTGAATTCCCGTGCCTCCTGCACTTCCCAGTTCATTACAAGAAACCTTTGTTTCTTGGAGATGCTCATTCCTTTATATGTCATCTCGTATGCACCAGTTCGGAAGGAATCTTAGCGAGGCAAGGGTGGGACGGATCCGGACGACAGTCTGCTCGAAGATCGTGGAAGGATTCAGGTGATCTCTCCACTCGTTATTTCTGTACATGCTATTTATAATACAGAAGTACCATCTTGTTCCCGAAATATACGTGTTAGTGTCTGCTTACATATATGAGAAAATTGTTATTTAAGCATTCATTATAGTTTATCTGATGTTTTATATGGATTTAACTAACATTTAGAGTAGATATATGCTGTACAACCAGTTCTTCGTGCTTGTTTCTTCTTGTCTTTCAGGTTAAGAAGGAAGGACGGTTGCTGGGGGTTTGGACCCCGCGGGATCTGCTTCAACCGTAGGACCTACGAGTAACTTCCTCGATCTACTCTATTTAGTTTTTCCTGAACATGCATGGTTGTGTGAGTCCTTCTTAAGTAGCATGCCCCTGCTCTATGGAGGTTGTAACCCAACAAACCTCTAGGGTGATTTTCCCCGAAACACACCTATAGAAGACAATTTTCCCGATGAACATCTTTTTGCAGTATCTACTAAACCTCTATCGTATGCAGATATTGCTAACTATCTTGCTACAGGGAAAGTGCCTCCTCATTTGTCATATATGGAACAGTAGAAGATTATTCATCATAGTGCCCGATATTCTTGGATGGTAGGGTACCCTTTTCATACAGGAGAATAAAAGAAAATATGGCGTTGTGTGTCTAAAGAGGATATCTATGAGGTATTAAAAGCTACCCATGATGGCCCTTGTGGAGTTAATTTTGTGGATAAAACAACAGGCCATAAGGTGCTACAAATGGGATATTACTGGCCTTCCATTTTTCATGATGCTCAGAATTATATTAGGAGGTGTGATAGTTGCCAATGTATTGGGCAGCCCAATAAAGTTGATGAAATACCTTTGTAGGCACAAGTAGTCTTCGAGCCTTTTGAGAAATGGGCTATTGACTTCGTTGGATGCTTTAACCCACCCTACCAGCAGAAGGTCCACATCTTGGTCTGTATTGATTACGTGACCAAGTGGATGGAAGCCAAAGATGTCGCGAAAGAAACAGAGTAGGTAGTCTCAGACTTTCTATTTGAAGAAATTTTTTCTCGTTGCAGTACTCCAAGAGAGATTTTTTCAGATGGAGGAGCACAATTCACATCACACAAGATAGCAAAGCTCATGCAAAAATATGGGGTCAAGCACAGAGTGACATCCCCATACCATCCCCAGGCGAATGGACAAGTGGAAAGCACAAACAAGACATTGGAAAACATTTTGACAAAAACTGTGGCATACCATCATCGGGATTGGGCTCAGAAACTCCCAGAAGCTCTCTGGGCGTACAGAGCAACATGGAAAAATACAACTGGGTTTTCACCATTCGAGTTGGTTTATGGAAAATCCCCGTTGTTTCCAATAGAATTTGAAATAAGTACACTTAGAACAACACTGGAAGTTAGGTTAGATTTATCAGATGCTCAGAAACACCAATTGGCTTAGCTTAATGAACTTGATGAAATTTGTTCAATGGTTGTCCAACGAACTTCTGCTATCCAGCAGCAGAGAATGAAATGGCACGATAAGTTTATTAAAAATAAGGTGTTTCAAAGTAGATATTGGGCACTGCTTTACAACTCCCATTTTAAGGATTTTAAGGGGAAGCTTTGCACTCGTTGGATGGGACCTTATGAGGTGGACGTTATATTTGATAATGGAATAGTCAGGCTAGTCACAATTTATGATATACATGCTTCCTTTATAGTCAATGGACATTGCCTGAGACTATACCACTGGCCGGCCTCTAAGAATGCTTTTATTAAACAACTCTCTGAGAAATCTGGTTTGAAGGTCATCAGCGCAGAGAATCCTTCCTCTGCACCCTTGATGTATATATATATATATATATATATATTATAATAAAGAATAAAGAATTATGTTTTATTTTCTTGTCTTTTTGCAGGAGCTACTAATAAGGAGTAAAAAGCATAGAAATACTTTTCAAAGCACTGATTGCTGCTACTCATGGTGTTGTTACTCGCATTGATGTTACTTCGATGCTATTACACTGATGCTGTTACACTGATGCTATTACACCAATGTTGTTACTCCGATGCTGTTACACCAATGTTGTTACACTCATGCTGTTACACTGATGTTGTTACATTGATGTTGTTACACCAATGTTGTTACACCGATGTTGTTACACCGATGCTGTTACACCGATGTTGTTACACCGATGCTGCTACACCGATGTTGTTACACCAATGTTGTTACACCGATGCTGTTACATCGATGATATTACTCCAATGATGTTACACCAATGTTGTTACATCACTACTGTTACACCATCCACATCATTACTACGTTGTCATCCCACTAACCCTCGCATCGTCCAGGTAGGCCGTTAGGTATGCCTCCACGTGACTTTTACTGATATAATTAAATATCCCATGTGGAGATTTTAATGTCGCATACGAAAAAAATTTAAGCTGTAGGGGGTGCCATCATGACAAGGACAGCATAATAATTACCTCATAAATTAAGTATGGCAACCCGCTCATGGTACACCTTATGATTCCCATCAATATGTGGTATCATCATTTAAATTGTATTGGGATCTATAAAATGTCTCGTCCACCCTATATGAATAATTATTATTTCTATTTTACCACACTTACCATATTTCTTCATAATTTTTCTCGGCTTTCAAGAGTTACCGGTTGTATATACCGTAACCACCTTTCCATTTTCACTATGTTTTTCCTCTGAATTCGGTACCCACCACCTTGCTCAACGATTTTTTGTTACAGGAAGTGCTGCTACAAGTATCCATAGTATGGGTGGGCTGGCTGTGCGGCATGAGCCTAAAAACACAATTTTAGTTCACAGAAATCCATAGGTTTTTCAAGTCTTTGTCAACGTAGGGTGGGATACCTACTTTGACAGATTGCAGGGGTTTGATAGAGGTATCACAATGGAATTTGCACTCAATTTAGAGGAAATTTTTTCATTGATTAGGGGTATGGAATTTCCTGTTACAAAAGAGGCAATCACAGAGGTTATCAGACTGAGGCAGCAGGGGTAGCAATGGTTTTCTCAGAAATATTCTCTTCTAGAATTCCCCGAATTGTTCTTACAAGCAGGAGAAAGTGTCATTCAAATGGGCAGAGGATACGAGCGTCGAACGGTATTGTATACTTATAATGAAGTTGCATGCTTCGTAATAAAATACATTACCTGAAAGGGTCAGACCTCAACTTTGTTCAAATATCACTTTAAAATTCTAACACACCTATGATTTCTGTAGGATCAGGAGTATGCGCCGAACATGCCCTTCTTCCTCTTGAAACAACTGTAGCATATGGCACAGGCTGCTCGGTGTTCGCTCTGAATGCCGATAGTACTTTCCAATCACGGTTTGGTGCGATTATTGGTCATGCACACAATAAAAAGGCTTCGGGTCTCCTAGGCAGAATTCTGTGGGTCCTTAGAAGAAGAGGTAGCAGCCATGATTACTGCTAGAGAAGAAGAACCAGCCTCTCTAGCTGGTTAGGCAGAAGAAGAACATTCAGAAGAAATTGATCAATAGGAACCCGAGGAAATGGAAATGGAAATTGATCAAGAGGAACCCGAGGAAGAAGAGATGATGGTTGATCAGGAGGGACCTAAGGAAACGAGAATGGAGTAGGTAATCAGTGACATGGCCGAGGCTGCCACACAAGAACCAGCCTCGCTTGAAAAATCCGTAGAAGAAGAAATAAGAATGGAGGAGGTAAGGGGTGACATGGCTGAGGCTTCCACACAAGAACCAACCTCGCTTGAAGAACCCACAGAGAAGAAAATGATGGACATTGTGCAGGAAGTCGATATTTTTATACAGTTGTCAACTTTTGTTAATAAAGAGAAAAGGAGTGAAATTCTAGATAGAGAAATGGCAAGTGATGTTGTTTTGCAAAAAAAAACATCACCTGACCAAATAAATATGAATATTGATACAGGTGGGGGTGTTACATAAGAACCACCCCCAATTCGGCTAGAATAAGAAAATTCAGCCTGCGGAATTGACATTGGACCTCAAGAATTGGTACCAATTGTGAAAATAAAGGTGATTCATGAGAAATAGGAAGGTAAAGAAGGAATAAACCAGGAGGTCGATACTATTCCACAAGAACCAGTACTGACCCCGGTTGAAGTAGCCGTACATGAAGTCCCAGTCCAAACCGGAAATGAAGGTGATGAGTCTGTTCCCCATTCTCCATTCTAGTCCCTGATTCCTAAAGGGGCGAGGAGATTTTGCTCACCCAAAAGGTTAATGGAAGAAGTAGTTGTTTCCCCAGTACTAAAATTTGTTGACACGGCCAAAATGCGCCCAGTTACCACCGAACCAAAACACTTAGAGGCTCACAAGGAAGTAAAATTTCCTGTGGAAACCTCAGAACATAGGAGGATCAATGAAATTACCGACCAGACAGCGAAAGTTCCCGGGGGAAACATAGAAGAAGAAGCCCCTGCAGATAGGGATCCCAGCCAGAAGGGCTTGACAAGAGAATCTGTATAAAATTTTTGCAGCATCCCACAACCTTCTGAGCCTGTCATAGGTCCAGAAACTGAATTTATTGTTAAATGGGAATGGGTTGAACAGTGCGAGAAAAGGATACCTGTCAAGCAGAAGTATCAGCTGCAGTTCAGTGAAACCATGAGACTAAAAAGTGAGGTACAGGATTTGAAGAAGCAAGTTTCACGTTTGAAAAGGAAGGTAAAAATATATAAATGGAGGGAAATAAAGCCAAATATTGAAGTCTCCATGGCAGCTACCTAGACTAGCCTGATTGAAGAGTTGTTTTAAGGTCGAGAATTTGTATTGGCCACTAAAATTCAGAAGTGGAAGTCTACAACAAGTGACCATAAGAAGGAAATAGATAGGTTTTGAGAACAGGCCTTCGGAGTCATCACAGGGTACATGGATCAGTTATATAATGTGCGATTGAAGCAGGCTAACAGAAGGCTGGAATAGAGGAATTGGAAGAAAAAGTTCAGTTGCTAAAGACAGATAAGGAGAAAATGTTCTCCTTGGCACAACAGGTAATTGCCTGCATACCTCCTGCAAATAGCTATGCCTTATTCCTTCATGAAAAATTTCTTTCCTTTTGTCTTGAAAGTATATATAGGGATATTTGGTACGAAATTGAGGACCCCATTCAATTTCTCCGTATTTTAAAAATTCA
The DNA here is from genome assembly GCA_034641835.2 of Pinus albicaulis. NCBI lineage: Eukaryota > Viridiplantae > Streptophyta > Pinopsida > Pinales > Pinaceae > Pinus > Pinus albicaulis. The sequence continues at coordinate 99,685 of JAXQQM020063099.1, read as the reverse complement.
TGACATTATCGGACAACACTTAATGTGCGAGCTCTATATGCATGGGTATTACTTAAAGCAGGATCAGTCATTTAACCCCGTTCCATTCGTGGGGGACATCCATTTAATGGATTTCACCTCCTATACCATTAATCAGATTAAATGGAGAAATTCCTGGGATACATTTGAAGAAAATCAAGCCGGAAAGTCGTTAATGATGAGAAGAGAGCATGGCCAGTCCTCAAACTTTTATAACAAGCATTATACATTTTTAAAGATTAAGGGTCGTAAGGAACACATGATGGCAACCCAGAAATGGTGCGTTGACCTATGTGTCGACCATATTATGACGTTTTGCAATGAAGCACTGGACTATTGTCAGAAGAGATGGATGTTGTCCTCCTTAGCCATCAGGGAAAGAGAACCATTTAGAGCACCTAACTTTGCACGTGCTTTTGAGAGAATGCCACGTTACGTGGCATGCATTCATACCTATGGGGTCCGATGGATGGGATTAAGGTTTCAATTTCCCCTTCTATGGTTGCCAGCTGAGCAGTATACTCCTGCATATAACATTGACCCAGACTGGTGGAAGGATGTTGTTTTTACAGAAGGATATAAGCCACCAGGAATAGAAATGGCTGCAGAATATGACCTCACACAACTTCCTTATGATCACAGTCGGTCCAACCCGGACCAGAAGAGATGACAAGATGCATGAGGAAACGCAGATAGATTAGTTGGGGGGAGATTTTGGGTACCAGATTTGTATACTTTCCTCTCCCATTTTACCCTGTTTTTCTATCTCTTTCTACCTTTATTATTCTTAAAACGCATGAGGTAAAACCCTTCTTCCTATATTTCATGGGATATTTGATTAATGAAGTATTTTTCATGGAGGTTTTACCTTTCTACATATTAACTATGATATTTCTTCAAATCTGGCTAAAACAGGAGTGTTGCGGCCGCGAGTCAAGGCATAGCCCATCATCTCCAGCATCTTCCTCATTTTCTGTTACAACATGAGAGACTTGGATGTATCTGTGCTAACTTATGCCTTTTCATGGTTTCCTGTTGGGAAATATGGTTGTTGTTGTAACAAGATGTATTTTTGTAACAATGAAGCTATTGAGAGGGATCGGGGGTTTCAGGATAATTGCCTAAAGAAGCCTGCGGGCTGTGAATCAGGGTTAAGCCCTTGGACATACAGATTTTGTAATGAATTTCTTTTATCATTAATTGAATGCACAATAGCTTGTTGTTTCTCCTGTAATTCATGAGTTCACTTCAACCTTGATAAGAGAGTTGGGCCCACTCTTCTGATTAGGTGCTATGTTCTCCTTTCTTTTCCTTGCAGTGATGTGTTTTAGTGTGATTCTTTACTGCTACTACAGTCACATTTAATTGCCGTGGATGCCTTTTATTTCTGCAGTTCATTTCATTCTTGTTACAATGACTTGTGTGTTATAGATTAAACCTGTGATTTACAGCAGACCAGGTGCTTGTATCTGCATATACCTTGGTGTTATTCTTGAAATAACTAACGTCCCAGGTTGATCATTTATGTGGAGGAAAGGGTTGAATTCTATTCATATCCAGACACCAACATAAGGTTCCGACTTCAGTAATAAATCACATGTTCATTGTTGGTGTCATTCTCTTGAGCTAAAACCATTCTAATGGTGGAATCAGATGGAGCTAAATACAAAAATTAACCTGAGTGATAATGAAGTGGATGCAACAACTGTGCATGGGTCTTTCTTAACTAGTGCTACCCCAACATTTTCATAAGGGATATTTGTCTTTCCAACATGTTGGATACTATCCATAGAGGCAGGATCGAAAGTGTAGTAAGACAACTGATAAATTTTAACAACATTTCCTTTATAAGGAAACATGATTAATAGAAATACTGACGAAATTACAATGGTCATTTCATAAGACCAAATTCGACCTAACAAAAGGTTGTATTCAAGAGGGGCATCAACGACTTCCACCTCAAGCGTAATGGTTTTTCCTTCTACCTCTATGGGTAAATCCTGGAGTATTCCAAATGGACAAAAACCTATTCTATCAAAGGCTTTAGAATAGTGGGTGTCTAATTGATTGGTGGAGAACCAAGAGTTTTCCAACAGGCTAAGGACATAATGCACGTAGATTCTCCCTCGTTAATCACTGTGCGGAACTTGCCTAGATTTGACTAAAACAGGTATTTGAAAATCCATTTGGTGTAGGAGTCTAGGTACAAATTTCTTGAGATAAAAGACGATAAGATTACAATCTTGAGGGTTAATCACTCCAATAACTGATAATAGTAGCTTCCTCTAACCTAGACAATACTACAACATGTCGATGGATGAAATCGTTGAAGGTGACATGGCGATATTTTCAACAATATTTTAGTTCTGAGCGGCTCTCGTATGTGGATTGAAAGTCAATTTTGTTATGGAACCAGCTCCAAAAATAGAATAAAAGAGAGATCAATGCCTTATAAATAAGCCACTTCGAGGGGGAAACCTACTTCACATTACATAAACGAATAATTGGTGGATGATAAAAATGACAAAACCTCCATTCTATATATAGGAGTCCATGGGGTCACAATATAATCCTAGTCGACCTAACAATAATAATGTAAGGGAACAATAATAAAAATGTGGGGGTTACATGGGTACAACAATAATAATAAGGGGGCTACACTAACAGAAATAAGGGGATACACTAGTATTATAGGGACCTAACATGCCCCTCTCCTTCTGTAACAATCACCAACTAAACATTTTAAAATAAAATAAAAATATTTTAACTATACGTTTTCACATTTTTACCATAAATAAAAAATTTATTGTTTTACCAACATATGGTTGATACTAGACTTAGGAATTTTACGAATTTTATATATTTCTTGAGTTTGGTTTATTTTTTTGTATTGGGCTTGTCATATCACCACAGTACACACATAATTCGTTTAATATCTTCATTAGTACAGCACTTGGGATTACTTCTTTAATAAAGCAGATCCCGAGAGTACTATTATTTAATGATAAGTGTTACCAACTTACATCCTCCACTTGAGCATGGTTATCTATGAATATTTCCTATCGTCCGTGCAGATCTTTTGTACCCTTGTATTTTTGGAGTTCTGTGATGATGACACTTGGTTAAGACTGCACCGTCAAATTAGATTGGATCTACGACTTTTGTTGTTTCCCTCCAAGATAGGGCTTCAAATACACCCCAAAACCTAACCGCTCCATTCATTTGTGCCGAGACCGCTGAGGTTTGAGGCTCTACAACTGAACGCAATGCCCCACCTCTGGTTAAGGTTTTGGTTTCACTATGCTCACCATCTTCTTCGTCAGGTTGCCACACTCTCTTCTCTACCACCGTAGGTAAGTTAGATTACCACCTGATGCGCTAGTTTTTTTCTTAACTTGTTTACTTAATGTCCTTTTTCTTTTTTAACCACTTTTCTTTGACCCTCTTTTATTTCTTTTTTTCTACACACAGGAAATTTCACTGCCTCCGTGTGAGACTCATACATGTATTTTAAAGTTTCTTTGTATACCCAATTTTGTTTTTCAATAACTATCATTCACGTAGTCTCAAAGGTATTTTCTTTTGATTTACATAAGGGTTATTTCTCTGTGCAAGTATGGCTTGTCTCGGTCATTTCTCGGTGTTCCGTTACAGTTGTGTGTCTTTCTGGCACTTGTCAAGACTCTCTCTTTACACATGAATTTATTTTGTGACAGGTACCGAGTAGGTTTTCAGCCAATCTCGTTGTTGTCATCATGTCCTGATAATTATGGGTTCCAGCATACTACTCTTTTCTGTGTTAAGATTCTAAATTTGTTTTAGTAAATGAGGATTCTCCCTCTTATCCCAAACTCATGGAATACTACCATTTTGAATATTTTTGGTGTAATGTATAAATAATAGTTTGAGACTCTTTTATTCCACAATTATCGTCCCTTCGACAACACCATTAACACTTTGGGGTTATATATATATATATATAGGATTCGACCAGACCGACTGGTTTACAATTCCGTGCATAGTTTCTATGCCGGAAACAATCGTGTATCTGGAGCCTCTGTGCTCTAGAAGTTAGACAAGGTTTCTCTACCAACCCATATTTAAATCTTCTTGTTCCAGTTACTTAGTGTATTTCCTCAGTTTATCTATAGTTCAGAATTTAGTCAACAAACACCCTTCTTAATGTTTACTTAAATTTAACTATTGTTCTACACACAGTGCTTTACCGTAGGAGAGAGATTATTTTCCGTGCTAATTATTATTATGATAGCTGAAAATATTTTACTATATTAAATTGAGAATTCTATAGCATGCAAACTCTTTCTTCTTTTCCTTTATAGTCAGCAGATAGCAATTTAAAATCTAAGATTTTTCACACAGTACATCTTCTCCTATGTAATTAACGACATTTCGATAATCTTTAACAACATTTTCTGAGCAATAGATTGTTCAGCCAAAATAATCAGTTCTACAAAGTCTATCCATTCTTGAATTAACAGTAACAGTCTACTTCATTAACTTAGCATAATTTCAGTAGTATTACTTATCTGTTGATTGATTGTGGTTGTACTCCCTACCGTGGATGAGGCAATCACGTCCTCACCCCCCCCCCCAGTGCTCCACTCCTGAGCCAAGTAGAAAGAAATATTGCTCGGAAGATATCTCATGACTACGGTCCAATCCACTTCCAGAATATTCCAAGATATCTGAGAGTATTTCCACTGGTCTCTACCAGCTCAAGAAATTCACGCTGTCTCTCCTTTATTCACTTTACAGCACACAGGTCAGAACCCCTATTCCTCACAGGGATGTTGCTTTATCCACAGAGGAAAGTTAAGTGACTGAATTGTTTCCCTTCAACTACTTCTCAGTTGGAATATATATTTTTTACCATCACTGTTTCACTTTATGGAACCAACTCCATAACCAAATTGCCATTTATCATAAATCCAAAAAATAATTTATTTGTTTTTATTTAACTAATTCTAGTAAGAAAATAAATGTGTCAGTTTAATTTTTAAACAATTTCATAATAAATAATTTAGTCTTTAAACCAGCTGTCACAACTTCCCCCCTGGAAGTGAACACCATCCTCAGTGTTTCTCTCCTACTCAGCAAACAACTCTGGGTATGCTTCCCGTACAAACTCTTCATCTTCCCAGGTAGCCTACTTCTGAGCTTAAGTGATTCCATTGCACTTTAACCTGGGTGATGACTTGCCTCCGGAGCATGATTTCTCTCCGATCGAGTATACGCTGAGGCTCGATCAAGAACTTGTCGTCTGGCTCAACCTGCAATCAGTAAAAGTCTGAGTTAATTTTCTCATACAATGTAGCATTTTATAGTTAAGATATTTTAACCTCATCCTACCTGAATATTTTTCCAGTGGATTACATGCTTTGAGTCATGTATGTATCACTTTAATAATGATACATGGAACACATTGCGCACCCGAATATGGCTGGGTAACGCCAATCGGTAAGCCACCGGTCCTATATTTTCCAATATCTGGAAAGGCCCACAGAACCTAGGAGCTAGTTTAGCGCAAGAAGTCCATCGCAGCATGTTTCTCTTTGGCTTTATCCATACATACACATGGATGCCTACATCAAATTTGCGATAAGTTCTTTTCTTATTTGCATATACTTTTTTCTGATATTGAGTCGCCTTCATATTTTTCCTGATTTTTCTCACCTCTGATTCCATCTCTACTAACATCTCTAGTCTCAACATCAGCTTGTTCTTGGGACTACTCCAGTTAATAGGTGTATGACACTATCACCCATAGAAGGCTTCGAAGGGACTCATTTTTAGAGATTCTTGGTAGCCATTGTTGTAGGTAAATTCCACCAAATGTAGATATTCCCCCGAATTTTTTGGCTGCTGCATAATATACATATGTATCATGTCTTCCAAAACTTGATTCACCCACTCTGTTTTCCCATCCATTTGAGGATGATAGGCGGGACTGAAGTTAATTTGGGTTCCCAAATCGGTAAACAAGGTTTTCCAAAATGTTGAACTAAACTTCACGTCTCTGTCAGATATGACAGCCTTTGGAATGCCATGCAGTTAAAAGGTTTATGTCATAAATATATCTGTGATCTGCACTATTTTATAGGTGGACTGCACTGGTATGAAATGTTTTGCCTTGGTCAATCGATCAACCACCACCACAATGGAGTCATTATGTTTCTTTGATCTTGGAAAACCCATGATGAAGTCTAGAGATATGACTTCCCATTTCCATTCTATCACAGGTATGGGTTACAACAACCCTGCTAGGTGTCAATGTTCCACCTTAACTTGCTGTCACTCCAGGCATTTGTTGAAATATTCTGCTATATCTTTTTGCATACGAGGCCAAAAATAATTCTTTTTCAATGTTGTCACCATTTTCCGATATCTGGGATGTCTTGCATAATTGCTTCGGTGGTATTTGTTCAAATAATCTCTTTTAGATCCGTTCAATTTGGAATGTATATTATTCCCTTGAAGGTTAATATTTGATCCTCACTAATTCCATAATCGAAAGAGTTCCCTTTCCTTTTGGCCCCCTCCACTTGCTGCCATATAAACTGATATTCAGGGTCCTTCTGCACTTCTGTTTTTATTTGATCCAGAAATTTACTTTCAATCTGATTGTAATAAAGTTCATATACTCCATGCAACTTTCTACTTAATGCATCTGCCACCCGATTCTCCTTACCCTTCACATGTTTCATATCAATATCAAACTTTCTTAAGAAGGCAATCCATATTGCTTGGTGAGAGTTGAGATCAGCTTGCTTGAAATAGCTTGTTAGGATACTATGATTGGTTTTTAACACAAAACTTTTACCCAACAAATAATGTCTCCACACTCAGAGCGCATGTACTACTACGGTTAGCTCCAGATCGTAGGCTGAGTATCGTTGTTCATTTTCTTTTAGTTTTCATGATTCATATGAAACCACCCTTCCTTCTTGAGACATGATTTCCCCAACTCCTTCTTTACATGCATCTGTACAGACTTCAAATTATTTGTTGGGATCAGCTACCCTCAACACCGGAGTGGTCGTCAGCAGAATTTTTAACTTTTCAAAATGAGTTTGACATTCATTTTTCCATCTAAATAATTTTCCTTTCCTTTTTAAAGATGTGATAACAAAAGAAAATTTAAAAACCCTTCAATGAAACATCAGTAATAACCGGCCTGTCCCATAAAGACCGGATGTCAGCCACATTCTGAGGCACTCACCACTCCATAATTTTTTTTATTTTCTCTGGGTCAACAGCTATCCCCTTAGCAGAAATAACATGGCCTAGGTACTATATTTCTTCCTTGAAAAAGTCACATTTATTGAATTTACGATACAGCTGATGTTTTCGTAACATCTCGAGCACTACCCTTAAGTGCTCCTTATGCTATTCCACATTCTTTGAATAGATTAAGATTTCATCAGTAAATATTAATACAAAATTGTCCAAATAATGGTGAAATATACTATGCATCAACCTCATAAATGTTGTTGGTGCGTTAGTCAAGCCGAATGGCAGTACCACAAATTCATAGTGCTCATATCTGTATGGAAGGCAGTTTTGTGGATGCCCTCGTCATTTATTTAGATCTGGTGATAACGTGATCTCAAATCAATCTTAGAAAATACAATATTCCCCTTCACCTAATCTAACAAGGCATCAATCCGTGGGAATGGGTATTTATTTTTTACGGTTAATTTATTGAGCTGGCGATAGTCCATGCGCATCCGGATTTCGCATTGTACCGTCCTTTTTCTCCACAAAAAAACACAGGTGCTCCCCAAGGAGACAGACTTGGTTGAATATACCCCTTATCCAATAAAACCTGTAACTACATATTTAGTTCAGTTAATTCAGGTACGCTCATCCTGTAAGGTGCCTTTGACACCGGTGATTCTCTCGATACCAATTCAACAGTAAAATCAATGTCCCTTCTTGGTGGTAAACGTGGTACTTCTTCTAGAAATACATCCATGAAATCTTGTACTGTAGGTATACTTTTCATCATCGGGGTATTTTCCTTAGAATTAGTGAAGCCTACCTGAATGGCGTATAACTGACATCCCTTTCTCATACACTTACTCATCTGTGAGTCTGTTGCGAAGGTTTCTTGATTCCTTGTATTTCCTTACATGTTCCATCATGAATTTGGTAGTAAATAATTTTCTCCTTACAGTCCACCAGGGTCTAGTGCTTCTCCAACAAATCCATTCCCAATAGCACATCATAAGATCTAAAAGGTAAAACATTAAAATAAACATTTAACAACTGCTCACCAAACTCCAAAGTACAGTGAAGAATTTTAGCACAGACTTTCCTATTTTCTCTTGTGGCTAGCTGTACCGGCCATGGGTTTTTAAATTTCTAGCTTTGCAATTGGCATAGTTCTACTAACTTGGGACTTAAGTAACTTAAACTGGCACCAGGGTCAACTAAAATAGAAATAGTTTGTGAGAGTAGCTTACTTTCCAACTCAATCATTGTTGGTTGGTAATCTTCCTGGCGATCTTCAAAGGCTGCATTAATTCTGGGTAAACTTCGGGCTACATCTCCCACCGTGGAAGCTTCTTGTAAATTAGTGATTTTTTCGCTTCTTCCTCGCTATGGACAATTCCTATAATAGTGCGCCTCACCGCAACCCCAACACTGTAGAGGTGGTTTTGAATTTTGTCCTTGCTCAGGCTTTCTAGAAACTTCTGTGGGGTTATCTTCTGTAGGCCACCGTGTTCTTTGGTGGTTTCTTCCAAAAAATTTATTCATTGTACTTCTTGCAGAAGTCTTGAAATTTCTGGTTCTAGCATTCTTAAAACAAAAACTTCTCTTTTTCCCTTTCTTAGGTGGCCAACTTTTTCGTAGTTGTCCTTTTTCTTTAGCTTGTTGGTAACACATTCTAGCTTTTCAGATTGCCTCGTCCATGGTTCTTGGATTTATAAATTCAATGTATTCTTTCATATGAGTGGGAAAACTACTTAGAAAAAGTTGAACCTTAGCTTTTTCATCTCTCAGGTAGGGAACATATCTGAGTAAAGACATGAACTTGGTTATGTATTCATCCATCGTCATCTAGCCTAATTTAATATCATGAAACTCTCTGGACTTCTCATCATAAAAATATTCATTAAGGTACTTGTCCTTAAAATATTGTTGAAATACATCCCATGTCACGTCCTGATATTCTATACTGTGAACACTCTTGACCTCCTCCCACCACAGTGTAGAATTTTCCCTCAACTGATAGATGGCTAACCTAGATTTTAAATTGTTGTTGTATTCGTACTCCTGAAAGTACTTATTCATATTTACTAGCCAGGCTTCGACCACCTCTTCTGCCTCCCCATCAAATGTGGGTGGTTTTATTTTCTGGAAATCACCTTGCAGTTCCACTTTTTTCTTCTTAATATCCTGCTGTTCGGATACATTGTCCGACTCAGCCTCATTTTAGTGTCTATTTTTATTACTTCATTGGGAATGGCTTTTCTCAACTCTATAGGTGGTTTGAGCTATTTGTTTCCTTTCACCTTCCTCCTACACGATTCTATCAGGACTGGGTTGCATCACCCCCTGATTGTGTTTGTCTAAAAGGCTCTTAAGGATCCTCTCTTGCGCTTGCATTAAATGCTCGTTGTTTGTTCTAACTCGGGACATCTCCTCTTGTAACTTATGCATTGTTGTGCTTAACAGAATACCTGTCTGGTGTTGCTTCTCCTCTAACAGTCTGCTGGTTTGCTGGTATTGGTCTACACTCCACTAAATCCACATTTCAGGATTCATTTCCAACTGTGGTTGGGGTATGGTTTACCCCAAATGCTGAGGTATTGGCTATGTTGTACCCCTCCTCATAACGCCTTCTATAGTATTATTTCTTGTGCTTCCTCTCTGTGTATCATTTCACATAATTTTGTTCTATTATGTGACCCTTCAGGTCCCAGCGTGTGAACGCTACTCTGATATCACTTGTAACAATCACAACCTAAACATTGTAAAACAAAAAAAAATATTTTAGCTATACGTTTTCACATTCTTTACCATAAATAAAATTTTCATTGTTTTACCAACATATGGTTGATACTAGACTTAGGCATTTTACGAATTTTATATAGTTCTTGAGTTTGGTTTATTTTTTGTATTAGGCCTGTCATATCACCAGAGTACACACATAATTCGTTTAATATATTTGTTAGTATAGCACTTTGGACTACTTATTTAATAAAATGGATCTTGAGAGTACTATTCTTTAATCCTAAGTCGTACCAACTTACATCCTGCACTTGAGCATGGTTATCTATGCATATTTTCTATCATCCATGCAGATATTTCGTACCCTTGAAATTTTGGAGTTCTGTGATGATGACACTTGGTTAATACTGCACCGTCATATTAGATTGGATCTACGACTTCCATTGTTCCCCTCCAAGACAGGGTTTCAACTACACCCCAAACCCTAACCGCTTCATTCATTTGCACCGAGATTGTTGGGGTTTGAGGCTCTGCAACTGAATGCAATGCCCTGTCTCTGGTTAAGGTTTCATTTTCACTACTCTCACCATCTTTGTCGGGTTGCAACACGCTCTTCTTTGCCATCGTAGGCAAGTTATATTACCACTTGTTGCGCTAGTTTTTTTCTTAACTTGTTTACTTAATGTGCCTTGTCTTTGTTAACCACTTTGGTTTGACCCTCTTTTCTTTCTTTTTGTCTACACACAGGAAATTTCACTACCTCCGCGTGAGACTCATACAGGTATTTTAGAGTTGCTTTTCTCATAATACCCAATTTGTTTTTAGTTACTATTATTCACGTAGACTCAAAGGTATTTTATTTTGATTTACATAAGGGTTACTTCTCTGTGTAGTTATGGCTTGTCTCGGTCATTTCTCAGTGTTCCATTACAGCTGTGTGTCTTTACAACACCCGTCAAGACTCTCTCTTTACACATGAATTTCTTCTGTCATAGGTACTGAGTAGGTTCTAAGCCAATCTCGTTGTTGTTGTCATGTCTTGATAATTATAGGTTCTAGCATACTACTCTTTTCTGGGTTAAGAGTCTAAATTCATTTTAGTAAATGATGATTCTGCCTCTTATCCCAAACTCAGGGAATACTACCATTTTGAATTTTTCTGGTGTAATGTATAAATAATAGTTTGAAACTCTTTTATTCCATAGTTACTATCCCTTCAACAACCCCATTAACACTTTAGGGTTTTTCTATTTATTTATGTAATATGTACGCTTAAATGTGCCAGAGGTTTTTTCTTCCAAGTTTTGCATGCATACGGAACTATAAATTTATTTGAATCCTCACCATTATAGAAATATGAATAGACTGTTTACTTACTATTATACGCAACTTTGAATGATTATGGTTCTCGGTATGGAAAAAATATTGTTAGCTTCAATTTCACTATTTCATAACAATTTTGTCTCTAGTTTATTACTGTAACATATATATATATATATATATATATATATATATATATATATATATATATATATATAGGTGTCGATCGGATTGACTGGTTCACAAGTGAGTGTATAGTTTCTATGCTAAAAATAGTCCTATATCTGGAGCCTCCACGCTCTAGAAGTCAGACAAGGTTTCCCTACCGACCCATATTTAAATCTTCTTGTTCCAGTCACTTATTGTATTTCCTCAGTTTATCTATAGTTCATAATTTACTCAATGAATACACTTATTAATGTTTACTTAAATTTAACTATTGTTATACACACAGTTCTTTACTATATGAGAGATATGATTTTCCATGCTAATGATTATTATGGTAGCCGAAAAGATTTTACTATATTAAATTGAGAATTCTACAGCATGCAAACGATTTCTTATTTTCCTTTAGAGTCATCACATAGCAATTTAAAATCTAAGAATTTTCACATGGAAAATCTTATCCTACGTAATTAATGGCATTTCAACAATATTTAACAACATTTTCTGAGTAATATATTGTTTAGCCAAAATACTCAGTTCTACACAGTCTATCCATTCATGAATTAAAATTAACATTCTACTTCATTAACTTAGAAGAATTTCAGTAGCATTAATTATCTGTCGATTGACTGTGGTTCTCCTCCCTATCGTGGATGAGGCAATCACGTCCTCACCCCCGGTGCTGCACTCTTGATCCAAGTAGAAAAAAAAAATGCTCAGAAGATATCTCAGGACTCCAGTCCAATCCACTTCCAGAATATTCAGGGACATCTGAGATTATTTCCACTGGTCTCTACCATCTTGGGAAATTCACGCTCTCTCTCCTTTCTTCACTTTACAACGCACAGGCCAGAACCTCTCTTCCTCATAGGGATGTTGCTTTATCCACAAAGGAAAGGTATCTGACTGAATTGTTTCCCTTCAAATGCTTCTCAGTTGGAATATATACTTTTACCATCAGTCTTTCACTTTATTGAACCAACTCGATAACCAAATTTCCATTTATCATAAATCAAAAACATAATTTATTTCTGTTTATTTAAATAATTCTAGTAAGAAAATAAATGTCTCAGTTTAGTTTTAAAATAATTTCATAACAAATAATTTAGTCTTTAAACCAGGTGTCACACCTTCAAACAAGTGTTTCCCTCAAAGCTTGATTATTTATGGATGCTTATGTACAAAATTCTCATCCTCCCATATCAAGTCTTCAACGGGTAAGTTCTTCCACTTGTTGATATACTCTAAAATTGATCGATTTGGTAGTTGTCGAGTTCTATTTTTTGTGACTACTTCAAGACTTCTTTCACTGCAATGTTGATCTTCGTGTTGTTTCATTCGATTCTGCACCAAATTTAGGTTATCCTTTGAGAGTTGGAGAACTTGTTGTTGATGCTCGATGTGATCTTCCACTGCTTTATCATCCATAATAGCTTTCATTTTATCCTTCAAACCGTCCAAAATAGCCTCCATTTTTTCTTTTAAACCATCTATGTCATCTTTGATTTCTCTTTGTAAGATCTAAATTTGTTGCACTTGGTACCGTAATTTTGATATCTCATACTAGAATTATTCCTCTTCATGCGTTATAGTAGAGATTTCTGAGGGCTTAATGGGTGTGGAATTATTTTTTAGAGGAATTATAGAACCCAATAATGATAAATATTCTTTAAAATACCCTTGGAATGACTTCAAAATTATTTTTCAAACAAATGTTATGCAATTTTAAAAAACAAATACACACATTTTCTTGCTTTTGAGGAGCTCGATAATTAAACTGAATTATCTCTGTGATTTTGGATCTTCAATATCTGAAATTCGGTTCTATAGTAGCCCTCTGAATCTTCTTTCGAATTCCATAGGTCTAACCTGATTTGGATGCTTCAACAGAAATTTATGCCCAATCTCCCACAATGACCTAATTATGGACTAGTTTAGTAGAGCGAACTTGTATGGCATGCCATGTGTCACTTATTCGTCCTTCGGTTGTGAAAATAATACACGATAAACTATATTCTATGTAATTATAGCCACGTTTTATATAATTCCAATATGATGCGTAGAGAGAGAGTTATGATGATTTTCCCAAGGTCACCTCTTTTAGATGAAATTCAGGAGCTTGAAAAAAACCTAACTTCCACATATCATATCTCCGCAAATATTGCGAACCAAGATCTAAAATTTTTACACAAAGTACCTCAGGATTTCAACTTCTCATGGTACAAATTTCAGCTTCAGCACCTTTGTAGAAAACAAGTTATAGCGAAAATACGACGATGACCTGTTTGGAGCAGTGAAAACCTAGGATCAAAAGCTCTGATACCAAATGTTATGGAACCAGCTCCAAAAATAGAATAAAAGAGATATAAACACCTTATAAATAAGCCACTTCTAGGGGGAAACCTCCTTTCTATATATAGGAGTCCATGGGGTCACAATATAATCCTAGCCGACCTAGCAATAGTAATGTAAGGGAACAATAATAACAATATGGGGGTTACATGGGTACACAAATAACAATAAGGTGGCTACACTGACAACAATAAGGGGATACACTAGTATTATAGGGACCTAATATATTTTTTATGTACGCATTTGGAAGGTTGTTTAATTACTAAATCGTGACTAGGTTTCTCGATGCGTAATGGTTCAGAAATAGGAGGAATTGATACTAGAGGTTGACTGGATGATTTAGTTTCATTTCCAGTTACAGGACTCTTAGATCCATAATGTTGAGATCCCATTGCAACCATGACCTAGGACATCATCAGGATATCCTTCGATGAATTGGCAGAAGATATGATCATTTTTTTTCCTTGTGATGGGAAAGGATCTTTAAGATCATCGGGTGTGGGTGAATATTTGAAAATTTTAGATACCTCTACCTGATCTGGGCACTCTTTTTTGTAGTGATCCTCGTCAGAGATGAGATAGGGATAATGAGGTTTCCTTTTTTCATCAGATGGTTCGGTTTTTTCTTCTTTCTCTTTTGGAGAATTGTTTTATTTATTTTTACCCTTCCAATTCTTCTTATTTCTAGATGATTTGGTTTTGGTAGTTAATGAGTCTACAACATGGATTTCGGTAGAAGTTTCTAGAGAAGAGTGTCCTTTGGGTGAATCAGGTAAATTTATGATTGGAGTTGTAGATTTGGATTGTTTCCTTTTACTCTTTGATGTATTAATTGTATTTATTACACTGTCTGTGGCATAATAACTAGAAGGAGTTGCAGTAAGCTGACCTAGGCGAGGTAAATTAGTAATTGTTTCATACAAGGTACCAGACTGTGTGTAAACAAGGTATACATATTGGTCTTGAGCGATAAACTGTTCTTATGTTACAATGCCTCATTTAGCTACATCTTTAGTAATATTAAGGGGCAACTACTTGAAAAACCGTTCGGCCAAAATTTTATCCGGGATGAAAACTTTGACTAAACGGCATCTACGTCGCCATTCGTGGATGTGATCTGAAATGTAAGTATACATACTTTGTTTAAGTGAAGTCAAAAGTTCTGTTGAATTATCATAATGGACTGGTAACTGAAAATGAGTAATGAAAGAAGTTGCTAAGGACTTGAAATTGTTGAAAGATCTGGGTGGTAAGTCAATATACCACTTCGTGGCTAAGTCGATCAAAGTTATTTGAAATTTTTTTAAACAGATGGAATCATTGATCAAATATTTGGATGCACACCATAGATGATAAGTCATAACATGGTTTGAGAGGTACTCTCCTATTTTTCCTTTAAACTTTAGAATGTCACTGGGAAACTTAGTAGGCATGGCTAGCCAAAATTGAATATAATAAATAGGGTCATTCATTAGCAGAGACAATTCTGGAAAATATAAAGTTGCTATGAAAGGTAACCCTGAGGGAAGAGTCTAGTACCTGGAGGAGGGTATCTAGGAAAACCTGGGATAGGTAGAGCAATTGGAATTAGCACACCTCAGGGTATCCAGGGGTATCCATACTGAATTTGGGTTGGGGTTGTATCTGAAATGTATAACCAGGGTATGGTTGGCTCTAGAAAGATGAATTTTGTCCCAATTTTACACATTGCAATTGGCCTTGAAATGGCTGGCCTTAAACAAATTTACCTTAATGAGGTTGAACTACCAAGGGTTGTCGCTGAAGAGTTTGACTTTTCAATGGTTTCCCCTAAACAGGATGACCTACAAAGGGTTGTCCTTGAATATATTGACCTACAAAAGGTTGACTTGTTTGCATAGTTGTTGTACTAGGTTGTCCCAATGTTGCTTGAGAAATTGACTAGACTGTAGGTCTGGTTTGATGGGTATTATTTTTAGGGATAGCCTATGTAACAAGTGGCATTGACATTTGAACAGTCGTAGCAATAAAGACTTGGGGAACTCCTAGGATAGGTGTACCTAGTTGTTGAATAGATGTTTTCATAGAAGATTGAATAGGAGTACTAGGAGTACTCAGAATAGTTTGTTGACTACTTGGCATAGATGCCCTTGGGGTAATTTGGAGTGCACCTTGAATAGGTTTTTGGACTTGGGTGTAACCAAATTGTCCTAGTGGTTGAGCAGGTTGATTATAAGGCATTTGTGGGGTAGGTTCAAAATATTTTTCAGTAAACAAGGGGTTACACATAATGTTTGTCCATGGTTTATCCCTAGATAGGGAGTTCACATTGACGGTTGTGACGCATAGGGTTGACCATAACCAGTTTGAGGCATTGGACAATAAGGTTTATAATTACTAGAAATATGCTACCCTACAATCATTGGATAGGTTCCAGTAAAGGGTTGTCCTCCCTAAAAAGGTTATTTCCCTTGAAGAGGTTGCTACCCTTGAAGAGGTTGTTTCCATTGAAGAGATTGCTTCCCCCAAGGCGCTATATAGCCACCTTATGAGCTAGCTTGATGGGTATTCCCGGAAAACATATATATATATATGTGTGTGTGTGTGTTCATATATATATGTTCCATAGTGAAAGGTTGGGTGGTAGACTTGAATAGGCCAGTTGACATAGTAGAAGTTTCAGAGAAAGGAGATGCTCTTGAAAAAGTCCCAGAAAGCAACTGGTACCCAACAAGAATAGAAGGACCACCATACAAAAATATTTCTGGTGAAGACGAAAACATGGATGACTTAGTAGACATGCTCTCAGAATCCATGTTACTATACCTCGGTAAAGAGTAAAATGGGATTCGGTTTCGTAGATGTCTGTAACTAGAAGAATGTAAAAAATTAGTGAATTGGAGGTACGAAGGATCTGGTTCAAAGTGACTAAAACGTAAATCCAATGGGTAGATTGGCTCACTATACAATAAATTTAAATATTATTGATGAAAGGGAATTTAAATTTCTTCTTCTTCATCAGAGATTTATTCAATGCTAATAAGTCCAGGAGGAAGATCCCTAGAGATTAGAAGCTTTACTCGAGATGAACAAGGTCGACTAGGAGTTGGGGCTATCACATTAGAAGGTGACTCATATGAAGTGGAATCACGTTCAGTGGGTTGTGTGTTTGAAAACTCACCAGTGATATATTCAGCTGTAATTACCTCATAAATTTCTAGTTGATCTTGTTCTATTTCAATAATCTAGGGTTAATTAACTTCGGAATCACAATGTATTATGATATATGTTCTCCTTGTTCAGAAGACCCGATTCTTGATGATTGAACCCTTTTAGTTTTGGTTTTTTCCAATTGACCTGGCATATATTTAGGGGGTTTCCCATGCATTCTACATGAATGTCTTAGTAATTCATCCACAGTTAATTTATTTAACACACGAAATCAAAAAAATTCAAAAGAATCACACCTAAGGCCTCTAAAAGTAATCAAACAAAGGAACACACACTAAAAAATCTAAGAATAAATCCACACACAAACAATATGTTTCCATAATAAAATCACTAGTTTGTGATGAAATCCAATCTCGCAGAGATTAATGTGGAAAACTAGCGGCCGAAACAATTACCCTTACAACCTGCTTAATAAAACAATTCAGTGCAAGTAACTCTACTATGCCATATCCCGGATGCAAGTGTACTTGGAGACGTATGATCTGCTGACGGTGTGGTGGATAGGCACGTGGTATACCTCCACTGCCATCCATTCTCGCTCAAGGCAGGAGTTAATAATGCCCGCTACAATCGTTAATGTTGCTTTAATGCAGCCAACCTCATCTCATTTTCTCGAACCTCCCACTGTCATGGCGCCTATTCCGTATATTCTTCGTGTTTCTCCTCTGCGATCCTGTTGCTCTCAGGTTGACGCTGAGCCCTGCTTGCGCACTAGCATAGGGAAGCGTTGTTCTCTGAGCTGCTGCATCAAGCTTTCGACTGGTAGACACATATCCTTTGGACCTTATTGCAATCATAGTAGCTCCGCCTCTGTTGTCTTCAGGAATCCTCTGCATTTGTTCACCAGTCCCCTTTCGGTTTTTCGCCCAGCCCTCCTAGCTCAGCTCTAAATGCCTCGACTGCGTCCTCGAATGACTTGCAGACGTGGCTCCTCTCGCGGGCAAGTCATTCGGCCGCCTTCGTTTCCCTCTTCCGCTTCTTGGTTTGAATCCTCTGATTCCAGTGCTAGCCGTGTTGCAGCTCCCAAGAGTGGTCGGGGTCGTGGTCGTGGTCGTGGTCCTTCCACCTCTGCGGCACAAGTTTGTCTCTCCTCCAACGCTCATTTCCACACTGCCCATTTTCACTACCCTTGCTCACTCAACAATCAAAATTTCCTAGCCTCTGTTACCATAAAGCTTAGAAATAATCCGATTGCTCAGGTTACGGCCCCCTCTGAAATTACTCCGGCATCTGAGGACGAAATTCTGTTTTGCCCCGCTGGGGTTAATCTGCAGAATGTTCAGGGTGCATTAGCTTCACAACACGAGCTCCAGCAGGTTGGGCCTAGCGCTCTGCTAGGTGGTGATTTCTTGGGCAAGGCATGCCTTCCTCCTGTTGAAGATGCTCTCGATCCGTATGCGTGTCCAGTCGTGGAAGAAGCGCCCTCTCCCACCAATGATGCTTAAACAGGTTTATGCCCGCTGGTTTTTGAATTCAGGTAACAAGAAGGTGCTCATTCTCCTTCTTCTTCACAGTTTTTTGCAGGCGTATCGTTTTCAAGTTCAAATGCTCTCTCTTTCGCCTTATCCCCGGTTTCCCCTGCATGGGCGGCGCAATGGTATCCATGTTACTGTCCCCAGGACAATGCTCCAACGTTACAATGTGTCTTTTTGTGTTTTTTGTCATGGGAAGCGCTTGTTTTTGTCTGGTCTGACGAATAGAGTCCTATACTCCAGTTATCAATTCAGACATAAGTATCAGCTGTTTATAGAGACGGACAAGGTCTTGGTTACAAATGTATCATCAGCTATTAAGCAGTTATTTTTGTGTGTTAATGGTCAGCACTGCAATGTAAGAATGCCGCATCTTTGGGCTAGCTATCCTGAGGCCTCAGCCTCTCTGTAATATTTTTGTATCAATATAGAAGTAGACCGATTCAGAAAAAAAAAAACTCTACTATGCCATATCGAATTGAAGACTACCCTCCGAAAATTCTAAGTGAGTATACTCAACGTCTGCTCCAAGTATAGTGGGACCTTCCCTCCACCGTCACTTGTGAAAAATCCTAAATATTATAGCCACTAAGGTTACCAACTGAGACAATTGAACCTAGGGGAATAGTCTATGGCCCAATATACACGCAAGGGCAAAGTATCAAAGCTCAATCTCCTTGAAATGTCATCAACATGGTAAATACGAGGTTTACTAACAAGTGATCCCAAGCTCGTCAACAATTGTTAATATGAGGCTTACCATTTGTAATATGTGCACATCTTCTATCTTTACCAATGAAGTAGGTACGATTACTCTATTGGGTCTAACATGACCTCGTGTTTAACTCTTTTAAGAACAACTTCCTAGAGAAAATTTTCAATAATTGAGTTTTTCCCTACTGAAAGATGCTACTTGTTTGTTTTATATGCTTTCGAAATTTAATTACTCCCTATTCCAAATCACTAGTCCTAAGCTAGATTGGTGGAATGAGCCCTAGAAAATGTAAAAATATCTATATCAATTTTACCAATTATTGTATTAATTTGGATGTTGTTTACACAGAGGGGTATGTAAATAAAATTTAATGATGTTGTGACCGACTCAAAAAAGTACTCTAAATGCATCAATAATGAATATGCAATTCTATGTTTCGGTGAATTCCTAATTAAGAGAAAGTAGAGGGATTTTCGAACTCAAAGAAGTACAAATTTCCTAAAACATTCCATAACAATTCTTTTTCATCAACAAATCAATTTCTTTTTGAAGCATAACCAATATCACTTTGTAATGAAAATATTTGTTGATTTAAAGCCAAAATATACAATTTTATCAGCAAACAATCTTCAGTTCTTCAAAATAAAAAAAATTAAGTAAACCCTAAAAAAGGGTAAAAAAAATTCAAAAAAGTGAAAGCTCTTAACTAATAATCTAACTAACGATACCTATGACTGTAATTTCATGATTTATTTTAGCTGAAAGAAAAATATATAATTTTTTCACTTTAATAATCAAAAACAATTTCATAAAAGACTACTTTTTGAGACAAATCACACTTCACTTATTTAGAAGTTTTCCTTTTGAAAATGAGCAAGAAAAAATCACTCAAACAAGTAGGACTAACAAGACACCTGGTAGCTCTAGAGGGAAATGACTAACTAATGCACATGTGAACTGTATTAAACTGAAAATTTGTGTACATTCTCACTATATTTTTCACAGAAAACCACACAGGGTAGAGAAAATTTAAAATAAATAAACACAAGGCATTCTAATATACAGGATCTAAAAATTCATAAACCCAACAACACTTAGACATAGTCAAACTAGAAAAATCGGAGAGCTAAACAAAAAGAATCAAGAGAAAACTATGCTTTTTCCTTAGTGGACTCGCCAATTTGTTTTCTAGATAAATCCCTCTTACGGACAAGAGCGACCTCCCTAGTGTCCCAAAAAATAACTAGAAAAAAACAACCATCTGAATATCTCTTTCCCTAAACTATTAGCATTCATATTATGAAAACTTAGAAAAGAGAAGGTAATGCTCCTACCTTTCAACAAGATGTTTGATGTGTACATTTCCTTTTGTCCCAAAGAATTCCTTCAATGCTGAGAAGAACCTGAAATCACAAACGTGCAAAGAATCAAAATCACCTGTAGTATATAATAATCCAAACACAAGTTTAACTTAATGATCAAGGAGATTGAGAATTTTCATTGTTTTAACGAATCTAAAAAAAACGCAATGAGAAAAAGTATCCATGTGTATTATATAGAATATAAAGATAAATATTACAACCTAAGCCTTGATGTCGTATAGATTCCTCCTGTATACCTCCACAATCGTGCTCCTTGGTTTGACAAGCTTTCCTTTCTAGAATGACCAACATAGGTTTACCTTCAATGAACACTTATGCATCCCTATGTACCATATGTACAATGTAAAATCTGTACTATATCCAATGTACCCCTAAACCTAAAGTTTCAGGTCAATTTATAGAAGAAGTTGAGAAGCTTCCAAATCCATCAATAGAGGGATGAGATCCTCTAATGAAGGAATTAGGGTTACTTGATCAAAGGGGATAAGTTCCATGATTCGAGGGATATATCTCAAACTGGCGTAACTTAAGAGGCTTTCAGTTGGAATAATATGTGTCCAACTATGCTTCTAGAAGTTACTTTTTTATTTTATTTTATTTTAAACAAGGTGCATAGGTTTTATGGGAAAACAAAGCGCAGATGTTCACAGGTAAGGTTAGGAATATCAATGCATGTGCAGGAAGTGATCACAAAAATTGTGCATGCAACCTTTAAGAGTTTTTAATATAATTTTCCCAGTTCCTAAGACTTGGTTAAGGAATATAAGTGTTTTGACTTCTAAGGAAGCATGAGTATGGATGATGATATATCCATATCGAAGGTCAAAGTTCATGGTGACAAAATGACGGGTAACAGAGACCGGTAGCAAAATAATAGACTGAGACCAAAAGCAGAAGCTACATATGGAAACCAGAGATGAGAAACTGTGTGATTGAGAATATAGTTGACAAATATAGACAAGTAGATGACATATAGAAGAAATCAGTAGGACCAAAACGAGTGGCTTATAGCACTCGAACTGATATTCATCGAAGAGGCTACCACCCTTCTATCGTAGCTAATGTCTTTAGACTGCAGCTAGCTCATCATCCAAATTGATGGGTGTGTCATGAGTGCTGCCTGCAAAGTTGGACAACCCTGGAGGATTGCAAGAGGAGGCACTTGCCATTTCTTTCTTGATGCTCGGTGAGATCCCATCAACGTGAGTGCAATTATTTTGCATAGAAAATCAGTGGGAGTCCCTGGTTATGAATTTGCAGTGATGAATGACCTCCACATAAACCATAAATGTTTCTGTGAGCGTATAAATTTTATTCTCCATACTTTTAGTCATCTCGGCTTGATCTTGAATTTCAAGACCAAGGGTGGTTTTGAGCTGCCAATAAAGCTCAATTGACTTGCTATAAAGGTTCTCCTTGTCTCGATTGAAACCTAGGTCAGGTATCCATTCGAACTCTTGATCCATGCTTTCAGTGGTGACTGTAGTGTCCCTTCTTAGTGAGATAGCTTTGATGACACTTAGAGATGGTGATTTTGATGGTGGGTAATGTGGGACCTTACAGTGACCCCACGCCTTAGAGCCCTTGCTTGCCCCTCCAAATTTTCAATGTGAACCTGGGTGTTAAGGTTAACAAACACCTCATACGAAAATGTTTCCCTTGTGGCAGCGGATTCGGCCCTGGTAGTTAGGGGGGTGCTCGGGTTGTTCCAGCGGGAGGTCACGTGCCTACGGCCATGACCTGAATTTTGTCTTGGAGCCATCCAGATGAGGGGAGAATCAGATAGCAAAGTAATGCGCGGTTGCAGAGATAACTGGGTGAAAGAATGAAGATTGAGAAGAAGAGTGATGCGGGGTATCAGAAGGGAAATGGGGAAGCAGAGCGAGGCTGAGACACGATGATGAGGATGGTGTCTGAGGACATGGGGTTGACAGTAATATAGGAGGATGAGCCCAAGGGAGCGCGCGTGATAGAGGCGAGGATTGAGAGCGGGAAGTAGGAGGTGCTACGACATTATGACACAGCCAAAGCCGAGTATCCTTGAGGTGATCGAAGCATGATAGAGCCTGGGGGATGTAGTGTGCCAACCTTCATGCTTCTTAATGCGAGACTTGGGATTATAAAGTGTTCGCTAGATCATTAATAACCGAATTTTCCAGAAGAGGGTAGTGACCATTGGAGTTGGTGTCGCTGGGAGCCACACGTTGGTTTCCCATGACATTTAGATACATGCACTACTATTGCAGTTGGCCCTCCTCCAACTCGTGCCAAGCCATAGAGTGCAGACTAGGTGGTCCCTTCTTTCATTCATATTAAAAAAATATATGGAAACCCATTGAATTGGAACAAAATAATATAATAATTGTATTAATTGGAAGTGTATCTGAATATTTGTTATAATACAACCATAAACATGGAAAAATAACATATATATCATAGAAACAAACATAGAAGCATGAAGAGGCACATAGTTTTTTTTTTTTTTACAACCATATAGAAACATTAAAAGTGTATATGGGCTTTTGGAAACCATATAAACTTATAAAAATATATAGGTCTTTCTTCAAACCATGTAAACATAATTCAAAAATATTTTGATGTGCCACGACTTATCTACAAAATAAAAGAAAAATGGCTAAATTTTTTTCTTTCATATTAAAAACATATATTGAAACCTATAGAATTGGAACACAATACTATAAGAATTATATGACTTGGAAGTATATATGATTATTTGGAACTATATATTATCAAGATACAAATGTAAATATTAAAATGTGGAAAAAAATATAATATTTTTGAGAACCACTGAGAACAAAATAATAGAAATATCAAGCATAACACAATTCATAGTAATTATAATTATACATACAAATAAAAAAACATAGAATCCATACACATTTACATCTAGTTAGGAAAAATTAAGAGCATATAGTATGGAATATTTTCTAGAAAATTTCAATGGGATTAAATATCCAAAATCTGATATATACACATATTCCTGGAATTCCAGTAGGAGCCATATACGTATCCCTACAATTGTAATTTTTAATTATTGGCATATAGAACCAAAATCTGTAAATTATATAAAGTGGAAATATTTTCCATTGAAAATATTTTTGAAAACTCCTAACAAAAATAATAGCCTAAGACTCCATATACATATCTACAGGTGGAATCTCATCAACAGAATCCACATGGGGAACAACTGTAAAAAAAATTCCCGAATCAATCAGATATTTTTGCAATCTTGAATCATTAGACACCAAAACTGAGACATTTTTTTATTGGTTGAATGATAAATATCTGTTGGAAAACATAGGTCAGTCATCATGTTATATAACATGAAAGGAACTTCACTACAGTTTCACATAAGAACCACACCATGGTTTGTTCGAAATGAAAGATAATCAGGACATTTGATATTTATATATGTATAAATTTCTTTCAACAACTTCCATGTTATGCCCCAATCATCCTCAAAGTAATCAATTTTTCGTTGAACACACTATTGACCAAATTGAAAAATTTTCACTCCTTCAATTGAACATAGAGAAGTGGAGAAATCATTGACAATGCATACCAGTTGATTTCTGTATATTTCTAATGGAATACACCATATGTCAATGATTGGAACAAATAAAAAACGCCATTGATTTTTTATGACATCAAATCAATATATTGTATACCCATAATGAGGATAATCTTCATACTCATTTTCGAGATATAGGCAAAAAAAAATTACCTTTATAAAACAATCCATTCTTAGAGGGTGAAGTTCCACCGAATGGAAGCTCAACTCTTCGTCGAAACTTATCAATATTATTGCAAACATATAATTGAGATGAAATTATATCATACTTATGTTTGAGAACAACCCATACATACTTTTTTTTGCTTACATTTTCCAAAAATGAAAAGAATCCCTAGTCCCCAATTCGTATTCACCCTATTTTTTTAAAGGCATTTATAAATGGATTAATTAAAAAATAGTTTTTTGAATGGGATCATTTTGTTTGTAAGGATAAAACCACCATTGATCTGATAGTAGACTCCACTTTGTATATTGAATCTATGAAACACAAATGAAATTGAGATATGTTCAGATTCTAATTAAGCTTTTCAGCAACAAAATAATTTTCCTGATAATTGGGGAAATAAACCATAAATTTAAATTTATTCATGGATACATGATTGGAATGTGATAAGACAGAATTCTTTTGCAAAAAAAATTATCATTTCTTGCAAACAATATTAAACTTTATCTCCATTGATAAAATGAGCCAAAGAAAGACAATTTGAAGAATTTCAAATGGAAGACAACTCCAAATGGCTAGATCCATGATCGGACAATGAAATCACCTAGCATAAAAATAATATACATATGAAATTAAGGAAACAATTTCCAAATAATATTAAATAAAAATAAAATTAATAGACATATATAATTTTCAAATTACACAAATATAAACAAAGATAGATATACTATAAAATTAATGTTTATGCAATGTTGGTCATATTTATAGATATAATAAATATAAAACGTTTACAATGTTGAAATAATATTTATAATATTTATCTATGCATCCAATATATGCATTCAATCTATATAATTTATTGACGAATTCAAATATATTGAACGGATTGAGTGCAACCTATTTAATGTACACAAATCCAAATTTATCTTATGAAATATAAAATCTAATTAATGCATAAAAATCTATCCAATGAATAAACCCAAAATAAAATAGAAATATACCTATTCATAAATTATAAATCTATATATTGAATAATTTTATTTTATCCAATAGATTGCAATCAATTTTATGCATTAAATAAAATGCATATTAAAATATATAAAATGAAATCTAAACTATTAAACTTATTGAAATCTATAAAATGAAATCTAAACTATTATTTTGAGCTCAATTGAAATCTAAACTTATTCAATAAAAATTAATTGAAATCTAAACTTATTGAATTGAGATCAATTGAAATCTAAACTTATTCAATTGAGAGCAATTGAGATCAATTCAAATATAAACTTATTCAATTGAGATCAATTGAAATCAATTGAGATCTATTGAAATCTAAACTTATTAAAGCGAGATCAATATATTTTATTTAGTTGACATCAATTGAGACCAATAGATTTTATTTGTAAACTTGTTCACTTGAGATCAATTTAAATCTAAACTTATGAATATAAACTTAAATCATAAAATTATATGACTTGGAAGTATATCTATTGAAATTAATTAATCTATTGATATCTATTGAAATCTATTGTCAAATTCAAAGTATATCTATGGAAATCTAAACTTATAAAATCAATTGAATAATACATTAATGTTGAGATCTACCAATTAATTTAAGAAAATAATGAACTTGAAATATAAAATTATGAATATAAACTTAAACCACAAAATGGATCAAGTGTATAAAACTTATTCTATTGATTAAAATCTAAACTATTGATTTTATTCAACAAAGTTGATTTCATTTAACTAAATCTATTTTATTAAATAAAATAATTTTTTTTCTATCAATTAAAATAAAACCCATTGAGATATAAATTTATTAAGATCTATAAAATTAATGTAAAATATTAATGTTAAGATTATTTGAAATCTAAATTTATTCAATAAACTATTGATTTTATTCAATAAACTTACTGAAATCTATAAAATGAAATTTTAACTATTAATGTTGAGATCAATTGAAATATAATATATCAATGTTGAGATCAATTGAAATCTAAATTCATTTAATAAATTTTTTATTTTATTCAGTAAACTTATTGAGATCTATACAATTAATGTAAACTTATTGAGATCTATACAATTAATGTAAACTACTGAGATCTATACTATATTTTAATCAATAAACTTATTGAAATTTATTGAATTAAATCTAAATTATCAATGTTGAGATGAATTGAAATCTATAAAATTAATGTAAACTATTGAGATCAATAGAATGTAAACTTAAACCATAAAATCTATCTGGTGCATAAAATTATATGATTTTATTCAATAAAGTTGATTTCATTTAATTAAATCTATTTTATCAAATAAATTTTTTTTTTCTATTAATTAAAATAAAACCTATTGAAATATAAATTTATTAAGATCTATAAAATTAATGTAAAATATTAATGTTAAGGTTATTTAAAATCTTAATTTATTCAATAAACTATTGATTTTATTCAATAAACTTACTGAAATCTATAAAATGAAATCTTAACTATTAATGTTGAGATCAATTGAAATATAATATATCAATGCTGAGATCAATTGAAATCTATAAAATTAATGTAAACTATTGAGATCAATAGAATGTAAAATTAAACCATAAAATTTATGCGGTGCATAAAATTATATGACTTGGATGTATATCTATTGAAATCTATTATCAAATCTATTAATGTATTGATATCTATTATGATATCTATTGGAATTTATTATCAAAATCAAAGTATATCTATTGAAATATAAACTTATAAAATAAATTAATAATTATTTAATGTTGAGATCTATAAAATTAATTTAAGTGAATAATGAAAATTGAGATCAATTGAAATCTAAAATTATGAATGTAAACTTAAACTATAAAATGGATTCAGTGCATAAAATTTATTCTATTGACTAAAATCTAAATTATTTCTTTTATTCAACAAAATAGAATTTATTCAATCAAATCTAATAAAACTTGTTTTATTCAATAAAATAAAATTTATTCTATTGATTAAAATCAAATTTATTGAGATATAAATTCCATGAATATAAATTTAATGAAATCTATAAAACCAATGTAAACTATTAATGTTGAGATCATTTGAAATCTAAACTTATTCAATAAAATTATTGAAATCTAAACTATCAATGTTGACATGAAGTGAAATCTAAACTATCAATATTAAAATAAATTGAAATCTAAACGCATTCAATAAACCATTGATTTTATTTAATATACTTATTGAAATATATAAAATTAATGTAAACTATTAAGATCTATACTATTGAATTTATTCAATAAACTTATTGAAATGTATAAAATGAAATCAAAATTATTAATTTTTAAGTAACTTTAAATCTATAAAACTAATGTAAACCATTGAGATCAATTGAGATCAATCCACTCCATAAAATTATATGACAAGGAAGTATCCTCCATTGAAATCTATTATCAAATCTATTAATATATTGATATCTATTATGATATCTATTAAAATATATTATCAAATTCAAAGTATATCTATTAAAATCAAATCTTATGAAACCAATTGAACAATTATGTAGTGTTGTTATCTATACAATTAATTTAAGTAAATTATTAAAATCTAAAGTATTGATTTTTTTCCCCAAGGAAAAGTCATAATTTTCATTAATATTGAAAATTACATGTTGTATATGATTATGCATATGCTTTCTTTGTGACTGTGGTCACTCCAAAAATATATAGTCCTTCAAAAAGCACCCCATGGGTGTACAGTCTATCAGTCAAAAATATTTATAATAAATACAATAATAAATATGCTGATAGGTCCATATATACGATCAAAAAAATATCGTGTTGCCTGTTGTCCGACAATAGGATGGTCCATGAAAGGTTTATGATAGAAGTTTTAATGTTTTTGGTCCCGTTGTTCCTCTATGTGCCATAACCCCCTATGCTGGATTGCTACCTCCTTGGAAAGACCATCGGAAATGTTGTTGCACTCCTTGTAAATATGGTGGCAAGAGATGGATGTAAATTGTGATTTTAGTAACCAAAGATCCTCTAATAAACTCTATAGTGTGTGCACATAGTATATGGAAGTCTGACTGACCCAATTTATGATGATTTTTTAATCTCCAAATATTTGGAGATGGTGACAATCATGCTCTAATGTAAACTGAAGAAGGTGGCAAAGAGTGGAGAGTTCAGTGAAGTTGTGTACCAGGTCCCAATCCCATCTTAATTTTGAAGGAGTGTAGATGATTGAGATGAAGGACAGCACCTCCCCCACATCCTTGAGATTGTGCAGAGCCATCAAAATATGCCCATGGTTGTTGATAATCAATGATTTTAGTGATGATGGTGTGGGGAGGGCGCAGGGGATCGTAATTTGGTAAGTTGTTATAGATGACAATGATGCGGGAGGAAATGGATTTCCAGTGTGGAGGTCTGTCTTGAAATATGGAGCTATTCCTTGATAGACATATGTCCCATATGATGACAAGAGGCAGATTGTGAGCTTTATGAGGAGTGACGGATTGCCACCAATTCTACCAAGCTGTCAAGCATAACAGGCCATTCCAATGTGCATTGATATGCAATTCAGAGAGGATAAATGTCCTTAAAGCCAAGATGGAGTTACATTGGAGGAAAAGGTGTTCACAGGACTCGAAGTCTGAGAAATAAAGTGTACACCATGATGGGCCTTGTATTGATATTTTATACAGATTTTCCATTGTTGGCGCAATGTTATTAAGGATACACCACATGAATAATAGGGTGTGAGGTGGGGCTTTCATTTTCCATAAACATTTCCACCACCAGGTTATATGTTGAGGAAGGTGGTCCGAGAAAATGTAGGTGAAACCTTCTTTGGGGAGTATTGCCCCTATTTAGAGTGAGTCCATATCAACTCATCATCCATGGGGACAATGCGGATGTGAGATTCTGGTAGAGCATCAATGTAGGTCTACCATGATTAATGCATAGGAGTAGTAAATCCAAGAAGCTCTGATGTTTTCCATTCCTAAAGAAATAGAGTCGAATACTAATGGTCTAAAATTTGAGATATGTATATGATGCCTACCTCAGATAGATGGTTTGTGATCTCTTGTGGAAGTAGATAAGAATTCTCACTCCCTGACCATGGATCGATTCTAATCTTGGCATGATCTCCGAATCTGATGCGCCATATGAGCCCATTCCGAATGTATGGCAGGGATGTAAGGACTATGCTCCATACAGTGGAAATATTTATGTGGCTCCATGTAGGTAATATGATCCAATCTACGTGAGGTTCATGGGCCATATATGTTTCTGATATGCCACCTATGTCCAAAGGTTCTGTGATGTCATAATCGATCATCCCATATTTGCTGTAAGTTCTTTTGCGAAAGTGCCCAGGTCCTTTATACCCCATTCTCCTCTTTTTTTTTGGTAATGCAATGAAATCCTACCTGATCCAAGAGAAAGTGTAGATGTCCCTAATTCCTTTCCAAAGAAATATGTTGCATAATTGTTGTATACGATCAATGATTTCTCTGGGGATCCATGCCAAAGACATCCAATAAACTAGGGTGGCTTCTAATACATATTTGACCGAAGTGAGCTTCTCAGCTCTATATAACCATATGTGGTGCCAAGTGATAATGCGCTTCTCCAGTTTAGCTACGAGCCATGTCCAGTTTGAAATTCAGTAATCAGAGGGTTTTAACCGAAATACAAGATACTTCAATCCCTCTTATGGGTCAAATCCTGTGAAAGGAAATCTGTTTATAGCCAAGGCCCTCTCCTAATAAGAACAACCGAAAATAGATATGGTCGATTTGTGAGCGTTTCACACCATGCTGGTGGCAATACTGAATGAGGCCATAGTTGCTGAGAAAGAGAGGGAGTCCCCAATGGATCCATTACAGAGAATGAGAACATCATCCATAAATAGGAGGTGAGTGAGTGTGCATCCCTCCGCAATTTCCATGCCTTGTAGTCGGCTCTGTGACTTTTCCTCCAAGATCAAGTGAATTAATGCCTCCATTATTATCAAAAAAAGAAGAGGGGGTAATGGGCATCCCTGGTGAAGTCCCCTCTCTCAGTGAATGAATGGGGAGGCTGATCCATTAATGAGGACACTTAAGGATACATTTGTGATACAACACATGATCCATTTGATGAAGTTGATTGGGAAACCAAAATGTGTAAGGATCATGAGAATGTAGAGAAAATTGGAATGATCAAAAGCTTTTGCAAGATCCAGCTTGAGGATGATGCTCTTGATATTTTTGCATTTGATATAATGGAGAGCCTCTTGTGCAGTTCCAATGGCCTCATGGATCTAATGATGGTGGAGGAAGGAAAATTGTTCAGGAGAGATACGTGCTGAGGGGATGGGTCTGATGCATTTAGTGATGATTTTGGCGATAATTGTATAGATGCAGTTGCATAGTGAGATAGGTCTGTAGTCAACGAATTGCCGAGGTAATTCAGATTTGGGAATAAGAGCAATGAATGTGGAGTTGAAGGCGTCATCTAATTTTCCCGTCGAACAACATCCTTCGACTACATTGAGAATGTCATGACCAATAATCTCAAAAAAAGCCGAATAAAATTTAATTGGCCAACCATCAGGGCCAGAGAATTATCTTTATCGAACCATTTTAAATTGTCCCGAAGTTCTGCCAAGATGATAGTCCAAGTGAGATTCTCCTCCTCATCATGATCTAAAAATCTAGAAACTAATCCCATGACTCTTATAATCTCAGCCAAATTTGCAGTGGGAGGGGCTATGTAAAGGTTACAGAAATGTTCCACTCCCATATTTTCCAGTTGGTGAAAAGTCTGAGCCTCGTTTCCTTGATAATCCTCCACGGTCCAGAAGGTGTAAATGGCTTTCCTACCATTTGAAAATTGGTGAAAAAATTTGGTGTTCTCAACGCCTGCCCTCAACCAAGTGGCTCTAATTCGCAAGTGCCAAGTTTCCTCTCAGTCTTTGAGAATCCGAGCTGTCTCAGCTTCCATGTGAATGAGCTGAGATCTGGTAGCTGCAGATATGGTGCCATCAACCATGGCAGCGCCAATAGATGCTATCTCTGATTCAACTTTCTTGAGTGTATCCTCATCTTTGGATTTCTTCTCCTTGACCCAGTTCTTTGTCATCTTCTTCATATCCTTCATTCTAGTCGAGAAGGTTGTAGAGGGGGATGATCTGAGAGCCGGGGGATGGGAGTGCCAATATTGTGTAACCAAGTTAATATAATCCAGATGAGATAACCAGGTGACATTGAATATGAATGGGCTATGAGGTTTGTGGCGTTTAGGGCCTGGTTCCATATATATGGGGGAGTGGTACGAATTACCCCCTCATCCCACCCATTGTCGAAAGAGAGGGTTGTTGTTCATCAAAGGTTCACTTAAAAGTAAGCGTTCTAGTCTGCAACCGACAGAGGCTTCTCCAACTCTGTGATTATTCCTGGTAGGATGATAACGAGGCATCATGATATCCACAAGGTAGTGGTAGAAAAATGATGTCTACCTAGGTGCATTCCAGTAGCCTTTTGAGGGCCAGATTTTTGGCGGGGCTGGCTAGACTGCAGCAGTTGAAAGATAAAATATTCATGATGTAACAAGAGGGAGGGTCGTTCGTGATCTAAGGACCCGATAGAGGGTCTTTTTTTCCCTCGGAAACCTCATGACCAACCTGTTTGATGGCCTTGGATAAGTTTGAGTGTCGACCCCGACCCAGCTTCAGAATGAGAGAGGGAAAGATGTTGAGGCTACCAGATGCAGATGAGTGAGAAAGGGAATGGATTAGGTAGGGGTGACTTCCCAGAGACATAGATGATGATTCAGGAGAGGTATTAGAGGGAGGGTCACCAGGGATGGAGGGAGGCAGATCAGAAATAGAGGGAGGGGATGAGGATGTAAGGCATGATATATTCGACGGGGAGATGTTCACAATGTGTACAGGGGAAGTGTGCAATGATATAGAAGATGAAACAGATGAAACATATGAAAAAATATGAAATTCAAGTGGGGCAAAAAGAGATTTACCTGAAGATAACCTGACAGCCGCCACTCGTGCCTTTGTCATCCGAGGTGATAGATGCATGGGCCCTGTTCAGATTGCTTCCCCTTATGCCACTCGATAGGAATCACAGATGGAGTAGATTCAATCGGGCTGTCCTCTGCCAGGGTTCGTCAAGAGAAGTGTTTTATTGTTGCTGTGGGAGGAGGGAGAATTCCTTATAGAGGTTTCCGACAGTGTGACATCTCTGATAGCAAAAAGGCACACCTTCGTAATCCAAAGTCTGAACCCGAACGAATTTCCTCTAACGCAAAGTAATGGCCTCCTCCAAGCCCTCTCGAGTGTCCAGGTGTACGAGAATGCGAGCCATGGTCATGCTGCTTGAAGATAAGAATGAGTTTTCAAAGGCCAGGAAAGTTCCCAGTGAGTTGCCGATATATTTCAATATGTCCTCCGACCAGAAGTGTAGAGGTAGTCCAGGAAGGTGTACCCAAATCAGCCCAGCACCTAGTTCCTCACTCTCTGGGTCAAAAAGAGGGCTTCATCACTTGAACATGACCGAGGCTTGTTCAATATGCTAGATATTTGATAATACCAGGATACCTGCTCCGCACGCTGAAAACGAAGGGCAAAGAAGCCCCGAGGGAGTGTGACCACCATTAGAATATCCTCCATGATCGAGCCCCAGATCTCATTGAGCCAAAGTCGGAGATGACCCAAATTGTATTTTTGGCTTCAGACATGGCTGACCAAAACCCTATCTGTCATATCCATGACTTCCCCCAGATGAATTTCGTCCTTAAGAGTGAGATCCGAATTTTTGGCTCCCTTCTTAATGCACATAGATCTTCTTGTGCTTCTAGGTACTGAGCTAGGGCCCAAGGTGCCTATGCCGTGGTCGAGCTTGGGTTTCGCTGCCTCCAAATCAGGCTCAAATAGGGGTGTTCTGATGGGGGTGTCGGGAAACATCCAGAAGTTTGTTTTCGAGTGTGAGAGGGAGGGTTGACGGGAGGGGCTGAGGACGTTGGACTAGTAGATCCTGGAGGGTGTGCCCCTTCAAGACCCTCCTGTGGTGGAATGGACACGTCCTGGACACAGGATGTAAGAAAATGGAGCGTCGTTGGGGAGAAGGGAGCTAAATCGTGCGGTAGATTTGATTCGAGGAATATAGGGGGGAAATCAGCCAGCGAGAAGGGAGGTGATTCAGAGATGAGTGGTAGGTCAAGTGAAGGGGGTTTGAAGAATGGGAGAGAGGAGGGCGATGGGAAGCAGGGACCATCAAATGCGGCAGAGGGAATATGGAGTGATATCGAGGAGCTAGGTGTTGTAGGATATAACAGAGAGTTCCAAATCGATACTCCCTCATAGGGGTCTACGGTGTAGCCTACTCCATAGCTGGCATCAGGGGAATATGCCAAAAACCGTTGTTCGCACTAGCCGGTCAGTAACAGACACAACAATGATCTTCCCGGACGAAGGCAGGCGTGGTAACGGAGAGGCAACAAGAGTAAGCAGGCATCCCTGTGCTGAGGCAGATTCGACGAAAACCCTAACCCTAGCTGTAGGGGTATCCAACTTCAAAGGGAGATAAGGGGAGCACAAGCAATCTCTCCATCGCTCCGCTTCCCCTTCCAAAATTTTTTGAGAATTGATAACTTTCATGATACATCTAAAGTATTGATCTTATTCAATAAGAAAAACAATTCTATTGATTTAAATAAAATCTATAGATGTCTAAACTTATGAATATAAACTTAAAACATACAAGAATTATACGATTTGGAAGTAGATCTATGAAATCTATTATGTAATATATTGAAATCTATTAGCCTATTAATATGTATTATGGTATCTATTGAGAAAAAATTATGATATCTATTGAAGTCTATTATGAAATTCAGAGTATATCTATTGAAATCTAAACTTATGAAATCAATTGAATAATTCTTTTAATATCGAGATATATCAAATTAATGTAAAGCATTAAAGGCTATCAAAACATAATTTTTCAGAAATGTGTACACCTGTTAAGATCTAAACTTATGATAATAAACTTTAAATTAATGATATTTATTATTATATCTTATTATATATATTGAAATGTATTATCAATTTAGAAATATATCTATTGAAACTTAAACTATTAATTTTATTCAATAAATTTATTAAGATTTATAAAATTAATGTAAACGGTTAATGTTGATATATATACTATTGATTTAAATTTAAACTATTAATGTCGACAAGAATTGAAATTTAAACTATAAATTTTGAGATTAATTAAAATTTATAATATTAATGTAAATTATTAATATCAATTGAGATTTATAAATTTAATGTTGAGATTAATTGAAATCTATAAAATGACATATAAGCTTATTGAATTGACAAAATTCCTATTAATTTAGAGATATATACACCATTCCTTTTAATTTATTGAATTGGCACAACTCCTTTTTATATATATATATATATATATATATATATATATATATATATATATATATATATATATATATATATATATAATTTTTTTAATTCAAGCAATTCCTTTTTAATTTAGATAATTTAATATTAAAATTATATTAATATTAATTTAAATTTTAATATTAATATCAATATTCATATTACATAATATTAATAATATTCAAAATAATATCAATATTAAATAATATTATAAAACAATATAACATAAAAAATAAAAAATAAAAAGCTAATTAAATTATAAATTATTTAAATAATATTTTTTTGACTAATTATATAACTATCTCAAAAACAATTCAAATTTATTGTTCTCGCCAATTTTAATTAAATTTAAATAATGCTTATCAAAATATATATAAAGAAAAATATTAGACATTTAAAAACTAAGTCAATGTCAATCCAATCTTCTGCTAAGCCGTTTAATAATTTCAAAATATAGATTTAGTAATTTCATTTGATGGAAATTAAGATGTGGCCATTCTAAACTCACAATATATTTAAAGAGGCATAGACAAATTCAATGAACTGTCAGTTAACTGCATGGAAGCATCTTGAAAGAGGATTCATATTTTTATATGTACATGTATAGGGGAGAATAATTTATGAATATCATCATACCAGAATGTTTGACAATAACTAAAAAGAGTTAAAAATTAGAATAATAAATAGTATAATTTATTATAATAATTAAATTTTAAAATTAAAATTATTATTTCATTTAAAATTAGAATCATAAATATTAAAATTTAATTTCAAATCAAAATCATTATTTCATTTAATTTCTGAAATTTATTATCTTTTTATTTATAAATTTATTTATTTATTAAATTTACCAAAAGTTATATATATATATATATATATATATATATATATATATATATATATAATCTTTTTAACATCTCACAAATTTACATATTTCATAATTTAATAAAATCGGTTTACCATCACCCATCTAAAGAATTTAAATGCTCTGCAATTCAATATAGAGCAACTCACACAGAAAATTACTACAAAATAGTTTCAATGATGATCGGAATGTTCTACTAACATTAAAACTTTTTAAATTTTTTATATAACCATTTTGATTTGTTGTGTTGTGTTTCCCATATGTTTCAATATCCCCTTTTTTAGTTTTGTGTAGGTTTTAACATGATATGTTATGAATAATATTGGTTTTCAGAAATAGTCATTCTGCTAAAAACCGATTAAATTGTTCCTCCGATTATGGTCTACACGATAAAATTAAAATATTACATTACAAAGATTTGATCTATGAGCTGAGAAAGATTTTGGAAACTATAAAATTCTGGGTATAGACTACATCCATCTAAATCAAATATCCACATAATTCATATTTATTTTTCAAACTTTCTCATAGACATTTAGTCTGAAATACATGATGAGATTGAGCTTTCAATGAAAAAAAATACTTTTAAGATTAATATTTTTTTTTTACATACTTGAAAGAGGTTGTCCAATAATTTAATAAATGCCTTTAGTCTAATTTAGCTTTCAATAAAAAAAAATAAAAATAAAAATAAAAAATTACTTTTATATTTTTTCCATATCTCACACTTCTAAGAGGCTAGAACAATTTAATAAATGCCTTTAGCATGGGGAGTCTACTTTCTTACCATATTCAATATTATTGAACTTTGGAAATAAATTTGAGTGTAATTTTGGAAATAACCAATGAACAATAAATTTGGACGAATCTATATATAAAATTGAAGTTTTCCAAGAAATCATAATCAACAGACCTTGTTTATCAAATGAAACTTGCAGTATCTGACAATTTGTTGAATTTCTTTTCACATAAGCGTTCATTCTTTTTCTATTAAATTATTTTGTGGAATTTGAACAACAGTACTTTCAATTTAGTAAAAGAGTATTAAATAAAAGATAAAACATTATTAAAATCCATACAACAAAAAAAACAAACATGGAACATGGGATATTGTTATTAATAGGGTTCATCTATCATTTGGCACATGCATAGCTTCAATGGTGGCCATCATTTTAATTGTAACTTACATGTTTTATCATGTAACATATAAATATTATTAATATTAATAATACAAAAAAACATAATGGTGTCCTTTCATCACACACCATCATTTTAATTGTAACTTACATGTTTGATCATGTAACGTACAAAGATAATATTAATAATACTAAAAAACTTAAAGCACACGTGCATTATTCTCTTCTTACATAGCAATAAAACATAATAAATTCTATATCACAGATTTAATTTATAAAATCATGTCGATGTAGTGGATGTTTCATAGTTTGGTGCCATTTCAATAGTGGAGACCTCTTTTAAAATAGGTTATACATTTATATAAAACCAATGTTTCAATGAAGTGAATCTAATTTGCATATGATTTATGTTAGTCATTAGTATTTTTCACTATTGGTAGATGACTATAGATTGGTCATACATTTCTAAAAACAACATTCTTTGACCATTATGAGTTTTAGAAATCTCACTGCCTTCATTATCCTTATATAAAAAATTTCACTATTCTATCATTTTTCTATTCCATGGTCACCCTTCCACTCCTAAAAGACTCCTTATGGGCTTGTGCTAATCACCTCCATCATTTTTTCCTACCTATGACCTCATTACTCTGTTTTTCCCTTGCCCATAACTCCACTTTACAACTAGGGTTTCCTATAAGCATATTCCTTCCCATGTTCACCATGTTCCTCAAGCATTGATGGTCTCAAAACTATCTCTGTAGGCTCTTTAGATAAATCAAGTATATTGGATTTTGGATCTTCAATACACCACTTTGTCAATACTCTATTTCTACACTTGAGTCGTCCAAAGCCAACTTTCAGTCAAGGTCAGGTCAAAGAACCCCCCACTAGGTCAATTAGGGTTTCATGTGTTCGAAGGTCATCATTTCCAAAGAAGACTATCATTTAGTTTTAGAGTCTGCATATGAGGTAATGGACAAGCTTGACACTTTTACAGAAGTGTTAAAATTTTCATCAGCAGAAGGTTTTGATAAGGTAGATGGTATGTTCCTAAGAGAACACAACTCACAACAGAAGAAATAAAACCATTTGGCCTTAATGAAAAATAGGGTTTTGAGCTTGAAGGTCCAGCAGCGTACCAAGCAGTGATCAAATGCAGAAATTACCTTGGAGGAGGTACACCAAAAAACCAAACATGAAGAAAAGTCTTTCAGAGATTATTGGTAAAATAGGTAGAAAGGTGAGGTAAACTGGACAGAAGTGAATGAACTTGAAAGAGCTATAGAGAACTTAGAAGACAACACTGATATTTGTCTTCAAGAAATCCAGACACCTAGGGTCTTAGGAAATGGCCATAGAAGGTAAAGGGTATGAGTTAAACTCCATGCTAGGAACAAAAGAGGATTTTTGAAGGAGTTGTTGTGTGCAACGATCCAAAATTTTTCCAAGGTGAATATGTTAGGCCTAAAAGATAAAAGGTGTAGAGAATATCAGTAAGAAAGGTAAATTCAAGATTTTTCACTCACTTGCCAAACAAAGATGATTTGAGTTTCAAGGTGAGAAAAAAAGAGGTGTTGAAGATGTTTCCTTGTGTTTGAGTATAAAACATGTCAAAAGAGAATTTATCATGCTTCAAGGATTAACAGAAATCCAGGCCAGTGTTCTCAGTCACTTGCAAATACAAGTAAAGGAGGTTTATAATTTTTTTGTTGTGTCAAAATAAACATATCACAGTATCCAAGATCAAAAGGAAAGACAAATATAATGACTCCAACAAACTGCCAGCCAAGGTGAAAAGGTAAGTTGAGTATTGTAAAGGAAATCATAGAAGGTTTTAGGATGCCGGTATGTGTAAATATCAAAAAATCATCAAGATAAATAGGTCAAGTCTTCAAGGGACAAAAGGAAGAGCCACCTCAAGTGTTTCCAGTCACCTGCAAGCACAAAGGCATAAAGTGTATCAGTGAAAGGCAAGAAAGACTTAAAACAATTAGAAAGTGGGTTACAAAGATAAAACAAATGCAACATGCCTAAAGAGCTCTTTTCACACTTCATACGAATCATTGTTCACTTGCAAAGAATTAGAAATTTCAAAGGGAGATTTTTTTTGAGTTTTTCAGGTCAAAATTTGGCTAAGTGTTGTGGCGTTGTGCCCCTGGCTTGGCGCTGTACACCTGGAAAGTGGCGTTGTGCGCCTGGAATATTTTCCTGTGTATTTTCTTAAGGCACTGCACACCTGGAAGATGGCTGTGCGCGCCTGGCAGGGCATTGTACGCACCTGGCAAGGCGCTGCGCCCTTGCCTGACCCACCCACAAAAATTTTCTCAAGCATTGTGCCCTTGGCCTAGGCATTGCGTGCTTGGCCTAGGCGCTGCACGTTTGGCCAAGAAGGGCTCCTAAGCCATCTAATAGCTCAAATCACCTCAAATTCTTCCAAATTATTCCTAAGGGTCCTCCAAACTTAGTGAGGGGTAAGTACGAGTTATCCACCCATCCTTCAAGCATTTTTTCATCATTTGAATAAATGGAATGAACCCTAAGGAGCATCCCTAAGGCTTGAAACTGGAAATCACTGTTTAACATTATTTTCATCTACTTGAAAAGTATCAGTCAAAACAAAGGGAAATTACACTATTGAGGGTGGTCTTACATCTAAGCTTGTCCATACCTCCATCACCCATTTCCTTCATAATACTCTATCTCCTCACTTGCAAAAGCTACCATTCCATCACCTTCTGTCTCATCTCAAAATTCACATCAAATTCTAGGGTTGGAAAAGCAGAGTTTTCTAAATTTCAAGAGAGGGAGATGACAATGAGGTACATATCAGTGAGGAAAATGTCAGTAAGCCAGATTCCCATGAGAAATCAAACTATGAGGAAAGAGCAGTGAAGATAAGGAAAATGAGGCAGATGCCAATGAGAGAAAGCCCTCAAGGAGGCAAAAGATAAAGAAAACCTTGAAAAACTGGCTAATTTATCCCCTACAAAGTCTCCCGAACATAATCAGTTGTACAAAGTCCAACTTTGGGCACATTTTTACACGTGAATTTTTTACTGTTTTGAAGGGCGCTGCGATCTTTTTGGGGAACTCTTTTGAGGAATGGCTTATATTTTTGGAATCCTTTGGCCACGTACATCATCCAAAAAACATTTCAAATCATTTTGAGTAGAACCGGTACTCCACAAGTGCCAAAAACACCCAAAAAATCACCTTTCGACCCTATTTTCAGAGTTGGCGCTGCACCTTGACCAGTCTTGGTAGATTGGGTTTTTGGGAAGGAAAATGGACACCAAATGGAAACCTAAAGGTAGTTTTGGAAATTCGATTGGACATGCTTTCCAATGAGCTATTATGGAGCTCATTTGGACACGTGGAAGGCCAACAAACCTTCGTCACAAAAAAGGAAATTTTTCTGGTGCAGGCGCTACGCCCTTGCCTGCAAAGTAAAAAAAATACACAAATTTATTGAAAAAGATATTTTGAGGAATTTTAAGGCAAATCACTCCTAGCTAGCTCAAAATTTATGCTTGAAGTTACTTTTCATTTATTACATTAGATATTTTGTGCCTTGGGCCTTGCATGGTCTCTTTGGACAAAATTGATATTTATGAGTAATTAATGGCCTCCAAAACCCTAGCTAGGGTTTTGACTCTCCTTTTAAATTTAAATACTACATGAGGGCCTCATTTTTCATGTTGGTTGTAGGTTTTTTGTGGAGAAAAACCTCATAGACTTTGAGTTGTGAGGAGTGTTTGGTTTTGGAGCATTGTGAAGGTTTTGAATTGAATATCAATGAGACAAGAACTTTGCAGGATTCATGAACATGGCTAATGGTTATGTCATTCTCATTTTGTTCTTGTTATATTATGTTTTACATATTTTTTCATCTTTCTATTGCAATAGAAAAGAAATTTTAGCTTAAGGTATGTTGTCAAAAGCACATTAAGTCTGTATGTTTCTCTTGCTCTCATGTTTTCCTCTGCTAGGACAGTTTAGAGAATTCTTAGTTGCTCTCTAATCCCACTCAGCTTGTTTATCTCAAGAATGATTTAATGGAGTCAATGCCAAAGTATTTTATGGTTAGACCTGCCCTTTGGAATCCCTTAAACATTGTTTTTGAGGTCTTTTCTTCAAAGTATTGCTAATTAGGGTTTGACTGAAGAGGTTTATGGTTTTCCCTACCCTTTTGTCCATCTTGAATGGTTGCTTTGAAGTTATTTGTAGTTTGATTAAGGAATTTAGGATTGCCCTACTCTTTGATCACTACTATATGTTATCTTTAAGATTTTCTTTGCCTGAAGGTAAAATCACTAGAGACCTTACAAGTTTATTGCTCTCTAGGGTTTGCTCGATTGTTGCCTTGATATTTACTTGCTAGGGTTTGGTCAAATAATTTATTAGTATGCCATGTATTTGGTTATTTCTTTATGCTTAGTGATCTTAAAGGTCCTTCTTGTTGTATTATTTGTTAAAGGATTCTTAACTGCCCTTTGCACCTACTTTGTTCACAATTTAATGTTCACTTCACTCACACAAGCCTTGAAGATCCATTTGGCTTTGTTAAACTTTCCCTCCGGAGCACCCTTGACCTATTGTTGTACTTTTCCAGACCTTTTGAAGACTCCATAGCCCAATGGTCTAAACCTCTCATACTTTATCTTTTCTGTTTGACAAGAAACCCAACCAAACAAAACAAACAAACAAACCTTAATCCTTATAGCTAACCTAAAATAAAAACCCTGAAAGCTATCAAGTTACATCTTTCATACAAATATAGAGAGAACCCTCTCCGAGTCTAGGAAGGCTAGGTCCTAGGACTCCAAAGACTGGTTTTATGTTACCCTTGTACATTTGGTCTTGCCAATCTGACAAAATACAGGGACCTAACATAATGGTGATCACAGTGGGACCTTCTGTGTCAATAACATCTAAGTATTCCTTAGGACCTTAGAAAAACCAAAAACATCCTTATATTGGTATTTCATTTTTTATGGTAGACAACAAGTACATCCTTAAAACAGTAAACATCATCCACCTGGCGACTCCACTGGTCTTCGGTAACCCTGTTGACCCTACTACTTCTCACATATTCGCCTAAGAATGCATTAATAAATCCTAACATCTAAGTATTCCTTAGGACATAATGGTGATCTTAAAGGTCCTTCTTTTTGTATTATTTTTTAAAGGATTCTTAA
The DNA here is from genome assembly GCA_034641835.2 of Pinus albicaulis. Classification (NCBI taxonomy): domain Eukaryota; kingdom Viridiplantae; phylum Streptophyta; class Pinopsida; order Pinales; family Pinaceae; genus Pinus; species Pinus albicaulis. Next base: position 57,665 of record JAXQQM020063099.1, on the reverse strand, counting down.
CTTCCCTCTTCACCTAATTTTTTCACAATTTAATGTTCATTTCACTCACACAAGCCTTAAAGATCCATTTGGCTTTGTTAAATTTTCCCTCTGGAGCACCCTTGACCTATTGTTGTACTTTTCCAGACCTTTACAGACTCCATAGCCCAATGGTATAAACCTCTCATACATTATCTTTTTTGTTTGACAATCAACCCAACCAAACAAAAAACCCTAATTCTTATAGCTAGCCTAAAATCAAAACCCTAAAATCTATCAAGTTACATCTTTCATACAAATATAGAGAGAACCCTCTCTCAGTACAGGAAGGCTCCTAGGACTCCAAAGACTGGTTTGATGTTACCCTTGTACATTTGGTCTTGCCAATTTGACAAAATGTGGGGACCTAACATAATGGCGATCATAGTGGGACCTTCTGAGTCAATAACATCTAACTATTCTTTAGGACCTCAGAAAACCCACAAACATCCTTAGATTGGTATTTAGTTTTTTATGGTGGAAAACAAGTACATCCTTAAAATAGTAAACATCATCCACCTGGTGACTCCACTGGTCTTCGGTAACCCTATTGACCCCACTACTTCTCACATATTTTCCTTGGAATGCATTAATAAATCCTAATATTGCTTATGGTGGACAGAAAAGTTTAAATCATCCAACTGGAGACTCCACAACTCTCAATAGAATTTAAAGACCGCACTGGTAGAAGACTCTAGACTAGTTGAAAAGATGTAGTGACCCTTCTGATTAACAATATGGATTCAAGGATACAACATAGATATGCTCCAATGAACAGAGATGCATCCATGGATTCCCACACGAAATGCCTTAGATAAATTGGGTTTCAAACATTCCTATATTTCAAATGAAAAATTTAATGACCCCTTGTTACATCTCATCAAATTTCATATACATGTATGGAGGTTAAAAGTTGAATGCCATGAGGACTGCCTCATGAAAATGTTTATGGCAACATTAGAGGGTAAGGCAAGAGAATGGTATGAAGGCCTAGACACTAGCACATTGTTTTATTTGAAGGATTTCCACAAGGTATTTTATGAACACTATAAATAATATTGTTCATCTCTATCATTAGCTGAAAATTGTTGTGATCAATCTGAAGATCTCATACAATACCTTGTAAACATTGATTGAGATTTATGAAATTGGCATCCTGAAGATCTATTAGAGGAATTTCATGCATTTCATACTCAAGATAACTATTATGACAGCCAAGAGAAGTTGGTGGATGATGAAATCAATCAAGAAATAAAGGAAGATCCATGGGATCTCTCTGAAGGGACAAGTGATGATCCACCATCTCTTCTATGTGAAGACATTTAGCCTCAAAATAGCCTTCATAAGAGAAAGAGAACTACTATAATTATATCCAAAGAAAGAGAAAAATACCTGCTCTTTTAACTAAAGAGGAAATAAATCATATTCTAAACATGCAACCAGCCTCTAAACCTTCATGTGAACAAAACATTTCTATTTATTTGCCTACTAATCCCAGCTGTCACAGATCATAAAATGGGTTTGTAGATCAATTCAAGGAGAAAAAATCTGATAATCCAATATGTATGATTGGTGATATCACTTATATTGATGATTCTCCAATGTTTGATCAGTATGATGATGGTTTTGTTCTCCAAACATAAGCTAATCTTGTAGAGCCATCAACAGTTGGTTTGTAGGAGGAAATTCAGTTTCATCAACTTGAAAACAGTAATCAACCAATACATATCAGCTATGACACTGATGAGGAAAGTCTATAACATTTGGAAGTATGTGAAGCATCTCTGCCTCTTTGTTCTAATTATTTTTAGTCCATCAAAAATAACTTTCATGTGATTAGAAATTACCAGTATTTCAGTTTTGATGTTGAGGTTGGGGAAGATAATGAACTTCTTGAGCAAGTTTTTAATAAGAAGTATTTTCCCGAAATGGTTGAGGAAATCAATTGCGACATAAAATCCTCCTTAGCTCCAGATTTGCAGCCACCAAGTTCCATTGAATTTCAAATTGCAGATGAAGGCTTGGAAATTTATAATCACATGAGAGTTGTTGTACTGCCTTCTCAAGAAGATTTGTTTCCAAAGAGTATTCCTAATCATCAACATGATGGCCTTCGCGTAGAATTCAACCCACTCAATCAAAACATATCAGGTTTTCTAGAAGACAACATTGCAATATATGACAAGGCTTCCAGTATGGATGATCATGAGGAAGAGGTGGAGTTTCTTTCCCAAAGGAATCCCAAGCCTAGCCAAGTGGAGGAAGGAGTAGTCCGGAATGAATCTTATTTCTTAAATCCTCTAAGCTAGGTATTGTTTCAAGATCTCTTTGCTGCTTTCTTAGAGGCATCTAAAATAAGAACATGCTATGTAAAGTGTAGTTTGTTGCAAAGTATAAAGGATATCCTGAGCATTGTTGTTCAAAAGCAAGTGAGAGGGGAATGGTATTATTGTTTTTTCAGCACACTCAAAGAGATGAACAAAAATCACTCATGGAATCATCTACTTGATTGGTTACATTGGAAAAGGGAGTTCACCAAATAAATATATATCATGTGTAGGTTATATTAGGATAGATATGTATGAAAATAAGCTCAACACTTTGAGCATATTTTTAGTTTTAGATTGTTTCGAAAAATAAAAACACAAAAAAAAAGAAAAGAAGAAAAAGAGGGCAGATGAAAAGAAGAGCTATAGCCCCATACTAAAAAGAGTATTGTTGAAAGTGTACAAGCCTAAATTCCATTCCTTTGAAGAAAATAAAGTCTTATTCAGTCATCTATCCTAATCATGATTCAACATGTTTTAAATTTCTATTGATAGGTTAGTGAAAAAATATTTTCCAAACCATGTAAGCTTGGCTTGTTGGTAGATTAGATTAGGAAAAGATACTTGGTTTCAATGCTAAAATATGAACCAAAGGAGAAAGAGAGGGATAGGTAACAAACTCTGAATCATTAGCCCTCAGCTTTCTAGTTTCAATTGTACAAAAATAAAGTCTATGTGTAGCTTGTCCAAAATACCATAGCCCATGACAAATCAGATTGCTTAATCCTGGTTTCATCATATTTTGAATTTCATGTCAGTAGGTTAGAGAATAAAATCTGTTGAATAGCTTAACCTTGAAAAATAACTAGACTAGGTATAGAATGAAAGAGTTCATCAGCCTAACCTGAACTCTTAGAAGTGATAACAGTAGAAGTACATAGTTTTTATGCTTTCAAAAGAAACAATGATGTCAAGGGTTTGCCAATCCAAATGCACCCGAAGGAAGAAACAATGATAGGAAAAATAAGATGGGTAGGTAAAACTGATATTGAAGCAATTATTCCTTTTCAGATTTTATGAGATCATAGCTTCAAGAGAACATCAGTAAAGGAAGGAAGAGGGATCTTCCAAGTGCATGCAAGGTACTAGTCTTCAAAACTCAGAGATAGGAAATTTGAGGTTCTTGACACCTCCTAGTAAGGAGCTGCCCTCCCCAAGTGGAGCCACTGTTAGTCATCAATATTTTTCACTATTGGGAGATGACTATAGATTGGTCCTAGATTTCTAAAAACAACATTCTTTGAACATTGTGTGTTTTAGAAATATCACTCCCTTCATTATCCTTATATAAAAATTTTCCCACTCCTAAAAGACTCCTTATAGGCTTATGCCACTCACCTCCATCCATTTTTCCTACCTATGACCTCATTACTCTATTTTCCCCTTGCCCATAACTCCACTTTAAAACTAGGGTTTCCTATAAGCCTATTCCTTCCCATGTTCACCAGCTTCCTCAAGCATTGATGGTCTCAAAACTATCTCTGTAGGCTCTTTAGATAAATCAAGTACATTGTATTTTGGATCTTCAATACGCCACTTTGTCAATACTCTGTTTTTACATTTGAAGCCTCAAAAGCCAATTTTCAATTAAGGTCAGGTCAAGGAACCCCCCACTAGGTCAATTAGGGTTTCATGTGTTCCAAGGTAATCATTTCCAAAGAATATTGTCATTCAGTTTCAGAGTGTGCACATGAGGTAATGGACAAGCTTGACACTTTTGTAGAAGTGTTGAAATTTCCATCAGCAAAAGGTTTTGATAAGGTAGATGGTTTGTTCCTAAGAGAAGACAACTCGCAGCAGAAGAAAGAAAACCACTTTGTCTTGATGAAAAATAGGGTTTTGAGATTGAAGGTCCAGCAGTGTACCAAGTAGTGATCAAATTCAGAAATGATGATGGAGGAGGTACACCAAAAAAACAAACATGAAGAATATTCTTTCATATATTATTGGTGAAATAGGTAGAAAGGTGAGGTAAACTGGACATAAGTGAATGAACTTGAAAGGACTATAGAGAACTTAGAAGACAACACTAATAATTGTCTTAAAGTAGTCCAGACACCTAGGGTTTTGGGAAAATGGCCATAGAAGGTAAAGGGTATGAGTTAAACTCCATGTTGGGAACAAAAGAGGATTTTTGAAGGAGCTATTGTGTGAAATCATCCCAAAGTTTTCCAAGGTGAATATGTCAGGCCTCAAAGAGAAAAGGTGTAGAGAATATCAGTAAGAAAGGTAAATTCAAGGTCTTTCACTCACTTTCCAAACAAAGATGATTTGAGTTTCAAGGTGAGAACAAAAGAGGTGTTGAATATGTTGCCTTGTGTTTGAGTCTCAAAGATGTCAAAAGAGAATTTATCATGCTTCAAGGAGTAAGAGAAATTCAGGTCAGTGTTCTCAGTCACCTGCAAATAGAATTGAAGGAGGTTTTTAAGGCTTTTGCTGTGTCAAAATAAACATATCAAAGTCTCCAGGATCAAAAGGAAAGGAAAATCTTATCACTCCAACAAAATGCCAGCCAAGGTGAAAAGGTAAGTTGAGTATTGTAAAGGAAATCATGGAAGGTTTGAGGATGTTGGTATGTGTAAATATCAAAAAATCATCAAGATAAACAGGTCAAGTCTTCAAAGGACAGAAGGAAGAACCACCTCAAGTGTTTCCAATCACCTGCAATAAGAAAGGCATAAAGAGTATCAGTGAAAGGGAAGAAAGACTTAAAAAAACTAGAAAGTGGGTTAAAAAGATAAAATCAATGCAACATGCCTAAATATCTCTTTTCGCACTTCATATGAATCATTTTTCACTTGCAAATAATTATAAATTTCAAAAGGAGAATTTTTTTGAGTTTCTCAGGTCAAAATTCGGCTAAGTGTTGTGGCGTTGTGCCCCTGGCATGGCACTGTGCACCCAGAAAGTAGCGCTGCGCCCCTGGCATATTTTCTTGTGTCTTTTCTTAAGGCATTTCACGCTTGGAAGAGGGCATTGCGGGAATGGCAGGGTGCTGCACCATTGCCTGACTCGCCCACAAAAATTTTCTTAGGCGTTGAGCCCTTGGCCTAGGCGTCTAGGCGTTGCGTGTTTGGCCAGGAAGGGATCCTAAGCCCTCTAATAGCTCAAATCACCACAAAGGCTTCCAAATTCTTCCTAAGGTTCCTCCAAACATAGTGAGGGGTAAGTACAAGTTATCCACCCATCCTTCAAGCATTTTTTCAACATTTGAATAAATGGAATGAACCCCTAAGGAGCAACCCTAAGACTTGAAAATAGAAATCATAGTTTACCATTATTTTCATCTACTTGAAAATTATCAGTTAGAAAAAAGGTAAATTACACTGTTGAGGGTGGTCTTACATCTAATCCTTTCCATACCTCCATCACCCATTTCCTTCACAATACTCTTTCCCCTCGCTTGCAAAAGCTATCGTTCTGTCACCTTCTGTCTCATCTCAAAATTCACATCAAATTCTAGGATTTCCAAAGTAGAGTTTTGCAAATGTCAAGAGAGGGAGATGAAAATGAGGCACATATTAGTGAGGAAAATTTCAATAAGGCAGATGGCCATGAGAAATCAAACAAGTGAAGAATCAAACAGTGAGGAAAGAGCAGTGAGGATAAGGAAAATGAGGCAGATGCCAATGAGATAAAGCCCTTAAGGAGGAAAACGATAAAGAAAACCTTTACAACCTAGCTGATCCATCCCATACAAAGCCTCCCAAACATAATTAGCTTTAGAAAATCCAAATTTGAGCACATTTTTACACTTGTGGATTTTTTACTGTTTTGAAGGGCCAAAAGCACAGCGCCAGTGGCACTGCACTCTTTTTTGAGGAACTCTTTTGAGGAATGGATTACACTTTTGGAATCCTTAGGCCAAGTAAATCATCCAAAAATATTTCAGATCATTTGGAGCAGAACTGGTACTCCAAAAGTGCCAAAAACACCAAAAAAATCACCTTTCTACCCTATTTTCAAAGCTAGCATTGCGCCATGAGAAGTCTTTGTTGAGATTGCAACAAGATGATGCGCTTAGTGGAAAGGAGTCACCTTCACTAAGTGAACCCGCGGGCTATTTTTGGCGCAAAGTCTATTTTTAGACTATGTCTATTTTTAGACATATGGATCATGTTCTGTGAGTTGCAGGATGCTATTTGTGGATGGTTGGTCAAGTTGGAAAAGAGATGGACTTCTATTTTTAGACATATTGGGCAGAATCTATTTTTAGATTACCAGTCTAAAAATAGATATGTCGAATATTATTAGCTCTTAATAATATTTGGACTCTAAACATTTTCTTATTCTCTTGGAGCACTTCAGTTAAGTGCACAGATGTGGCACAGGAGCTGACAAAAGGAATTACGCTATTCCTGAGGGTTAAGTGGAGCTATTGCATGGATACTTCAGTTAGAACTCATGTGACAGAGTTTGGTGGAGTTGATTGAGGAAGTTAGTGGAGTTGTATTCAGTTTAACTAATCTAAACATAGTTGAGCTATTTGTATTTAGTTTAACTAATTGATACAATTAGTGAGAGTGGTGTGAATCAATTATTAATTAATTCACTAATTATAAACTCATTAATCAACTAAAGAATGCATCAGTTAACTTCAGTGCATGGACAGTTTCAGTGGAGACCAGTGCATAAATAGGTGAAAGAGCAGGTTAACTATCAGTTGTGACTATACTGTTGCTATTTGCAACACACAGATAGGTGGAGAAGCCCATGAGGATTGCGCAGTACAAGCCAGGTGTTTTATCTATTTAATGAAGCCATCCCATAGCATTGAAAACGCAATAGAGGCTGGCTATCAAGTGGCAAAAGATTGGAGCATGTGTTTTGCTAGATCTAGCTTGATAGTGTGTAGCAATTGAGGGTGTGCATGAGAGCTTGTGAGGAGATTTTGTACTATGATTTTTACATGATCTCCATGACATATAATATACAGATAGTTTGGGTTTTCAGCTTTAATCTTTCCCATTAAATATTGTGTTCATATGTGTGATTGTTTGTGGTTTTAATGTATGCATGCAATTGATTTTATTTCCGCATGTGATGATCAATGGTAGAAGAGATTATGTATTATGCATGAAGCTAAAATAGTGTGGGATCAGGAGAATCTCGGTGAATAATATCTCAGTTATTCAAATTTCTACATGGTATCAGAGCGATATTGATCATTGGAGCAATTGCAAAACATTGAAGCGGTTGAGTTTTGTGCTGGTGGAATTCGAATTTGCAGCAGTGTTTTCTTGGTGTCGAAGTTGAGATGTCTTTCAACGGATTGTGATTGGAGTATGCCCTTGAGGGCAGCTCAAATTATATTGCATGGAAGGACAGGATGGAGGCGGTGTTGGATGAAAATGGGTTGAATGAGTTCATAGATGCAGAAATTCCAAAGCCTACTTCTAGTGATGCTGCCGTACTTGACGCATGGCAAAAGAAGAGAGAAAAGTGTCGAAGGATTCTGTTGCAAGGTGTGAAGGATCACATAGTGTCCAGCCTTCATGGTAAGGCTTCTTCATTCTTGATGTGGAAAGATTTGACAGATTTATTTCAAAGCAAGAGCGACCAGAGGAAGTTGGCGCTCAAGGATAAACTCAGAAACATAAAAATGGAGAAAGGCGACAGTATGCCCAAGTACCTAACGAAGTTCATCCAATGCAGGGATGAGCTGGGAAATGTGGGGGTTACTGTTGATGATGAGGACTTGGTGAGCTTGGCTCTCCTTGGGCTTCTGAAGAGTTGGCACTCCTATCAGGACTCTATCAATGGTCAGGAGAAATTGCCAGGATGTGAGCGACTTTGATCGGATCTTGTGCAAGAGGAGATAAGGCGAAGTACCAGGGACGGATCTTCATCAAAGAACTCTGATGAAGAGAATTGCGCTTTGGCTGCCAAAGCAAAGAAGGGGAAGAGCAAGAAAGCTTCTCAATCCGGTGCGAAAGGCAAGAAGCAGGAAATGTCAAGGTGAAGTGCTTTCACTGTCACCAACACGGGCATTATGCCACAAATTGTCTGCAGAAGAAGAAAAATAAGCAGGCTGCTGGAACTGTAGCTGGAGAGGCCTTAGCCTCGTAGTTTGAGCTGGATTTTTTTCTGATCGCATGCTTGGTTTCAAGTGTGATGGGTTCAATGTGGTTTCTAGACAGTGGTGCGTCTTTTCACATGACAGGAGATCCAGATTTGTTTACTGATCTGGATGAGAAAGATCTTGGAGTGCACATCAAGATGGGCGATGATGGTAGATATAGTGCAACCGGTATCGGTACCATTTCCTTTGAGAGGGAGTCCGGTAAACCCTTCAGATTGAAGGAAGTGATACATGTTCCAGGATTGAAGAAGAATATTATCTCTGTGGCGATGTTAGAAGACAAGGGATATGATGTTGTCTTTAGCGAGGGAAAGGCTTTCCTACATAGTAAGGCAACTGGTGAGACCCGTAGGATAGGGGTTCGGGTTAAGAACCTTTATCAACCGTGGTGTAGATGGTTGTGCAACAATGGCAAATGCAAGGTGTAAGGAGTGGTGGAGTCGGGATTATGGCGAGTTGTGGCATTACTATTGGGCCACCTTCACCATGGAGCTTTGAAGATACTGTAGCAGATTTCTACTGGGCTTCCTAAGGGTACTCTTGCGCAGTCAGATCAGTGCAAGGGATGTACCTTGGGAAAATTTGTGAAAGCCACCTTTCACGAGAAGGATAGTTGCGCCACGATGATCCTTGAGAGAATTCACACAGACGTGTGTGGACCTTTCTCAGTAGCTTCGACAACAAAGCACAGGTATTATGTGATATTTGTTGATGATTTTTCTCGTAAGTGTTGGATCTTATTCATGCAGAAGAAGAGCGAGACATACTCAAAGTTCTGTGAGTTCAAGGCACTGGTTGAGAAAGAATCGGGGAAGCAGGTGAAGGCTCTTAGGAGCGACAATGGTGGTGAATTCATCTCTAGTGAATTCAAGGACTTTTGCAGCGCAGAAGGAATTCGAAGAGAGCTCATAGCACCTCATAACCCACAGCAGAACGGGGTTGCTGAGCAGAAGAATAGAACGATCGTGGGTGCTGCACGGGCGATGTTGCATGATTAGGGCCTACCCATACACTTGTGGGCTAAGGCATGCAATACTGCAGTATATGTGCAGAACCGTTGTCCTCATAGGATACTTGGCATGAGTACACCCGAGGAGGCGTTTTCTGGTAAGAGGCCTGATATTTCCCATTTGAGGATTTTTGGTTCACCTGTTTACATTCATGTGACTAAGGATGCCAGGAAGAAGTTGGAGCCGACCGCAGAGGTTGGGATATTTGTGGGGTACACTGATACGCCCCACAACTATCGTGTGTATTTTCCAGACAGTCGCAAGACTGTTGTGCGACGGGATATCAAATTTCAGGAGGAGAAAGCCATGAATTGTTCGCTTGAGAGGGAGCCACACTTGCATGCATATGAGGAGCTATTAGTTCCTAAGGATGAGTCTCAGGATGTGGATCAGCCACAAGATGAGGTTCATGGAGTGGAAGAGACCACTCAGGCAGCGCCAACCATCAGAGGGTGGAAGCGCACTACAGAAGCTGAGCGACTGGCTCAAGATGCAGAGAAGGTTGTAGGAGCACCTACATCACAGCGCAGACAGAGACAGTCACCTGACCGATATGCTGGATACATGGCTCTTATGAGAAAGTGTATCATGATAGAGCCATCCTCTTTCGAGGAAGCTGTGGAGGATCCCGCATGGGTAGATGTCATGGTGGAAGAGTATGATTTGATTGTCAGAAACAGTGCATGGGAGATTGTCCCGAGACCGGAAGGGAAATCAGTGGTGGGTTCGAGATGGATCTACAAAGTGAAGTAGGCAGCTGACGGGAGTGTGGAGAATTATAAGGCAAGATTTGTTGCCCGAGGCTTTTCACAGATTGAGGGGATCGATTATGAGCAGACTTTGCACCTGTCGCAAGGTATTCTTCCATACGGACGATTCTTGCTTTCTCAGTGCAGATGGGGTGGCACATTCATCAGATGGATGTGAAGACTGCGTTCTTCCAATGGAGTCATTGAGGAGGTGTGTACATAGAGCAGCCCGAAGGTTTTGAGATCTTCAGCAGCGAGTCACATGTGTGTAGGCTCAAGAGAGCGTTGTATGGGTTGAAACAAGCACCTCGTGCTTGGTACACACGGATAGACAGTTATTTCACCGGACTTGGATTCTCCAAGAGTGAGGCGGATCCTAACCTATACCAGATTGTGGTGGAGGGTAAGTTGCTGATCATTGTAATTTATGTAGATGATTTGATTTTGAGAGGTGATGAACTGTTGATACACTCATGCAAGGCTGATCTTGCAAAGGAGTTTGAGATGAAGGACTTGGCCTCCTTCATTATTTCCTGGGATTGGAAATTTGGCAGTGCAGTGGTGGGCTGTTTGTTTCTCAGGGTAAGTATGCCCGGGAGATACTAGAGAAGTTCAAAATGCATGGCTGCAAGCCTGTTGATACTCCTCTTCCTGGTGGATGGAGGAAGGAGGATGCTACTTCAGCGGAGGTAGTGGATGCCACTGTTTATCGACAGCTGGTGGGGTCGCTTATGTATCTGGTCAATACATGACCCGATATATGCTATGAAGTTAACCAGCTTTCACAAGCTATGGTTAAGCCTACCAAGCTCTTTTGGAAGGCAGGGAAGCATGTATTGACATATCTCAGAGGCACATTAGGATATGGATTATGGTACAGACAGTCGGATGAGGTGAGGCTATGTGGCTTCACGGATGTAGATTGGGCAGGGAGCCCAACGGACAGAAAGAGCACATCTGGAGGGATTTTTAGTGTCGCGTCGACAACAGTTTCTTGGTACAACAGGAAGCAGAGATCTGTGGCACTCAGTTCAGCAGAGGCCAAGTATATGGCAACGAGTTTGGATGCATGCGAGGCTATATGGATGAGGAAGATCCTGGTCGGGTTTTTCACTTCACACTTAGAGCCTACTGTGATTTATTGTGATAATCAGAGTTGCATCAAACTCTCGGTTAATCCAGTATTTCATGATATATCTAAACACATTGACATCCGGTATCATCATATCAGAGATTGTGTGCAGCAGAAGGTCATGTTACTTTCATACATTCCTACGGAGGATCAGGATGCTGATATCTTGACGAACGTGCTCACCAGGAGCAAATTCGAATACCACAGGGGCAGGATAGGGGTTGCAGATAATCCATATCTTTTTGAGAGGGAGTGTTGAGATTGCAACAAGATGATGAGCTTAATGGAAAGGAGTCGCCTTCACTAAGTGGGCCCGCAGGCTATTTTTGGCGCAAAGTCTATTTTTAGACTATGTCTATTTTTAGACATATGGATCATGTTCTATGAGTTGCAGGATGCTATTTGTGGATGGTTGGTCAAGTTGGAGAAAATATATGGACTTATATTTTTAGACATATTGGGCGGAATCTATTTTTAGATTGCCAGTCTAAAAATAGATATGTCGAATATTATTAGCTCTTAATAATATTTGGACTCTAAACATTATCTTATTCTCTTGGAGCACTTCATTTAAGTGCACAGATGTGGCACAGGAGCTGACAGAAGGAATTACGCTATTCCTAAGGGTTATGTGGAGCTATTGCAAGGATAATTCAGTTAGAACTCATGTGACAGAGTTTGGTGGAGTTGATTGAGGAAGTTAGTGGAGTTGTATTCGGTTTCACTAATCTAAACATAGTTGAGCTATTTGTATTCAGTTTAACTAATCGATACAATTAGTGAGAGTGGTGTGAATTAATTATTAATTAATTCAATAATTATAAACTCATTAATCAACTAAAGAATGCATCAGTTAACTTCAGTGCATGGACAGTTTCAGTGGAGACCAGTGCATAAATAGGTGAAAGAGCAGGTTAACTATCAATTGTGACTATACTGTTGCTATTTGCAACACACAGATAGGTGGAGTAGCCCATGAGGATTGCGAAATTCAAGCCAGGTGGTTTATCTATTTAATGAAGCCATCCCATAGCATTGAAAACACAATAGAGGCTGGCTATCAAGTGGCAAAAGATTGGAGCATGTGTTTTGCTAGATCTAGCTTGATAGTGTGTAGCAATTGGAGGTGGTGCTGAGAGCTTGTGAGGAGCTTTGTACTATGATTGTTACATGACCTCCATGACATATAATATACAGATAGTTGGGGTTTTCAGCTTTAAGCTTTCCCATTAAATAATGTGTTCATATGTGTGATTGTTTGTGGTTTTAATGTATGCATGCAATTGATTTTATTTACGCATGTGACGATCAATGGTAGAAGAGATTTTGTATTATGCATGAAGCTAAAATAGTGTGTGATCAGGAGAATCTCGGTGAATAATATCTCAGTTATTCAAATTTCTACAGTCTTGGGAGATTGGGGTTCTGGGAAGGAAAATGGACACCAAATGGAAAAATAAAGGCATTTTTGGAAATCATCTGGACAAGATTTCCAATGAGCTATCTTGGAGCTCATTTGGACATGTGGAAGGCCTCCAAACCTTGGTGACAAAACATGAAAGTTTTCTAGTGCAGGCACTGCACCCTTGGCCTTTGCGCTACGCCCTTGCCTGCAAAGTCAACAAAAGACACAAATTTATCGAAAAAGATATTTTTGAGGACTTTTAAGGCAAATCACTCCCAGGTATCTCATAATTTATGTTTGAATTTATTTTTCATTTATTACATTAAATATTTTGTGCCTTAGGCCTTGCACGGTCTCTTTGGAAAAAATTGATATTTATGAGCAATTAATGGCCTCCAAAACCCTAGCTAGGATTTTGACTCTCCTTTGCAAGTTAAATAGTTCATGAGGGCCTCATTGTTCATGTTGGTTGTTGGCTGATTGTGGAGAAAAACCTCATAGACTTTGAGTTGTGAGGAGTGTTTGGTTTTGGTGCATTGTGACGGTTTTGAACTGAATATCAATGAGAAAAGAACTTTGCAGGATTCATGAACATGGCTAATGGTGATGTATTTCTCATTTTTCTCTTTTTATCTTATGTTTTACATATTGTTTCATCTTTCTCTTCCAATAGAATTGAAATTTTAGCTTAAGGTATGTTGTCAAACAAACATTATGTCTGTCTGTTTCTCTTGCTCTCATGTTCTGCTCTACTAGGTCAGTTTAGAGAATTCTTAGTTGCTTCTAATCCCACTCAACTTGTTTATCTGAAGAATGATTTAATGGAGTCAGTGCCAAAGTATTTTATGGTTAGCCTTGCCCTTTGGAATCACTTAAACATTGTTTTTGAGGTCTTTTCTTCAAAGTATTGCTAATTAGGGTTTGACTGAAGAGGTTTATGGTTTGCCCTACCCTTTTGTCCATCTTGAATGGTTTCTTTGAATTTATTTGTAGTTTGATTAAGGAATTTAGGATCTCCCTATTCTTTGATCACTACTGTATGTTATCTTTAATGTTTTCTTTGCCTGAAGGTAAAATCACTAGAGACCTTACAAGTTTATTGCTCTCTAGGATTTGTTGGATTGTTGCCTTGATATTTACTTTCTAGGGTTTGGTCAAAGAAGTTATTGTTATGCCCTGTATTTGGTTATTTATTTATTCTTAGTGATCTTAAAGTTCCTTCTTCTTGTAGTATTTGTTAAAGGATTCTTAACTGCCCTTTGCACCTACTTTGTTCACAATTTAATGTTCACTTCACTCACACAAGCCTTGATTATCCATTTGGCTTTGTTAAAATTTCCCTCCAGAGCACTCTTGACCTATTGCTGTACTTTTCCAGACCTTTTGTAGACTCCATAGCCCAATGGTCTAAAGCTCTCCTACTCTATATGTTCTGTTTGACAAGCAACCCAACCAAACAAAACAAACAAACAAACCCTAATCCTTATAACTAGCCTAAAATAAAAACCCTAAAAGCTATCAAGTTACATATTTCATATAAATATAGAGAGAGCCCTCTCTGAGTCCAAGAAGGCTAGGTCCTAAGACTCCAAAGACTAGTTTGATTTTACCCTTGTACATTTGGTCTTTCCACTCTGACAAATTACGGGGCCCTAACATAATGGCGATCACGGTCAGACCTTCTAAGTAAATAACATATAAGTATTCCTTAGGACCTCAGAAAACCCACAAACATCCTTAGATTGGTATTTAGTTGCTGATGGTGGACAACAATTACATCCTTAAAATAGTAAACATCATCCATCTGGCGATTCCACTGGTCTTCAGTAGCCCTGTTGACCCTGCTACTTCTCACAAATTCCCCTAGGAGTGCATTAATCAATCCTAATATTACTGATGGTGGACGGAAAAGTTCAAATCATCCACCTGGAGACTCCACAACTCTCAATAGACTTTAAAGACCCCACTGGTAGAAGACTCTACACTGGTTGAAAAGATGAAGTGACCCTTTTGATTAAAAAATATGGATTGAAGGATACAATGGAGATATGCTCCAATGAACAGAGATCACATCCTCGGATTCCCACACAAAATGCCTCATATAAATTGGGTTTCAAACTTGCCTATAATTCAAAATGAAAAATTTGATGACCGCTTGTTAGATCTCATCAAATTTCATATATATGTATGCAGGTTAAAAGTTGAATGGCACGAGGAATTCCTCATGAAAATGTTTATGGCAACATTAGAGGGTAAGGCAAGAGAATGGTATGAAGGTGTGGACCCTGGAACCTTGTTATATTTGAAGGATTTCCACAAGGTATTTTATGAACACTACAAAGAATATTGTTCATCTATATCATTAGCTAAAAATTGTTGTGATCAATCTGAAGATATCATACAATACCTTGTAAACATTGATGAAGATTTAGGAAATTGGCATCCTGAAGATCTATTAGAGGAATTTCATGCATTTCGTACTCAAGATAACTATTATAACATCCAAGAGGAGTTGGTGGAGGATGAAATAAATCAAGAAATAAAGGAAGATCCATAGGATCTCTCTGAAGGGACAAGTGATGACCCATCATCTCTTCTATGTGAGGCTCATGAAGACATTTAGCCTCAGAATCAGCCTTCACAAGAGAAAGGGAACTACTATAGTTCTATCCAAAGAAAGAGAAAAATGCCTCCTCTTTTAACTGAAGAGGAAATAAATCAGATTCTAAACATGCAGATAGCCTCTAAACCTTCATGTGAACAAAACATTTCTATTTATTTTCCTACTAATCCCAGCTGCCACGGATCATTAAATGGGTTTGTAGATCAATTCAAGGAGAAACAATATAATAATACAATATGTATGATTGGTGACATCACTTATATTGATGATTCTCCAAAGTTTGATCATTATTATGATGTTTGTGTTCTCCAAACAGAAGCTAATCTTTCAGAGCAATCAACAATTGGTTTGTGGGAGGAAATTCAGTTTCATCAACTTAAAAGCAGTAATCAACCAATACATATAAGCTATGACAGTGATGAGGAAAGTCTAGAACATTTGGAAGTAAGTGAAGCATCTCTCCCTCTTTGTTCTACTTCTTTTTAGTCCATCAGAAATAAATTTCATGTGATTATAAATCAGCAGTATTTCAGTTTTGATGTTGAGGTTGGGGAAGATAATGACCTTCTTGAGCAAGTTGTTAATAAGAAGCCTTTTCCTGAAATGGTTGAGGAAATAATTTGCGAAAAAGAATCCTCCTTAGCTCCAGATTTGCAGCCACCAAGTTCCATCTAATTTCAAATTTCAGATGAAGGCTTGGAAATTTATAATCACAGGAGAGTTGTTGTACTGCCTTCTCAAGAAGATTTATTGCCAAAGAGTATTCCTGCTCATCAACATGATGGCCTTCACATAGAATTTAGCCCACTCAATCAGAACATATCAAGTATGATATAATTCAACATTGCAATATATGATGAGGCTTCCAGTACGGATGATCATGAGGAAGAGGTGGAGTTTCTTTCGCAAAGGAATCCCAAGCCTAGCCAAGTGGAGGAAAGAGTAGTCCAGAATGAAGCATATTTCTCAAATCCTCTAAGCCAGGTATTATTTCAAGATCCCTTTGCTGCTTTCTTAGAGGCATCTCAAAGAAGAAAAGGAGAAAAAGAGGGCAGATGAAAAGAATCGGTATAGCCCAATACCAAAAAAGAGTATTTCAGAAAGTGTGCAAGCCTAAATGCCACTCCTTTGAAGAAAATAAGATCTTGTTTAGTCATCTATCCTAATCATGATTGAACATGATTTAAATTTCTGCTGATAGGCTAGTGAAATAATATTTTCCAAACGATGTAATCTTGGCTTGTCAGCAGATTAGAATAGGAAAATATAATTGGTTTCAATGCTCAAATCTGAACCAAAGGAGAAAGAGAGGGATAGGTAACAAATTCTGAATCATTAGCCCTCGGTTTTCTAGTTTCACTTGTACAAAAATAAATTTGTGTGCAGCTTGTCCAAAATGACACAACCCATCTCAAATCAGATTTCTTAATCCTGGTTTCGTCATATTTTGAATTTCATGTCAGTAGGTTGGAGAATAAAATCTATCAAACAACTTAACCTTGACAGATAAGTAGACTAGGTAGAGAATGAAAGAGTTCATCAACCTAATCTAAACCCTTAGAAGTGATTAGGATAGAAGTAGATAGTTTTTATGCTTTCAAAAGAAACAATGATGTCAAGGGTTTTCCAATCCAAATGCACCCAAAGGAAGAAAAAATGTTAGGAAAAATAAGATGGGTAGGTAGAACTGATATTGAAGAAATTATGTCTTTTCAGATTTTATGAGATCATAGCTTCAAGAGAACATCAAAAAATGAAGGAAGAGATATCTACCAAGTGCAAGTAATGTATTGGTATTCAAAACTCAGAGATCTGAAATCTGAGGTTCTTGACACCAATGATAGGGAGTTTCCCTCCCCAAGTGGAGCCACTGTTAGTCATCAGTATTTTTCACTATTTTTATATGACTATAGATTGGTCCTAGATTTCTAAAAATAACATTATTGAACATTGTGAGTTTTATAAATCTCACTTCCTTCATTATCCTTATATAAAATTTTTCACTATTCTATCATTTTTCCATTCCATGGTCACCATGCCACTCCTAAAAGACTCCTTATGGGCTTGTTCCACTCACCTCCTTCCTTTTTTCCTACCTATGAACTCATTACTCTGTTTTTCCCTTGCCCATAACTCCACTTTACAACTAAGGTTTCCTATAAGCCTATTCCTTCCCATGCTCACCAAGTTCCTCAAGCATTGATGGTCTAAAAACTATCTCCGTAGGCTCTATAGATAAATCAAGTACATTGGATTTTTGATCATCAATACACCACTTTGTCAATAATCTGTTTTTACACTTGAAGCCTCCAAACCCAATTTTCAATCAAGGTTAGGTCAAAGAACCCCCCACTAGGTCAATTAGATTTTCATGTGTTTGAAGGTCGTCATTTCCAAAGAAGACTATCATTCAATTTCAGAGTCTGCACATGAGCTAATGGACAAGCTTGACACTTTTGCAGAAGTGTTGAAATTTTCATCAGCAGAAGGTTTTGATAAGGTAGATGGCATGTTCCTAAGAGAAGACAACTCACAGCATAAAAAATAAAACCACTTGGTTTTGATGAAAAATAAGTTTTTGAGCTTGAAGGTCCAGTAGTGTACCAAGCAGTGTTCAAATGAAGAAATGGCCATGGAGGAGGTACACCAAAAAACCAAACATGAAGAAAAGTATTTCAGAGATTATTGGTGAAATAGGTAGAAAGATGAGGTAAACTAGATAGAATTGAATGAACTTGAAAGGGCTATAGAGAACTTAGAACACAACACTGATAATTGTCTTAAAGCAGTTCAGAAATCTAGGGTTTTGGGAAAATGGACATAGAAGGTAAAGTGTATGAGTTAAACTCCATGATGGGAAAAAAAGAGGATTTTTTAAGGAGCTGTTGTGTGCAATCATCCCAAAGTTTTCCAAGGTCAATAGGTCAGGCCCACAACAATTTTCTCAGGTGTTGCGCCCTTGGCCTAGGCACTACACGCTTGGCCTAAGCGTTGCGCATTTGGTGAGGAAGGGCTCCTATGCCCTTTAACATCTAAAATCACCTCAAGCACTTCCAAATTCTTCCTAAGGGTCCTCCAAACATAGTGAGGGGTAAGTACAAGTTATCCACCCATCCTTCAAGAATTTTTTCATCATTTGAATAAATGGAATGAACCACTAAGGAGAAGCCCTAAGGCTTGAAACTGGAAATCATTGTTTACCATTATTTTCATCTATTTGAAAATTATCAGTCAAAACAAAGGGAAATTACACTGTTGAGAGTGGTCTTACATCTAAGTCTGTCCATACCTCCATCACCCATTTTTTTCATAATACTTTGTCCCCTCACTTGCAAAAGCTACCATTCCATCAATTTCTGTCTCATCTCAAAATTCACATCAAATTCTAGGGTTGGCAAAGCAGAGTTTTCCAAATTTCAAGAGAGGTATATGAAAATGAGGCACATATCAGTGAGGCAAATGTTAGTAAGGTAGATGCCCATGAGAAATCAAATAAGTGAAGAATAAAATAGTAGAGCAGTGAGGATAAGGAAAATGAGGCAGATGACAATGAGAGAAAGCCCTGAAGGAGGAAAAAGATAAAGAAAACCTTGACAAACTGGCTGATCCATCCCCTACAAAGCCTCCCAAACATAATCAGCTGTACAAAATCCAACTTTGGGCACATTTTTACACTTGTGAATTTTTGACTGTTTTGAAGGACCAAAAGTGCAGCGCCACTAGTTTTGCGCTCTTTTTTGGGGCACTATTTTGAGGAATGGCTTACATTTTTTGAATCCTTATGCCAAGTACATCATCTACAAAAAATTTTAGATCATTTGGAGCAGAACTGGTACTCCAAAAGTGCCACAAACACTCAAAAAATCACCTTTTTGGCCTATTTTTAGAGCTGGCGCTGCACCCTGAGCAGCATTGGGGGATTGGGGTTTTGGGAAAGAAAATGGAAACCAAATGGAAAAATAAATGTATTTTTGGAAATTCGACTGGACAAAATTTCCAATGAGCTATCATGGAGCTCCTTTGGACACCTAGAAGGTCTCCAAACCCTGGTCACAAAACAGGAAATGTTTCTGGTGCAAGCACTCTGCCCCTGGCCTTGGCACTGCGCCCTTGCTTGCAAATTCAACAAAAGACACAAATTTATTGAAAAATATATTTTTGAGGGATTTTAAGTCAAATCAATATTAGGTAGCTCAGAATTTATGTTTGAAGTTATTTTTCATTTATTACATTAGATATTTTGTGCCTTGGGCCTTGCATGGTCTCTTTGGAAAAAAATGATATTTAAGAGCAATTAATGGCCTCCAAAACCCTAGCTAGGGTTTTGACTCTCCTTTGCAAGTTAAATATTGCATGAGGGCCTCATTGTTCATGTTGGTTGTTGGTTGATTGTGGAGAAAAACCTCAAAGACTTTGAGTTGTGAGGAGTGTTTGGTTTTGGAACATTGTGAAGGTTTTGAACTGAATATCAATGAGACAAGCACTTTGAAGGATTCATGAACATGGCTAATGGTGATGTATTTCTCATTTTGTTCTTGTTATCTTATGTTTTACATATTTTTTCATCTTTCTCTTGCAATAGAATAGAAATTTTAGCTTAAGGTATGTTGTCAAAAGCACATTAAGTCTATCTGTTTCTCTTGCTCTCATGTTTTCCTCTGCTAGGTTAGTTTAAAGAATTCTTAGTTGCTCTCTAATCCCACTTAGCTTGTTTATCTCAAGAATTATTTAATGGAGTTAGTGCCAAAGTAGTTTATGGTTAGCCCTACCCTTTGGAATCACTTAAACATTGTTTTTGAGGTATTTTCTTCAAAGTATTGCTAATTAGGGTTTGACTGAAGAGGTTTATGGTTTGCCCTGCTCTTTGTCCATCTTGAATGGTTTCTTTGAAGTTATTTGTAGTTTGAATAAGGAATTTAGGATCTCCCTACTCTTTTATCACTACTATATGTTATCTTTAATGTTTTATTTTCCTGAAGGTAAAATCACTAGAAACCTTACAAGTTTATTTCTCTCTAGGGTTTGCTGGATTGTTGCCTTGATATTTACTTGCTAGGGTTTAGTCAAAGAAGTTATTGGTATGCCCTGTCTTTGGTTCTTTCTTTATGCTTAGTGATCTTAAAGGTCCTTCTTTTTGTAGTATTTGTTAAAGGATTCTTAACTTCCCTTTGCACCTACTTTGTTCACAATTTAGTGTTCACTTCACTCACACAAGCCTTGAAGATCCATTTGGCTTTGTTAAACTTGCCCTCTGGAGCACCCTTGAACTATTGTTGTACTTTTCCAGACCTTTTATAGAATCCATATCCAAATGTTATAAACCTCTCCTACTCTATCTATTATGTTTGACAAGGAACCCAACCAAACAAAACAAACAAACAAACCCTAATCCTTATAACTAGCCTAAAATCAAAAACCTAAAAGCTATCAAGTTACATCTTTCATACAAATATAGAGAGAGCCCTCTCTATGTCCAGGAAGGCTAGGTCCGAGGACTCCAAAGACTGGTTTGATGTTACCCTTGTACATTTGGTCTTGCCAATCTGAAAAATTTCATGGACCTAACAATTTATATATGCAAGTAAGTTACGTCCATCAATTCCATCCATTGATGTAGTGACTACGACAATAATATTCGAGCATATTTTATTTTTAATCTTCCTATTGGAATCTATGATTAACAAAATGATTAAAGTGACCAATTCAAATAGGGGAGACTCCTATCTGTGTAATAAGGACAACATGGAAGTAGTTTCCCTTTCTATACAAACTTTTATCTATGGTCATATATATATAGTAGAAGAAGAGGCTGTTATTTTTCATATAATTAGAAGGAGACCCATTCATGATATATTATTTTGCTTCTTAATTTTATTATATTTTATATTATAACTTTTTCCTTATCATAAGTATGTAAGTCTATGTGATTAAATTTAATCTAGTGCGACTACTAAGAATAAGAGTATCCACCTTCTAAGATCTACATCAGAGACACATATTCTCTGTCAGTTTTGAAGATTACCTTATGTACAAGAATGGATGATTTGTTTACATGGTTTGACTGATATGGGGAGGCTGTAGATATATTTATTCCCAAGGACAAGAGAACTCATCAATCCTGAGGCTTTGCATTTGTTTGCTACATATCCATAGAAGAATCTCAAAAGGCCATTAAAAGGCTTATGGAATGATTGTTGATGGGATATAATATTATGGTGTAGTTGATAAAATTTTATCCAAATGAAAAAAGAATGATATCTGAAAATTCTAGGGCCTGAACATGGAGGGACTCCTCTTCTACACCCATGACTCCAAATTCCAAATTATAGTATGAAGAAAGAAGATATACTTCCAAATCTATTCATTTAGGGAAAATATTTTTTAAATGATTTATCTCCCAAGATATCCTAAATAGAAAATATAGATACAAATCTATTGCAAATTTTTATCTTTTTTAGGTCATTCCTTGGGGGACTCTCTGCATCATGGTGAAAGAAATAGATCTTATATATGCATATACTTCTATACTTCAAGAACCGACATGAATCTTTGAAAATTGTATGTGGCTTCTTCTAATCCACGTGGATCCAGAAATAGAAGTGGCCTTGAAATATCTCAAAAATAAAAGACCATATTGAAGTATAACCAATACCATGTCATAGTTCTCATCCTCCTGATTCCAATGGTGTGAACGACATTCAAATCCGAGTTCGTATGATAAGGTTATAGCCAGTCGAAGTTCTTCTCAAACTAGGTGAGGTGGGAGTCACTAACGAGGCAAAAAATTGACAGAGAATCGACACACAGAATTTGGCCACCAGAAACGGTGAATTTTCCACCTTTTTAATTTTCCCAGTGACCCTTAAAAACCTTATCCGAAATTTTAATGAATATTAAAAAAAAATCCAAGAAAATATATAAACTGGGGTTGCGGGCCACTGCCCCTGCCACCCCCAAATATATTTTATTATTATAATGTATGTTAAATGGTGATTCCGGGCCACAATGATGTGGACCCCACGCAACCGAAAAATGGAATGACTCATATATAACGGGCCACCAGAGACCCGGTCCTCCCAACCAATGCATAAATTCCAGCAAAGGAATTGGTGGGTGTCGAACTTACTCGACCTGGATGGGGCACCCTACCAACGGGTGGCTCCACATTACATCAAACAATATAATCATATGCCATTTAAAATAAAACAATTGCACCATAATAGGGTCCCGCAGGAATTGTACCTCGGGACCTCAGGTCAAGCCAATTCCTTTACATAGCATTGCCAACCAATGGGTCATTGGCCCAACGTTGGTTGATTCGCCCACAAAAATTTATCTAAACCTTAATCAAATGCATTCGACCCACTCGCGGAGGAGTGGATTAGCGTAACCAGGGGCAACCAACGGGGGTGAAACCCTGAGCTGTGAATCTTGTATTATGTTGAGAATATTCCTTTGGGGTCCAGAAGTGCCAGTGTGAGAACAAGACAAGTTTACATTAATTTTTTCATTATTTCTCGCAAGGAATCCAACCCTGCAATCCATTTCTCCAATCGAGGTCTCCATTTTCAGGCCATCACCAAAAGTGGAGGCATAAGGTGTCATTTTTTTAATTTTCTTGGAATTCATTTTTGTTGTCATTTAATTAAAGAAGCCTCCCCACATTGAGTAGGGCCTAGAGACATAGCCCACACAGGGTTAAATCCGCAATCAAATTGTCTTGTGTATCTAATCTCATGTTTTCTTATGATTTCCACTTCTTTTCATGTGTTTAAGCTACTTGGTTATACACTCTTTTATATCCAATTCTGTATGCATCCATTAAGTAAAAGTTCTCGATCATCTTCACAGAGGATGGCAACTTCAAGAGGGGTATTTACTTAGTGTTTATGGAATTACCAAGGATGCTTCAATCTCTCTTGTTGCAATTTTAAATTGTGGTGCCATAGGTGGAGGGGCACCTTTTGCCTCTACGTCCAAGTCCTTTAAGGATGCCCTCAAGCCAGGACCGAAGCATGGATTTTGGGTTGCTTATTGTTATATTTCAATCCAATGGATTTTGGCCATCAACAAATGTGCTTGAGAATTGGGTACATTATACCTAGATACCTAATGTATATTTTCTCTTTTTCGAAAATTTTTCTTTGGAAGGACCTAAATTTTATGCAACTATTAGGTTATGAAAATATTTCTTTTTTTGTATACTTTGTCAACATTTAAGTCACCTCCAAAGTGTTTGCCCTTTTTCTCTAGAGTGCTCCTCTCCTTCAACTTCCAAGAATAAACCCCAAGGATGGAATGATCCAAAAGTTTCAAAGGATTCTAAGAAATCTACAACAAATGATTCAGATAACCCTCAACACCAAAAAAAAATTGAGGATAAATCAACACCTTCGGCTTTAGTTGAGCCACATGCAGCACCATCACATCCTTTGAATGCTAGGGTTCACCCCTTGACGCCAAAAGACTTTTGAGGATAAATCAAGTCCTTTGGATTTAGTTGAGCCACATGCAACACCATCACATCCTTTGAATGCTAGGGTCCACCCCTCGACGAGAAAAACTTTTAAGGATAAATCAAGTCCTTAGGCTTTAGTTCAGCCACATGCAACACCATCACATCCTTTGAGTGCTAGGGTCCACCCCTCAAATGGAGCCGCATGAAACAAAACTACGAATTCAGCTTTGCTATTAAGTGGAGAGAAATTCTTCCATCAATCAGATTCCTTAGATAGTGATAAGGAAGAAACAACAAATGCAAACACACTAGAATTGGATTTGACTCAAGAAAACATCATGATTTTACCATCTCAATATATTCCTAACCACTCTTGAGAATGGATAGATTTCCACACAAAATAAGGAACATCTAAGGGCTCCATGATCATTCTCTGGTTCATCATACATGATAGAAGTATTGTGTGGTTTAAGTAGTTGTTACACAACATTTTGTCACCATCCCTACAATCCCTCGCCCCGCATATTGGAGGGTCTTTTCTGTGACCTGTCAGTAGTGTAAAACTCCGCAAATACATTCTTTACATCCTTCTACATAAGGGCATGATTCTTCCTGTTGAACATTTCCTCAGAAAACACTTAAAAACCTATGTTTTGGCATTGGTGTGGGTACCCAATTCATCCCTCGCACCAATAGGGAAATTTTGCACTAAAGTTCGCGTCAGCTGGTGCTCTGTCCCTGTCTTAAGCCCGTGCCAACATTTTTTGGAATGTTTTTTAACAAATTGGAGGCGAAATTTTCCTTTAACCACCTCAGAAATGACTCATTACAAGTGGTTAAACTCGATAAGCCACAGATCTCTACCTTTAGGAAATGGTTGAGGCAACATTCTAAGAGGATAGGACTTTCCCCCATGATTATAGGGATCCAAACCTCTCCTTCTCCGTCTATATAAACCAACCTTCTCCTTTTACAAAAGCTAGATGAAACAGAGCTGAACATATAGCCAAGAAGCTAAACTCGGAGAAGAGATATTATAGTTGAGTAATCGCTATAGAGAAGTTTGAATGAAGGAGGATCCCATAGAGAGAGCCCTGTCTGAATCACGGACGAGCTTTTGTGAGACGTGCTCCGCTAGAACCCTGCTGGAGGAGATCGCAACTTCGAAGCCTAGTTGTACTCTTCCTTCTTTAAATTAATATACTTGACTATGATCTTGATTATATCCTTGTGTTATGTATATTTGACGCATTAGATTTAGTCTTCTTCGACTGACTGATAGCTGTAGATGTGAATAGTATGTTTTGTATTGTTTTCGTTTCTTGTGTGTGCAAGTATTTGGGTGTGAGAACGAATGGATCGTGACTTGTCAACCCAGGAGCGAGAGGTAGCCATTCTTCTGGACGACACAACAATGTAGGACTTACGGGGAGTTACCTATCAAGTCTTTATCGATTTTTTAGTTAAGAATTGATGTCATGGCGTGTATTCTTTGTGGCTAGACCCACTTTAGGGCTAGTGGGATCGCCTCTATCCGCAGAGGGGATTTACCTCACCAAAAAATTGGCGACTCCGCTGGGGATCAATGTGAGTTTGTCTTTCTTCCTTTAGGTCGTCTTCTTGGTATTTTATTTCTTAGCTTGCTTTTCTGATTATCTTTGTTGAGGCTACTACCCCTGTTCAGCCCCAGAGGATCAACTTGACCTCTGTTTTTCAAAAAATTTCATCTTTCCAAAGTTGGATTGATTTGCGCAAGTTCCAGCCTGACAATTGTGCCCACTGGCGCATGTTGCTAGTTTATCACTTGCACAATCCCCTGTCTCATGCAGATTATAGCCTGAAAGTTGCGCCAATTCCTGTAGGTTCTAGGGTTTTCCCTGTTTTGGAGTTTTTGGTCCATCCTGGTGTCTCTGGGTGTTTTCTTAGCTTGATTTGAATGCTTTGGGTCTGTTTGTGATTGTAACTAGCCTTCTTCCTTTGGTTGTTCGTCCATTTCTTTCAACATCATGGCTTTAGGGCTTTCTAGTGCTTTGACATGGTAAGCCTTTTGTTGGAGTTTGGGACTCTTGTTTCGCGGTCACCTTCTTTATTTGCTTGATTGCATTAAGCTCCCTAGATCTGTTTTGAGTGGTTGCTTTTGGTGAAATGAGTCTTGAGTGATTCTTTTCTCTTTCATTCAGTTTTGCTTCCTATCACTCCAAGCATAGCTCACATTGATTGTATGGGTCCATTTTGACATATTTCTTCGATTTGAGAGATTGTGACATTGGTTTTAGTTCTTGTCTTGTTTGCTTTTGAGTTGTTTGAGTTTCTTTGTTTCAACTCTTGCATTGACATTCTCGAACTAGTGTGAAGATTCATTTTTCATGTTATTTAGTGCTCTATTACATTGAAAAGATCAAAAAATAATGTTGCTTGCATTCTTGTTTACATTGTAGGATTGGAAAATCTTTTGCATAACTAGAATTCAACATTCTAGGAAAGATTTTTCATTCTCATTAGTTTTCATCAGGTTCTGTGGTGAATACTTCTGTGTGTTTTCATTATTGGCTATCATTTGGAAACCTCTTAACTTTCTCGTAGATAGCTCTTCATTGAACAGAATGGCATTTTATGGCATGTAGCTTGCATTTAGGGATTCGTGAGATTCAACATTTTCTAGGACCTTGGAATTGAAACATAAATACAAGATAAACTTAAAATTTACTCAATTAACCTAAGGCAACATTGAAACCTAACGGAATATTTAGTGGTCTAAGTTAGAGACGTGCTTCAACATCTTTAAGCCTAGTAGTTGTCGCTCGCCATCTGGCTTCAGACAGTTCTAGTACGGACTTGTGCTCCCCATACCGTCGAGTATATAAAGGGAGACTCCTCTAGGTTGCAATCTTTTTATCCGTAGGAAGCCGAGTCTGCCGCCTTGTAACCGTGATACACCAAAAACAACATTCAGGGAGACTACCTGCATGTATGTCAAGCCCTTGGTTGATTTTTATTTCATTTCATAACCAAGGTGTATATGGTAGTTCACGGGAACCTAGCACACCCTTCTACCTAGACTACCTGAGAAATCATTTTTTGATCTTTACTGACTCCATAAACTTTAAAAGATCATCGAGTACTTGTCCTTTCGTGCTCGTTTCAAACCGAAAGAGACTAGAGTCATCTTTGACTGTTTCTTGACTCTTAAAACATGAAACAACAAATGTTTGGTTTCAATTTGGTAAAATAAACTACCCATTATTACACACCCTTTAAAGTTTGATTACTTGGCCTATTTTTGTTTGCCTTGGTTTTGATCCAAGAGTCTTCATTTTAATCTTTCTTCCCATTTTATTGTACTACAGCCACAGTGGCAGAACTATCTATTTCGTCTACTAGTAGTCCTTATATGGACAATTCATCTGAAACTTCTCATACTTCTAGGTCTATCGAGCTTGAGCATCATGTCATCCCATCAGAGTACCCCTTTGGAGAACTAGTTGACTTCCATTGGCCTCTTTCCAAATTTTGGTTTGGGTTTGGGGTTGGGGAACATTTTCCCCCTCTCACATCGAGATCGTTTTTTTTGGCTGCTATCATACCTCCTATCCCCCCTAATCTTTTGCAAGATCTTACGGTGGATTCAGACATGGAATCATCTGGTCCTAATGGTAGTGAGGGCATTCTAGTTTCTGATGAAGAATACCACATTTTTCCAGAAGACATCCATCCAGACCCTGTTCAGTCTTCACCGTCAGTGTCGCTTCTAGTAGGGTATAGGTCTTTGGGTCAGATTATGACCAGTATTTCCTCCATGGCAAGTTCAACCCCGTCAAGGGGACCAGTTCTCCCATCATTAGGGATTTTTCCAACGACACCTGTCTCGTCGACGCCTTTTGTTACATCTGTGCCCACTAGGCCTATTGTCTGTGTGGCTGCATCGGCATCGATTGTCACCACTCAGCCTTTAGGAGTTTTTGATTCAGTAGAGACTTCGATCGTTATGTCCATCCCTGATGGCCTTTCATTTGAGGAGTATCAGATGACTTTATAGCCACCGAAATCCCAGGTTGATCAGTCCTCTCAAGATCGTAATCATCCTTATTTTTCTCATTATGGAGCGGATGGTACCTCAATCTATTCACTTCCATTTCAATATGATGAGCACGACAACCCCATCTATTTTCCTGCTCCTGAGGCTTATCAGTACATTAATGGTTTTATACCTACCTTGCCTATGCAACCTTCTAACCAACAAGGACAGCCCTTCCAGGGACAACCTTTGGTTCAACAGGGATATGCTTCTGGCCCACAAGGGAAACCCTTCCAGGGACAACCTTCAGCCTAGCAAGGGTATGCGTACAACCCTCAAGGACAAACCTTACAGGGACAACCTTCAGTCCAGCAGGGATTATTTTACGGCCCGCAAGGGCAGCCTTACAATCCCCAAGGTCAACCTTTACAGCCTCACCCTGTGGTCCAACCAGGGCAACCTCAAGGACTGGCAGGGAAACCGGGGTGTCAACCAGGACCTTTATATGGTCCTAGGGGAAAACCCATCCATCTCAACCTTTGGTGCAACCACAACAGCCTTATTTTCCAATTGGTCAAAATGTTGCACATCCAGGGCCATCTTATGGTCCTGTCATAGGTCAACCTGGTTATCAGGCACAACCTGGCCCACCGTCGCCATCAAGCCAACCTGCTCAATAGGAGCAACATGGTGGCCCTCATCAGCCAGGTCAACATGTTCAACCAAGACAACTTGCACAGCCTATTAATCCTACTCTGCAACTGATCTATTCTATACCATATCCAAATCCACCTGTGCGCCCGACTTATTCGGCTCAGCAAGGCCCTACTTATCAGCAGTTCATTTGACCCAAGGTGGCTACTACCCTCAAGGTCAATCTTGACCAGTTTAAAACCCGCCTCAAGGTTTTTTCTATCACCCTCAATAGCCAGGCTATACTTATACTCTGCAGCAAAATCCTTACACTGCTCAATCGAGACCCACGTATACTCAGAATCAGTATCCTAGTTATCAACCCCCGTATCCTGGTTTTCAGATGCCATATCAACTGAATTATCCAGCTTATACCCCCTATGGTCAGAATCCCCCAGGAAATAACCAATGGGGGAAAATTTATGCTCAACCTAGATGGCGTAGGGTACAGGTCCTTATCGGGGACCTGTCATGCCTTTTAACACTCAATTATGTTTTCTTGCCACGTTGGAGTTACCGGACGTGTCCAAATTGACCAATGATCTGATTCTTCATAATCCATATTGGCCTTCGGTTCCGACGAAAGTGCCTGGTGATTGTCCCAAGTTTGAGGGAAAATCTGGAGAAGACTCGCAAGCACACGTCATGACATACCATTTATGGTGTTCTTTGAATTCTTGGGTGGATGACTCTGTTCGACTTCGTCTTTTCCAGCGCACTCTTATCGGTGCTGCTACTAAGTGGTATATCGAATTGCCTCGTGGCATTTTTGAAGATCTCAACAGTCTCGCTATGGCATTCCTGACTCATTTCCAGTGACCGGTTCATTACGAAGCCGAGACGCATCTCGTGACATCCTTGAAACAGGATCGAGCTACCCATATCTCAGACCATATTCATGAATGGAGATGGTGTCATCGCTTGATCAAGTTCGAAATTCCTGATCATCTTCTTACTCGTTGGTTCACTACCTCTTTTTTCAATCAGATTGCGAAAGATATCGCCATGGGGGCATGTGTAACCAAGGAACAAGCCATTTCTCGTGCCCAGTACCTCGATTTAGTTTCCTCCCAGTCGGGCATTTTGTATGACATCTTGACTGAAGCTCCACAGCCTGGGACCTCTAAAGCACCAACTACCCCATAAGTCGACGATGTTATTGGTTCTGTATCTTAGACTTCACGCAAGTCTTCCAATGGGAAGCAGAAATCGAATTCTTCCAATAATTCTTCTCCTCAAGTTACCCTAGATTCTGGTAAGACCTCGGAGGTCAACGTCATTCAGGCCAATCCTAAAGACAAGACTTCCAAAGGGAAAAAGAAGGGAAAAGGCAAGGCCAAATCTGATGCCCCAAAGCCAGAATCGTCTAA
The DNA here is from genome assembly GCA_034641835.2 of Pinus albicaulis. Classification (NCBI taxonomy): domain Eukaryota; kingdom Viridiplantae; phylum Streptophyta; class Pinopsida; order Pinales; family Pinaceae; genus Pinus; species Pinus albicaulis. The sequence goes on along the minus strand of JAXQQM020063099.1, from coordinate 27,783 downwards.
ACCTCGTGCTGATGATGGTTCACAGCAAAAACCGAAGTATCCTTGCCTGATTTGTGGAGATTCAATGCTGCTTAGTCCAATCGAGATCAATTATTGTGAGCTTACAGCTGCATCTGATTCTCCCCCTCCTGAAGCTGCTCCTTTGAGCATGTTTCTCGACATGTATTCTCAATCCCCCTGGCTCGGCGATGTGGATTCGCCGAATCCTTTGAAAGAAGTGTTTCCATCCGACAAGGCTATCATGGAAACCATGTCTCTCGAGGATCTACCATGGAGATATGGGCATCATCGTTCCTCATTTATGCCCTGCCTCGGGGCCATGTCTGACTGTCTTGAGCGTTTCGCATCCCAAGTTCCTTCTCCGCCACTTCAGACACCTATTTTGACTCATGAAGTATTTGGTGAAGGTAACTTGGGGAACATTACTCAAATGATGCCTATCTAAATTTCCATTAAACCGGGGATCATTGAGAACATCCATGTGGGAGTCAGTTGCTCTTCCGAGGAAGTCCAAGTGTACACTAGTCTCTTTCACGAATTTCGCGATGTTTTCGCCTGGTCTTACGAAGAAATGCCTAGAATCGACCCCAGTATTGTGGTGCACAAGATTCCCACCTACCGAGGTGCGAACCCTGTTCACCAGCGTCTTTTTCCCGTGCATCCTCGAAAAGCCGCTGCTATCAAGGCTGAAGTTGAGAAACTTCTTAAAGCAGTTTTCATATATCTGATTCCCCTGACTAAATGGGTTTCTAATATATTTCCGGTGGATAAGAAACAGGGCGCCATTCGTGTTTGTGTTGATTATCGCGATATCAATCGGGCCTGTTTTAAGGATAACTATCCCACCCCGTTTATCGATTAGATAATTGATGATTGTGCGGGGAGTGGCATATTCTCCCTTATGGATGATTTTTCTGGCTATAACCAGATTAACATTCTCCCGTCGGATCAACACAGGACCTATTTTATCTGTCCATGGGAGACGTTCACATATAGGAAACTCCCCTTCGGCTTGAAGAATGCGGGAGCTACGTTCCAGCATGCGATGTCCTATGCTTTTCACGATATTCGGCATATTGTCCAACCATACCTGGATGACCTTCCGACTCATTCATCTACGCGGAAGGACCAACTGGAACATCTTCAGCAAATATTTCTTCGTTGTAGACACTACCATATTAGGCTTAATTCGCATAAATGCGTCTTTTGTGTCGACTCCGGTAGACTCTTAGGGTTTATCGTATCTAAAGATGGAATTCACCTTGACCCTCTTAAGGTTGAGGCTATTTTTAATCTCCCCTCCCCGTCCTCATTACATCAGCTCCAGAGTCTTCCAGGGAAATCCAATTTCCTACGTCGTTTCATCCCAAACTACACCGAAGTAACCAAAGGATTTACACGAATTTTAAAGCAGGATGTCCCTTTCTGTTGGGATGAGATTGCCCAGAAGTCTTTTGATATACTTAAGACATTGCTTTTCAACGCTCCTCTATTGCATCCTCCAAATTACCATCGTGATTTCACCCTCTACCTAGTTGTTGCCTTTAGTACGATCGCTATGGTATTGGTCCAAGATGATGATGACAGTAACAAACATGTCATTTATTACCTGTCTCGGAACCTTCTCGACCCTGAAACACGTTATGCACATGTCGAGAAGTTAGCGTTGGCTGCGGTCCAGGCTGTCCAACGTTTTCGTCACTACATTTTACACACGGTGACCATGATTTCTGATTGTAACCCCATGACTTATATTCTGTCATGGCAGTTGCTAGGGGGAAAATACTCGAAGTGGATCGTCATCCTCCAAGAGTTTGATTTGGAGTTTACTATCGCAAAATCTAAGAAATCACTTGTTTTCACTGATTTAATTTGTCCTCTCCCCACCGACTCTGCTCCTTCTTCCTATGAAGATCACATTCCGGATGAAACTCTCTTCCTGATCATCACCCTCGATCCGTGGTACGGTGATATCATCGTGTATCTCCAAACATCTAATTTCAGGTCTGAGCTAACGAAAGATGCCCGACGCCGCATTCAACATCAATCGCAACCCTATCGTATTGTTGGAGATACCCTTTATCGTGTCAGAGTTGATTCCGTGCTCCGCCGATGTCTAACCCTTGAGGAGGCTGAGAAATTTTTAAATGACCTCCACAGTGGTGCCTGTGGTGGTCACATGTCTGGTTATGCCGCTGCACAGAATATCCTTCATGCTGGCTACTTCTAGCCACTATTTTCAAATATTGCATTGTTGCAGTATGTAAATTCCATGCGTGCCAGATTTATCAACGCAAAATGCACGCACCACTGGCTCCACTACACCCTGTCATTACCATTGGCCCTTTTTCCAAATTGGTCATAGATGTTATGATGTGTAACCCTCGTTCGGCCTGGGGGCATGCCTATATTATCGTTGCCATCGATTATTTTATGAAATGGGCCGAAGCGATGCCCACACTGGCTGCGGAAGGTAAGACAGCGGCACAGTTCATATACAATCATGTTATTGCTCGGTTTGGTGTCCCTCAAGCCATCATTACCGACCATGGTTCTCATTTTCAGGATTATATGATGGCAGAGCTGACATCTAAGTTGGGTCTGCGTCACGACATCTCAACGCCTTACTATCCGTAAGCTAATGGCCAAGTTGAAGTTGTAAACAAGGTCCTTGTTACAATGCTTCAACGAACAATCGGGATCCACAAATCAAACTGGAATCTCATGTTGTTCTCAGCTCTATGGGATTACTGAACATCGATAAAAAATGCAACTGGGTTTACCACATTTAAATTGGTATACGGTCTGAAAGCCATGCTTCTGATTGAATGTGAAATCCCTTCGCTGAAATTAGCCGTGGAATTACTACGTGATACTTTTCCTGAAGAAGAATGTCTCCTCTATTTAGAGAGATTGGATGAAACTCGTCACTTAGCTTCCTTGGTTATCGAAGCATAGAAGAAGCAATTCAAATCCCATTTTGACCAATCAGTTTCTCCTCGTTCTTTCATTGAAGGTGATCTTGTTCTTCTATACGACCAAGCTCACAACAAGCTGGGGGCAGGAAAATTACAACCCATGTGGCATGGGCCCTACATTGTCAAACGTGTGTTACAGAATGGGGCTTATGAGCTTATTGACTATGAAGGTTGTCCTTTATCGCAGCCCAGAAATGGGTTGTATCTGAAAAAATATTATGCATGAATCATTCACGCATGATATGTGTACATAGGTGATTGTTTTCATTTTGTGTGAATGCTTTGGTTTGATGTGCTTTGTGATTTTTTTTCTACTTATTGGGTCTTGTTTTCTATGCAGATGTCTATTTACCCTTATGTCGGTTTCGCAGATGGTGCTTCCCGCAGTACCAGGAACTTGTCTTCGGCAGCCTGGGAAATTTATGATCCTGTCGGTGAGTTGATTAACTTACAAGGTATTTGTTTGGGACCAGCCACAAACAATGTTGCTGAATATAGTGTAGCTTTGGAACTATTAATTGAGGCAGTCAACCTCGACATACGTGCATTGCTTATCAAGTTGGATTCACAACTTGTTGTTCTTCAACTGAATGGTCATTATTCGGTTCGGAACCCATGCATTTTGAGATTGCATTTGTGTATTCTTTTACTTGAAAGACATTTTGATTTCATTACATATCAACATATACCAAGACGAATGAATACATTAATAGATGCAATAGCTAACATGGTGCTAGATAGACATTTGCGCAATTTATAAAAACATCATCATATGTACATAGACTCATGTAGAAAATATATGTATATATATATATATATATATACCGTTTGTTTACAAGCTGTGTGCATCATAAAACCCACAAAAAATAATATATGTCTATTTTGGTTAAATCATGTGACAACATGTCTTTCCAAAATGTGCAGAAATAAAGCCTAAATACGTAGTCGGCATGGTGTTCATGATAGCACATCACTTCCCATACCAACCGCCTCAACAAGCGGTGGATACAGCTTGGCACTCCTACAGTGTGCCTCTAGTAGGCTCGAGGTACGTCATCAAAACGAAAATAATCTGGGACACCATGGGTGATTCCCTCCAGGTTCTACACTAACTCCTCGTCAATTCCCTCACCCTGAGGATCGAAGTCACGAGGAGTCTGCTTCGCTATTGGAGACATACCAGCAAGACGCTCTGGGCCAACATCTGCATCCATATGAGATTAACTGTCAGAACATGCATATATACCAAAAAATTATAAAACTCATAAAAAATAAAAAATGAAAATGAGTTTTACCAAGTTCTTCGTCCCAATCCTCTCCCTCCGGGAGTGGGAGGTCTGGGTCTTTGGTGAAGTCTGTACCCACGTAGGGCCAGTCCTCCACGACAATCAATTGTCGTCGGAGCCAATAAAAAAACTCTGGCCTCTAGGACATCTGCTGGCCACCCCATGCTCTTGGCATCAGTGCTGCCCATCGGGCCATCTGTGGCTCTGGGGACTATAGCCTCCTGGTGCTGAAATATGGGTAATCGTTCCAAGAAGAACGATACCAAAATCGACCCATACCAAAACTACTTTGGTTTGGTCTTCTTGCATTTGGTGAGCTGTCGTTTGATGTTCATGGTTACAGCCTCGACCCAGTTAAAGATAGTTGGGTTCATACACTCTGAAGCAAGAAGTAATTTCATCTTTGTGGCCTCATGCAGTGCCTACGATCCCATGGCCCGTGTGATAGTGTGTAGCACTACTCTTAGTGCTAGATCAGGGACAGTCTGGATATCCAATTTACCACTCCCTATTCCTTTTCGTGCCCCTGGGCACACCCTATTTATTACCATTGTCATGGTTTCCCCGGAAGGCTGGGTACCAGTCAGAATAGAAACTGCACCCCTACACGACAATCTAGTGATGAAATATACATCAGATACTTCGAGCTCAAGCTCTTGGTCTCGATGTATGAACTTCTCCCAATCTTCGTCCCAAATGCTGATGAGATACTAAAGAAATTCGGGCTGAGCCTGGAGATACAGTGTCATAAAGAACTTTTTGATCCCACAATTCCTGAGGGCATTCATGCATTGTTCTTTGTCCATTCCTTGTTCATCATCTTCACTATGCTCTCTCTCCTTCCACTCAATTACCATCTTTTTGCGCTTTTTACCTGCATGAAATGATCATAGGAACATTAGAAATCCCCTTGGGTGTTTAAATTTGCAAACTACTGGCTGCATTTTCTTAAATTCAAAGCAGATTTTGGGTTGCGTGGTTGGCATGAGCCCTGTGTAAAACAGGGTCAATTGGCACGCGTCCGTGCTTGAAACCCACACCAACTGCAGAGCCCTAGATTTTGCCAAACCTCCCCTAAGGGATCCCAAATGACAACTAAATGCAATAAAATATAGCTTAAAAGATGGCCAATGGAATTGGCTCTTACCTGAAACAAACAAAATTCGGATTCATCCACTGGATTGTCCATAATCGTCGACTGCAGATCGCAAGAGAAATGGGTCACTGTTGCTCTGCAAAGAGGTAAAAGTGAAAAGTAAATATTTTTTACCATTTATGCTCTTTTATAACTTTTCAAAAGTCCTAAAATAGGTTTTAAAACATATTTCTCAATATATTTTCATATTATTTTCGAGGAATACATTTTACACGCGTATTTTTGTGCAGCAACAGGTTTTTCACGTGGTTATGATGAAGAAATGAGTTGTATTTTATACTATTTCGGACTCGGAAAAACACGAAAAAGTCACTACTGGAGTCACCTTTCAGCTCTTTTTTGACTCTCGAAAACTGAAAAGATCACCAAGTTTCTTGTCGTTTTGAGCTTGTTAAATTGGTTGCAAAAAGATATCTACCCAGTATACGTTTACCCCTTTTTAGGGTTGGGATATATTATTTAAGAAAAAGGAATACCTTAGCCAATTGCGACTAAGAGGTTCTCTCGGACACAGTTGTCTACCTTTTCGGATCTGAGGAACTATTTAGGAAAAGGGCCTTGCTGGAGTTTTCTTTTCTGCCTTCTTTTCAAACTCTCTAAATATGAAAAGATGTCGAGTTCTTCCTTTGTCAGACTCGTTAAAAACTGGTGACATCGGACTCCATCGTCATTACGTTAACCGAGTTCCTCCTTCCTACGGCTCGTAAAATGTACTAGGTTGGATTTGTCTGAAGGGAAAACTTACATCGCAAGCATATGCTATCCCCTTCAAGCTTGTTTTCAAAAATAATTGGCGTACTCACCAGAAATGGTGGGGGGAAATGGAACCAAGATTGTAGTCATGTTGGCAGTATGTCTCTCTTGAACATGGCACTTGTCTGCATTCATGTCGGGTTGGGGACATCTCATCTTGTTATCTGCTTACCTCCATGGGTTTGGGTAATCTCTTTCGACCGCTCATCTGCTCTTTGCCACATCACCATGACCTCAGATCCCTTGATGTCAAATATTTCCAAATCCAGTGTTGTGCCGCCGATATGTTCAGGAGAAGTTTGCCTCTGTAGTTTTCAAACTCCTTCTGATTCTCTGTTGGTCTTGTTGAGCCCTAGAATTGCCTTCTCTTTTACAAACCTTCACTTCATTTCATCATTATTTTATCACTTCATAAGCCTAAAATCAATGAAGAATGATTAGGATTGCTTAAAGGTTACATGCAATTGATTAACATATTGTATTTTCATGATTTTCGTTGTTTTAATAATTTTCTGCAAAATAGCTACAGAATACAGGCGTTCCGTAGCTGATCATGCATTCTGTAACTATTTTAGAGTTTAAATGGGTTACAGGTGTCATTTGAAGGAAAAACACATATGGGAAAATTCTACAGCACTCCCTCATCATTTGTTGCTCTCCACGAAGTCTGAGTTCGAATCTCCAAGAGGTTATGCACATGCAAGAGATTAAAATTGAGCAACAGTTTCCTATCAGGACACGGACTCCACATAAAGAACGAGGCCTTCAATAAGAGTTTCAATTTTATTAGAAGTGGGAAAGACACTTATCCCTTTATTTTCTCCAGATTAGTTATGTAATCTTGATATAAATATGACTCGGGAGACCGAGCAACGCTGGTTAGATTTTGTTTTTCCGTGCTATATTTCAAAGAGAACCGTAAATACTCTGTTTTTAAGTATTTTCTCCTTTAATGAAAGCAATATCATCTTATTGCAAGAGTTGAGTAAATCTTAAGTGGATTTCATGCTACTTTGGTGGTAGAGGGCCCCTGCCTCCTGAGCAGCCTTGTTTATACGTTTTAGATAAGTATTTTAGTCTCGTTTTCATTTCTATCTTAGGCAAGTTTTTGAATTTTATGTTCATATTTGTTTACATTAATTATCACAGCTATACTTACTCTAATAAACTCTTCCAAAATATCCTTACAATGAATAAGGCATAGCTGTGGTGTTGTAGATTTTAGTTGCAATTCCTTTCGTTAATTATCACAGTTAGACTTACTCTAATAAACTCTTCCAAAATATCATCATGATGAATAAGGCATAACTGTGGTATTGTAGGTTTTAGTTGCTTGTTTACACTAAGTGTCACAGCCGGTCTTACTCTTACAAACTCTTCCAAAATATCATTAACAACGAGTAAGAAACAGCTGTGGTGTCTTAGATTCTAGTTGTATTTGCTTTCAGTTTTATGTTTATGTTCAATTGCATTGAATAATACAGCCATACTTGTTTTCACAAACTCTTCCAAAATATCATATTGAACAAGATGGGTTGTAGAATTCCTTAGGATAGTTGCATGTTAATTTAGTTACAGTACTCCGGAGGTAGAATGCATCTAGTTCAGCTCTGTCATTTCATTTCAAGTTTGATAATGGCTTTTTAGTTTAATTCTGTTCACCATCTTTCCAGTTTAAATAATTGCATTTTAGCCCAGTTGTGGTCACTGTGTTTTCAGTTTGATTAATTGAACTTTAGCTTAACTCTGTCATTTGTATTTCAAAATTGATTAATTGCATTCTTGTTCATGTTTTTCTTAATGTATAGTCAAGTCTCATTAGTTAGTTGTATAATAGTTCTGTTTTACTAGACTAGGGCCTTCATTATTTACAAAGACTATTCCTGTTATTAAACTTTTCCAACATATCACCATGCAAACAGGAATTGGTAATATCATTTCACGGCCTTTACTATTCTGCAAATTCTCATAATTGTGCAACTAGCCTTTTCCTCAAACTTATTCCAAAAGACTTTAACTTCCGAATAAGGTTTAGTAATGACAATTTAGGTTGCAGAGTAGATTAGTTTCAGTACCCTTGATTAATTTAGAGTAGAATTATTCACTGTGTTGCAGAACTATCTTCTCCAAATATATTCAAACAAATCTCTAGTCATGGATAAGATCTACTTTGTGATATGGTAAATTGTTGTTTAGGAAGACCTCACTGCACTAAATCTATCCTTTTCTTGAAGTATTCCAACATATCTCTAACAAAAGAATTGGACTAAATTTGTGTTGTGAGTTACTGTCTAGTTTTGCATACCACACATGATTTAGGACTGTTTGTAGTGTGACCAACAACTGCTTTTCACCAATATTTAGTTCTTTCTCTTCTTAACACAAAATCATAAAACCAAAAACATCATAAAAACACTAAACACAATGAATTAGGAAGAGGTTACTTAGGCACATATGGTGCACTTCACTTCAACAGTTTACTAGCCCTGGTTGACAATTTATGTTATCAATTTAGGAACACTAAGTTGAGCACAAACATTTTGGCGCCGTTGCCGGGGAAGTGTAACTAGGTAACCTTATTTCTTACATCCAAAAAAAAAAAAAACTTCAATCACCTACCACACCCACTATATCATGTGGTGCAGTAAGAGCCACACATCCACATCATGAATTCATATTTTTACAGGTAGAAGAAGAGGTGACAAAGGAGGTTGAAGAAATGGATGGAGATGATGACAATGAGGAAGATCCTTTTGGATTTCCCATTCAAGAAACTGATATCAATGTTCAAATGAAGAACATCCATCCATCTGTACTTCCTAACTTCAAAGGTATGAGATCAGAAGACCCGGAAACCTTTCTTTTTGAATTTGAAATAATTTGTAGATCTTATGGCTACTCATTGCACATGCAAAAATTGAATTTGTTTCCAGCAACATTGAAGGATAGAGCTCTTAGATGGTTCATGACTTTAGGAACAAATTCTATAAGGACATGGGATGATATGAAAAGAGTATTTTGGAAAAATATAAAGGTTATTGCATGCACCATGACCTTAGAAATGAAGTCTTTAAGATGAACCAAAAAGAGGATGAAAGCCTAGAAGATTTAGTGGAGAGATTTACTTATAATATCAAAATATCTAAATTGCATAATTTAGGATCAGATGCATTAAAAACTCTCCTACTAAATGCTATAAAGGATGAATGGATTGATCTTCTTAATCTTGTGGGAAAAGGAGATGTTTATCGATTGTCATTTCAAGAAATTTTTGAACTATGCAAGAACATATCAAGAGGAAAAGCAAAGTGTGTAAGGTCCCCTCAAGATCCATTTATGGCAAAAGTAAGTAAGTCAGCATCAGGATTGGTAAGTCAAACTGAACCTAACAATTTGCTAAACATTCTTGGTAATTTAAATGAACAAACTGACATGCTAAGAATGCAAAACAAGAAAAAAGTTGCTTCATTTATATTTTTCCCTAAATGTAGAAAGAAACATGCTTTGCATGAATGTCCACTTGATAACATTAAAATGTGTAAAATTTGTGTAGGATCACATACTACTGAAGATTTCCCATCATTACCAGGGTTGAAGGCAATTTACCAGAAGGATAATGGAGCCAATCAAGCACAAGAGCAACTTTGTTATGTAGCTCCAAGAGGGCTATGGCAGCCTCATCAACCCAATATGATGCAATATCCTTATGCACAGTATCAAGGTTATGCACAACAATCTCAAGGTAATTGGAAAACACCCTTGCCTTGGCAACCTTGGGCATCTCAATTCCAACCTCAAAACCAACCTTGGAAACCATGGCCATCTCAATCCCAACCTCAAAACCAATCTTGGCAACAAATTTTGCAAAGGCCCTATAAAGGAAATCCACCATATCCTCAATCTTTCCCTCTATATCCTCAATACCATCATCAATGTTATTCATACCATTTGCCTCCACCACAACATCAATATCACCCTCATTTGACCTCAATTCAACCTTTCCCATTATCATCCACACAAGCACCCCAAAAATTCATTCCCACTCCACTACCTCCACAACCATTTCATATCCCCAACAATAAAACACCTCAATCAACTTACAATTCTGAGGTATTGCAAAATGATTCACCAGCTATCATTGAAGAACAAAAACCAGAAGAAGAAGACTCAGATAAGGTCCAAGAATCAGGGATGTCTATTGATAAAGAGGAGATATTGGAACCAGAGATTGAAAAGTCTCATGCATGCCTATCACCAGATTCTACGAATGAAGATCACATCTCCGAAGACTTGCATTTCATGATAGAGGAAAGACAAGGAAGACAAGATTACATTGAATCTTGGTTCAAGTCAGTCATCGGATCCCAATGCTCAATTATTCAATATCTTCGGACATCATCTAAATCAAGACAGTTGAAATCTCATATACAGGTACATATCAAAGAGTATATTTCAAACTTGCATATGAGTTTATCTATCATCTTGTTACAGACATGGTTCCATTGGAAGTATTCATATACTTGAACAAGATTTTCTTTTTCAAGTAGAGTAGGAAATAAAATAAAATAAAAATAAAAAAATGTAAAGAGAAAAATAAGTCCTATTGTGAAAACCAGCTTGCTGGCACAATTGGACATGAGCTTTTCTTGAAAACCAGGAAACTAGTGAGCAAAGTTCACAATAAGTTCTTCAATTTCATGATGGTTTTAATCTTTCATGGTTCTTCAAATCATTTTTGGTTCTATGCTCAAGTTGGATGATGTGGAATTCCTTAAGGTCTACCTTCCAACAGATCTTGTCCCATTGACCTCAACACTTTATCTGGGATCAATATTAGAGATTATTTGGAGTGCCTCAGATCTTTCATTCATCAATGGCAAGCCTCCTCATTGATAACAACGGGAATACAATAATGTCTCTTGATTGTCAAATCTTGCAGGCGACTCGGCTTTGACACATTCATTCGTCCCTGTCAAGATGCACTTAGGTACCTTGACACTCATTTACATTACCGGTGAGTTTTGTCACATTGGTTAATGATTTTCATTATTGATCAGTAATCCAATGATTTCTTCCCATGCTCGACTTCGACACATTTATTCGCATGGTAAGAATTGTACCATGAATGTTGGCTTTGATGAAGACTAATGGTTTTATGGAATCAACAACAACTTGAGCAGCATGTTCATCTTTTTGTCAATTCAATAACAACTGCGGAAAGTGGCAGTTTCTGCAGCCATTGCTGTAGCAGCCTGTTTTCGTCTTTTTGCAACTTTTTCCAGAAGGCAGTTTTGGCGCAAATATTGCAAGAGATTGGAGCAGAAATAAAAAATTCTGAGCTTCTGGGTTTTCTCAGAATATGATAAATTGAGTATAACGCGGACAGAATTTGGAAAAAAACAATTTTCAAGGGCATTTCAGAAGGGTTTTTCAGGCAGATTTTCATTTTTCAGCATTATGGACAGAATAGGACAGATTTGAGTATTTTTGCACAACAGCACCTTTTCTTCATCAAAATGAAATTCTGGAAGCATGTGGTAGTAGAGAAGGTAAAAATACACAGTTTCCCTTTGGAATCACTCAATTTGGCCTTAAAATGAGTCCGTGGCGTACTTTTTTTGTTGCAACATTGGGCAAAATGAAGGGTGAAACAGGGCAGAAATTGATTTTATCATAACTTTCAAACCGTGCATCCGTTGGTCCTGAAATTTTTATGGTAAATGCATTGAGGTAGGGTGAATAAACACATAAAATTTCAGAAAATTTCAGTGTGTATTCTTCAAGAAATTGGCCACTTTCACCTACAGCCATTTCTCATTTTTCGGGAGATCCGTGCAACCAATGGCAGAGATTTTTCGTCGGAAGATGCATAATAATATTGGTAACAACCTCATAAAATTTCAGGGAAGTCTGATGTACCATTTGAGAGAAATTGCAAAATTCATTTCATTTTACAATTCCACTCCATCCCACTCCACTTTCACTCCATCTCACGCCATTTTCATTTCATTTCACAAGTCCTATTCCACTTTCACTCCATTACATTTCACATCCATCTTCCATAGTCATACTTCATTTCTTTTTATAGATTGCATGTTGCAGCCACATCTTATTCAGCAGTTCTGACACAATTGTATAGCCTACAAAGAGATGATGATTACAAGAAATTGAAGGATTCTGTTTTGAAGACCAATATACTAAAAGAGGACCAAAGGAACAACATCAAGCACAATAATTAACAAGGTCAAAAATTCTGAGGTAAATTGTGAAAATTATTTTAATAGCAAAAAGTTAAAACATGAAATAGATACAATGTGTATAATCATATGTTTCCTAAAACAACCTATCATTCTAATTGATTAACATATCTTGGCCATATCCCTTATCCAACATTCCAACCTACTATTCCACATCTCCTTAAGATTTTATCATTCACTTATTTCACCACAAGTTCATCATAAATTCTCCATCACATCCATAGCCACTTCATTTTCCCTTATAGCATCCATTCACCTCCATTACACTTTGCAGCCAATCCATCTCTAAGTGCAGAAAGGTAATTCTGAGGGTGAAGCATCATTCTTCAACTAATCCATCTTAAGACACAGAGATATAGTTTCAAAAATAAAGCATTAGACTCTGTAGTCAATCTAGCTTCAAGCATAGAAAAGTAATTCTAAAAGGAAGATAATCTACATAGAGGAGGAATGTGGCTAATTGTCAGGACAGAATCAGTTGAAGTCAAGTATTTGGAAGGATATCCACAAGTCAAGGAGCTACTACAACAAGCAGGGAGGTTAAATTTTATAGAGAAATTTGATGGCTTCCATAAGGAGATTACAAAATCTTTTTCCAAATCTTTTGATGGAGCAGAAGAAGAAAAACTGACATGGTTATTGAAAATAAACCTAACACTCCACTACAGGAGGAAGATAAAAAACCAATTTCTGAAAAAGTTAACAGAGATTAGAAAATAGATTAGGGCCAAAAGAAGCAGAAAGATAAGGTTGGATGTTTTAACAGAGGTTTTAGAGCACATGGAATAATTTTTGATGAAATTGCATGAGGACATGCAATAGTCTTGCAGTGGGGGTATGTTGAGCCCTAGAATTGCCTTCTCTTTTACAAACCTTGACTTCATTTCATCATTCTTTTATCACTTCATAAGCCTAAAATCAATGAAGAATGATTAGGATTGCTTAAAGGTTACATGCAATTGATTAACATATTGTATTTTCATGATTTTTGTTGTTTTAATAATTTTTTGCAAAATAGCTACAGAATACAGGCGTTCCGTAGCTGATCACGCGTTCTGCAGCTATTTTAGAGTTTAAATGGGTTACAGGTGTCGTCTGAAGGAAAAACGAATATGGGAAAATTCTACAGCACTCCCTCATCATTTGTTGCTCTCCACGAAGTCTGAGTTTGAATCTCCAAGCGGTTATGCACGTGGAAGAGATTAAAACTCGGCAGCAGTTTCCTATCAGGACACGAACTCCACATAAAGAACAAGGCCTTCAATAAGAGTTTCAATTTGATTAGAAGTGGGAAAGACACTTATCCATTTATTTTATCCAAATTAGTTATGTAATCTTGATATAAATATGACTCGGGAGACCGAGCAACGCTGGTTAGATTTTGTTTTTCCGTGCTAGATTTCAAAGAGAACCGTAAATACTCTGTTTTTAAGTATTTTCTCATTTAATGAAAGCAATATCATTTTATTGCAAGAGTTGAGTAAATCTTAAGTGGATTTCGTGCTACTCTGGTGGTAGAGGGCCCTTGCCTCCTGAGCAACCTTGTTTATACGTTTTAGATAAGTATTTTAGTCTTGTTTTCATTTCTAGCTTAGACAAGTTTTTGAAGTTTATGTTCATATTTGTTTACATTAATTATCACAGCTAGACTTACTCTTATAAACTCTTCCAAAATATCATTACGATGAATAAGGCATAGCTGTGGTATTGTAGGTTTTAGTTGCATTTCCTTGTTAATTATCACAAATAGACTTACTCTAATAAAATCTTCCAAAATATCATCATGATGAATAAGGCATAGCTGTGGTATTGTAGGTTTTGTTGTTTTTGTTACACTAAGTGTCGCTGCCCGGTCTTACTCTTACAAACTCTTCCAAAATATCATTAACAACGAGTAAGAAACACTGGTGTCTTAGATTCTAGTTGTATTTGCTTTCGCTTATGTTTATGTTCAATTAAATAGCCAATCATACTGTTTTTCACAAACTCTTCCAAAATATCATATTGAACAACATAATGTGAGAATTCTCTTAGGATAGTTGCATAAAATAATTTAGCTATACATCTTATAGAATGCATCTAGTTCGCCGTCATTTCATTTCAAGTTTGATAATGACTTTTAGCTTAATTATCCAATTACCTTCAGCTTAAATACCTGCATTTTATAGGTCTTGCCAGGTCAAATGTGGTTTTCAGTTTTATTAATTGAACTTTAGCTTAACTCTGTCATTTGTATTTCAAAATTGATTAATTGCATTCTTGTTCATGTTTTGCTTAATGTATAGTCAAGTCTTATTAGTTAGTTGTATAATAGTTTTGTTTTACTAGACTAAGGCCTTCATTATTTACAAAGACTATTCCTGTTATTAAACTTTTCCAACATATCACCATGCAGACAGGAATTGGTAATATCATTTCACGGCCTTTACTATTCTGCAAATTCTCTTAATTGTGCAACTAGCCTTTTCCTCAAACTTATTCCAAAAGACTTTAACTTCCAAATAAGGTTTAGTAATGACAATTTAGGTTGCAGAGTAGATTAGTTTCAGTACCCTTGATTAATTTAGAGTAGAATTATTCACTGTGTTGCAGAACTATCTTCTCCAAATATATTCAAACAAATCTCTAGTCATGGATAAGATCTGCTTTGTGATATGGTAAATTGTTGTTTAGGAAGACCTCATTGCACTAAATCTATCATTTTCTTGAAGTATTCCAACATATCTCTAACTAAAGAATTGGACTAAATTTGTGTTGTGAGTTACTGTCTAGTTTTGCATACCACACATGATTTAGGATTGTTTGTAGTGTGACCAACAACTGCTTTTCACCAATATTTAGTTCTTCCTCTTCTTAACAAAAAATCATAAAACCAAAAACATCATAAAAACACTAAACACAACGAAGTAGAAAGAGGTTACTTAGGCACATATGGTGCACTTCACTTCAATAGTTTACTAGCCCTGGTTGACAATTTATGTTATCAATTTAGGAACACTAGGTTGAGCACAAACAGGTCTTGATTCACAAACATCATATCCCTTTGCCTCGTGTTGATGATGTGGGAAACATTATGTCCCACCTTCAATCAAGGTCACTTCCTGTCGACTCCAGCTCATTATTCAAGAAGCTGGTCTAGAGACTCCCTTCAGGTACCTTGGAGCATGCATGCCTCAATGGCGGGTTCTTCGCATTCGACACAAGGTTTTCATTATTGGCCTTCGATCGACTGATTCTGCAGGTGTTCGACGTCAGATCACTGTTCACATGCCGTGGATTGTACCGTTTGTACCTTGAGAGCCATTATCATTATTGGTGGTTTCTCTCGCGTCTGTTAACAGCTTTCATCATTGGCTGGTAATCAGACGATGTTCTTGCATGTTCGACTTCAGCTCACATATTCGCAAGCTCGAATTTGTACTATGTTTGGGTCGAGATGGAGCGCAAGACTCTGGGTTTTGTCTGATGAAATCAGGCTGCGAGTTCTTTGTGGATTATTATGACTTATTATATGACTCTTTTGATTGGATGGCTGCAACCATACCCGAGTCTATCTAGTGATCCCTACTGTTGGATGGCTGTGTCCATACCTCGGATCTCATTGTTTATGTACTCTATTATGGATGGTTGCGCCCATGCCACATGTCATATATCAGATGTATAAGTTGTATTCGTACTTGCAGGTTTTCCGATAGCAGTGTTTTGGTCGAACGTGTTCTCATAAAGCATTTCACCTCTCCCTCTCTCTCGGACCTCACGCTTTAGGGGGCATCTGTAAAACAACATTTTGTCACCATCCCTACAATCCCTCTCCCCGCATATTGGAGGGTCTTTCCCGTGACCTGTGAGCAGTGTCAAACTCTTCAAATTCATTCTTTGCATCCTTCTGCATAAGGGCATGATTCTTCCTCTTGAACATTTCCTCAAAAAACACTTAAAAACCTATGTTTTGGCATTAGCGCGGGTACCCAGTTCATCCCTCGCACCAATAGGGAAATTTTGCACTGAAGGCTGCACAAGATGGTGTTATGTCCCTGTGTTAAGCCCGCACCAGCCTTTTTTGGAATTTTTTTTACCAAATTGGAGGTGGAAGTTTCCTTTAACCACCTCAGGAATGACTCATTGCAAGTGGTTAAACTCGATAAGCCATGGATCTCTACCTTTAGGAAATGGTTGAAGGAACATTATAAAAGGATAGGACTCCCCCCCATGATTATAGGGATCCTAACCTCTCCTTCTCCCTCTATATAAACCAGCCTTCTCCTTTTACACAAGCTAGTTGAAACAAAGCTAAACATATAGCCAAGAAGCTGAACTTGGAGAAGAGACATTATAGCTGAGTAATCGCTATAGAGAAGGTTGAACCAAGGAGGATCCTGTAGAGAGAGCTCCATCTGAATCCTCGACGAGCTTTGTGAGACGTGCTCCACTGGAACCCTGCTGGAGGAGATTGCAATGTCGAAGCCTGGTTGTACTCTTCCTTCTTTAAATTAATATACTCGACTATGATCTTGATTCTATATTTGTGTTATGTATATTTGACGCATTAGATTTAGTCTTCTTCGACTAACTGATAGCTATAGATGTGAATAGTATGTTGTGTATTGTCTTTGTTTCTTGTGTGTGTGCAAGTATCTGGGCGTGAGAACGAGCGGATCGTGACCTGTCGACCCAGGAGTGAGAGGTAGCCATTCTTTCGGATGACACAATAGTGTAGGACTTACGGTGAGTTACCTATCAAATCTTTGTCAATTTGTTAGCTAAGAATTGATGTCATAGCGTGTCTTCTTTGTGGCTAGACCCACTCTAAGACTAATGGGATCGCCTCTGTCCGCAGAGGGGATTTACCTCACCAACAATAGTAAAACCAAGTAGTAAATGTACTATTGTGTATTTTGCTTATGAATGATGAAAAGATTGATATAATTGATATTTTAAAGTAATACAAATCAATTTCAAGCAAATAAAAAATAAATTATATGTAATAGAAATCAATTTAGAAAATAAATACATTTTCTTCTTTTTATTTTTATTATTATTTTTTCTAAATAAAAAACATATATTATTTCTTACTATTTCTATAAATACTTCTAATTTAATTTTAAAAATAGATAAATTAAATATTATTAATTTTAGGTTAATAGATTTTATTATTCTTTAATTTATAAGTAAAAAGCATTAAATTGCTTCTCATGGGCTGAGGAAACAAACAGATTACCTGGTCAAAATCTAATCATAGATTTCCCATTGTTTAAGAAGACGAAAACAAGAAATCATTATCATGTAAATTTAATTGAAAAATCTTCTTATTATTGTAAATAGGATAAATGGAGATTGACCACACGATCATTCTGTAGACATTCACATGCCCAAGAAACTGCAGATCGCGTTATTTATTGGTGGAATATCACTAGCAACATGATATACACAGCTCTAAGACACCAAGATGGCGTTTTCATCAGGTGCCTCTCATTCATTCGTATGAAATTGGACGCGCAGAGCCTCGACCGAGTTACCGATAACCAACCACCTGTTCTCAGCATCGTCAACGTAAATTCCGACTTCGGTACAAACAAGTCTGCAATTGCAAGGGCAGAAATATAGAACGTAACCATCTCCATCAAGCGGCTTTACAATCTGAAACAAGGAAGAGGTATCCGAAGCTTTGATGAAACGCTTAGTGGTATTGGCATCATTCTGGACAGACCATTCAGTGGATTGAACGCAGGTAGTTACAGCCGCAAAGTTAATGTTCAGATTGACGTGCTGTTGCACGATTACAGACGAATAATTTCCCCTCAAACCCTTACCATGCCTCAACACCACAGGAAGTCCTAACGATTTCTCAGAATTCTCTTGCACCACATACATTGGACAACTATTGTTCACGCTCATCTTCAGTGCCAGTCCACCCCCAATGGCAGAACCAGCCGGTAAAACATAATATTCTTTCCCTACCACCACAGGGTGCCCTTCGGCATCCACCACATCTCGCAGATCTGCTTCCACAGCACCCTGCACCTGCATCGGCAGATTACTGAATAACATAAATGCAGTTATTGCAACAATTTGGATTAACAACACCATCCCTCTCCTCGTTCGCCTGTTTTCAAATTACACGCAAAACAAATTAGCACCTAATTAGTAACTCACAAATTATCACACCAAACAGAACTAACTCGATAAAGTTGAGCATGATAAAGGGCAAGTACATACCAGGCTGATGTAGAAGCCATTGAAATTGCAACTCCTGTAATTGTGCTTGTACTTTTAATGATCTTCAAATGTGCTGTTTACAGTCTTAGACAGACCATATATATTCACATGTACTCTCTTCACGGGTCTATATATAGACGACTGAAGCGATGGAATGACGAATAGGCCATGCCCAATATGTGGATAACTACCAGAAGCTGTAGATGCTGAAAAACTAAGAGTCAAGCTCCCATTTTGGACTTTTAATTTTGAGTAATGTATATGTTAGAATTCAATTACAAGTCTTTATCTTATCTTACAGTCATTTGAATTATCAACTTCCCTTATTTCAATCAGGATGTTTTAAATTTATGGGTTCTCCTGTGTGAGGAAGTTTTAAATTTAACTTTCTCGAGTTATCTACCAGTTTAATATTTTGAACGTTTCAAAAGACAAATACAACTGAAACAGGGAGCCAGCATTGGTATCCTGAAAAAATCACGGTCCGCACGCTGAAAGTCAATGTAAAACACCAGCCAAATCTTGACAATACCTCAAGGCCAAGCAAACCTGGAAGCTTTCCAACCGTGTATGGTTTTATGATGTCAATTTTTAAGGATCGTTTTGTTTTCTGTGTAAAGATTTTAGAAAGTCCCTTTTCTTCTTATCTGCTCCAAATGTGACGTCAAGGTTACCACTAAAAATCGTGCATAATAAGGGCGCCCACATGTTACATATTTGCTGCCATCTAAACAGAGACGTGCGGACCTCTCACTATAACGTTGACAAATTTTGTACAGTTACGCAACCGGTCTGATAACTATTTAATGTATCTCGATCTGTCAATATCAATTTGACATTCTAATAGCTTCAACGCAAAGTTTAGGATTTGGATATCATTAAAATTCGAAATGACTCCACATAGTCAAAGAAAAAATAAAAAATGGTTTCAAAGATGCCGTTAATTCTAGTTTTTGGTGGGTTTAAATAAAAATGGTTTCAAAGATGTCGTTAATCCTAGCTTTTGGTGAGTTTGCTCATGGGAATTATATAGTTGGGACGATGATAGGATGCATTGACTTGCAACTTTTAAGGACCTTGGGATTATATCTTCTTTTTCTCACCTTAGGTTTAATATGGTTTGAAAATTGAAAAGAAAAGCACCATCACGGCACTTCAAAGTAAAAGGACTAAACAAATGAGTACAGCTCAAAGACAATGTCGACCTTTCATTTTGTCTTATTAACAGGTTACCCAACATCTCTTTTGACCTCTTTCTGCCCTGCTTCCAAATTTTAATATATGCTTCACATCGTAGCATCAAGAGTTCCGCCGTAGATTCTAAAGTGCAAGTGCTTTGAGGTTACGTTAGAAGTATGATAATTGTTACCAAATGGTGTTTTTAAGTGAAAAAAATGAATTAAATACTCATGAATATTAGACTTTTTAAAATGTGAATGCTATCTTAATGGGTGAGTTTTTGTTTAAAAATAAATGTGATTTTATATTTTATAAATGTGATTATATGATAGGAATTTAATGTTGTAGATTTGTATGGCAAAGTATACAATGTTATTTCTTTATTTATAAGTACATGATGTTATATATTGTTTTATATATTAATGTAAATTTAGGTTAACTATATGCTAGTATAATTATATAAATTAAATAGCTAATAAATATTGACACATCAACTCATAATAAATATAAAATAAATATTTCATAATACGTTTTACGTTGTTAAAATTTAAAAAACATAAAACTAACTATATTATTATTATTATTATTATTATTATTATTCTTACTTTTGTTAGTTTTGTCTTATTTTCATAAGGATTATATGAATATGACAGTTTTTAGCTCGGGTTATTGTACTAAACGCCATACCTTGTGTTTCTTGCTCTACACTATTAGTAGGTTGAATTACTATAACATAAAAACCAATGTACATTTGTTGTGCTTACACTAAAATCAATGCACATTATTAATCCAATCAATTTAGAATTAATTTACCATCATATATCCAATTACATCAAATTAGAAATCAATGTCTGCACTAAAATCAATGCATTTAATGTAAGAAATCAAATAAGATTAAAAAACAACATCTACAAATCAATTCATCTAATTTAAGTAATCAAATAGGATTAGAAATCAACATCTACACTGAAATCAATGCATCTAGTGCAAGTAAGCAGATCATATTAGAAACCAACATCTACACTGAAATCAATGCATCTAGTGCAAACAATCATATAGTATTAGAAACCAACATATACATTGATTTCAATGAATTTAGTACAAGGATTCAAATAGGATTAGAAATCATCTACATTGAAATCAATGCATCTAGTGCAAGAAGTCAAATATATTTAAAAATCAACATCTACACTCACATTAATGCATCTAGTGCACGCAATCAAACACGATTAGAAATAACCATGTACACTAAAATCAATGCATTTAGTGCGAGCAGTCATATATGATTAGAAATCATCTAAATTGAAATCAATGCATCTAGTGCAAGTAATTAAATTTCATTAAAAATCAAAATCTACACTAAAAACAATGCATCTAGTGCACACAATCAAACACAATTTTGTTTCAGTTAATACCAAAGTAATATTAGGAACTAAAATAAATTAAATGATTGGTATTAGACATCAATCTAGATTAGTATAAAAAAAAAAAAATTATTATACATGACACATTGTTATAATTAAAATATTTTTTTATATATACATATATGCTCTTCTTGATATTCCGAGGAATCAAGGAAGAATGAGTACATAGCCTCCACACCTCCAAAGACATCCATTGGATCACAATTTCATAGCTACTATACTTAAAATAATTACAAAAACTAACACACACACACATATATACTTACCAAAAAGTTTAAGAATTATAAAACCAATTAATATATAATGTGAATATATATATATATATAATTAAACTCTTAATCATAGATATTTATTTTTATTATTTTTTTTAAGAAAAGACTTTAGCAATAAATTTTCTTTTCACTACTCATTACTTGAACTTTCACCAATATATTCTTTAATATTTAACATTATAAAATATATTTCTATTTTTTTTAAATTATTATAAAAACCAATTTGTGATTCTCCCATTAGTTTATATTCTGAAACGATTATTTCCACCTCCACTACATGTGCAATGGAGCATAATGAAATAACCAATTTTCTAGAGGTTTGTGCAAGTGCGTTTTCCCTAGAGTATGGCAGCTTCGTTAATGTAACTATTTTTCAATTCTCGATGAGTGTATAAAAACACTAGAATAGTAAAGTTAAGATATCCTTTGCTTATATTTTTTCAAGTATCTTTTTACGAATTAAATTTTTTTGCAAATTCGTGAATTTTTAAGTACTTATTTTCTTTGAACATGGAAATATTTTAGTCCGTTGAATATATATATAGATAGATATAATTTTAAAAATAATAAAAATTATATATCTTTTTCGTACTTGAAAATGACAATATAATTTTTTTTAAATTATTTTATATCTTTAAAATTTATATAAAATTACCTTATACAACTTAGTAAACTTAGTATGAAGGACATTGTCATTTCTCATAGCGGTGTTACTAGGGAGATATTGTTAGATGAAGGTGCTATTAGGGAGATATTATTAGATGAGGGAAATCGTTGTCATGTAAAGTTACATTTAAAAATAATAAAACAATACTTATATTAACAAATTAAAATATATTAATAACAAAGAAAATATAATACATCAATTTCCACCTTAATTTTTTAACTTTATATAGAGATAATGTAATTGAAAGTTAAAAAAAAACAAAAAAACAATTAAATTTTTCTATGAGAAAAATGTGTAATGTCATCACTACTTAATACATATTTGACATATTGGCATCTAAAACTAATATTATTGATATTAGATGTATATTTCATTCAGTTGAGATGTGATATTTAGCACACACACACACACACACACACACACACACACACACACACACACATATATATATTACAATGTCCATATTAAACAACATAATTTTATATACACTTTTCATGGTAAAGAATATGTGTAATTTATTACATCATTAATATGGATTTGATATAAAGCAATTAAAAATATATTAATAATAACAAAGAGAGAGTGTGTGTGTGTTTTTCCTATTTGAAATTTGGGAGATTTAGAAATGCTTAATATGGAGTTAACATGTAAAATTTTAAAAAATATTAATAACATAAATAATTCAAAGAAAACATGTAACACACACACACACACACACACATACACACTCACATGTATAGTCCCGGGGTAGCTCATTTGGCAATCAAATTAATGTGAAATCTGATACATATATATAGTCATGGGACAGCTCAATCCCAAAAATCCTCATGCGTGTGACCTAGTATATTTAATTAACAGGTTCATTCAAAAGACAAAAGTATGGAAGTTACTTCAGTGTTATTTGTTTCAATATATTTTTAGTTACTTATACTTTATGAAAATTCCATTGTGCCTCTTATAACTTTGTTTACATGTTTGTTTTCTTTTATTTTTAAAAAGAAAAAGTATACTTTTTATATCTGATAGGACATATAAAAGTACAATCCCATGTTGCATAGCAGCACACTTGATAAATTAAAAACTAGGTTGAGAAGAAAATCTCCTAAATATATTATACCTTAAAGATATCTTGAAGCTTAACTAAATCCTATTTTAATATGATCATATATATTAAAGAACAAAATAGATAACACATTACAATTAGACACATTTAATATTGATAATAACACAACATCTAATAATAGAGCTTCATTGGATAACATATCTCGAAAGGCATTATTTTCCTTGTTTGTATGAATAACTTTTCATTATCATATTGCTCCTATAGATGATGTATTTTCCTTTACCAGAATTTAAAATGAAGGACCCTTAAGTTAACTCTTATGATGAACTAGTCCATAAGTACTTTTGAATCCCCATACAGTATAACAACTTTTACTTGCTTCCAAAGGAAATCCTCATGGTATACCACATAGAAAGGAGTTTAGCTATAAAATTTCTAATGTAACTCAAATTCCTTCCATCCGAACCTTTCAATGAAGATTTGTTAATGAGAGAATAAGTGCAATTTAGTCGACATATCTTGACTCGGGCCAGATGTGGGAAGCCTTGAGTCTAGAAACCTCATCAACTTATTCTTTTGCTTCTAGTGATGTTTCTTAAGAAAATGCTTAACAACCTACCGCCTTTACCAAGAACCTTTTGATCCAAATTAATGTAGGAATGAAATAATACATAGAAATAAACATAAACACAGAGATGCAATGGAAATAATATTTCATTTCATTAATATCAAATAACATAAATATTCTTACACACATAATGGAAATAAACTAGCTAGGGCATTGGTAACATATCTCTAAGAAGAGATGTGGCGGCTACAGGCCTCTGAACTATGTTACAATGAGGCTCGAGGGCCTATTTATTGTTGAGAAATAATGAAAAACCATAAACATCCAAAAACTTAACTGTAGAAGATGAAACGCCAAATTGTGGGCCCCGTTTGGGTAAATTGGTACATCAATCTTCCTGGGGACGTAAATTTTGCATATGATCTTTGTTTGACGCGCTCAATACCTCGTTAGAAAGATATATCCGAGTAATCTATCTTTTGAATGAGAAACATCAATCCATAAACCAATGTTGCTCCTATTTTTCCCAAAAATTTCGTTCAGGGCCTCAAAACAGCTCCAGAAGTTCACGACCCAAAAAAATGCTAAAAATAGTAAGTGGTGCTGAAAATGAAAAACTGAAGAAACTCATGGTGGGGGTTAAAATGGAATAGGTGGGTGGCCCAAAATGCCCACCTGGATCATTAGGGCCTCAAAACGCCTCCGGAAGTTCAGGACTTGAAAACCTACTAAAAATAGTAAGTTGTGCTAAAAGTGGAAAACTTAAAGAACAGATGGTGAGGGTCCAAATCGAATAGGTGGGTGGCCAACAATATCCACCTAGATCATTAATCCCCCCTTAGGAGGAAATGGTCCCCATTGCGTTGAGATCCTCCATGTGATGAGGCAAATTCTGCTGAACTGGGTATTGAATTTGTCGAAGATGTCATGGACTCACGGGCGGACATGCTGGATGCGTTTAATAAATTTGGTTTCTTTATCAACCTCATACAGTACATGTGTGGATACTGTCTGTGTGGTAGCATGAGGTATTGAAATATCAGGTATTGGTATGCCTCGGGTCAGATCAATGGATTGCTTGACCTAACAGTGTAGAGGAACCTTTGTGGGTGAGGAGAAAATGTCCTTATATTCCTCCATGCCTTTTTTCATCTATTTTTGCCGTGCAGGGGAGCCCTGTTTCAAGCTTGTGGCAACAATATTCTTCTTTCCTTGTGGGAAAATGGTAATGCAAATAAATTTATTGGTTTGGGAAACAATCTTACTGTGTTGTTTTGTAGTAGTCAAAGAGATGGAAGGAGGCGATACTACCTTTGTTATCCTGTATAAGTTATTTCCAAAAGTAATAATAATAGTATGAGGCCTAGACTCATACACATCATGTCACCTCCATAAGTATGGTTGGCCCAATAATACATCATACACATCAAGAGGAGCAACATCACACAATACCTTATCCGTGAATGGCTTGATGTTGTACGAAAGGTGGCATAGCTAGTGAACGCGGAGATCTCTTCTTTCGTGAAGCCACATAATGGTATACGGCTACGAGTGTGCTATGATTGGTAGGTTGAGCCGCTTCACGAACTCTGCTGAATGAGGTTCTTTTGGCTTCCGCTATAGACAAGGAATTGTAGTGGAGAACCCTTCACTCACATCTATGAATGGAAGAGGCACTCCCCCTCCTTTGGATCCTCGGGATCCTCCCCCTGGATCTTGGTGGTGGAAAAAATGGTATTGGGATCTGCATCTATGATATGTTTCCCTTTTTCATTACCCTTCTCTGGTTTCGACTCAGGATCAGAACATTCATCTTATTCGGGTGCCTTTATTTCGACCACCAATGACTGTTTGGCTCGACACTCATTTGTGCTTTGAGTGGGGTTGTTATGAAATTGACACCACTTCCCTGTGTCCTTCTTTGGATTTGTGGTGTTTTTATGAGTGGCCCCGCTTTGGCCTTGCCCCTTTTTCTTCGGTTCAGGGGCCCCTTTCCCTCACTTCGGATTCACGGATCCAAAGTCTCGCTTCTTCTCCTTAAATTTCTGCTCGATTTTTGTGGCATAACGATATGTCGTTCCAAGCGATGTAATGTTGAGGAACTCCATTTCCTCCTGAATTTATATTTTCACACAGCTGCAGTACTTGATCACCAAATGTCTCTCTGAATCTTTAATACCCTGCTTTGTGCATACGGTATGGAACAGATTCGTCATTTCGTGCACATCTTGATCCCCTTGCTGCCGCAGCGTGGTCCATTGGATGTACTTGTACTCATAGCTCCCCACAGGGTAATATTGTTCCTTGATGTTGTCTTGGAACGAATTCCAATTTGGTGCGGTCGAGAACAAAGAGGGTTCCCTCTCGTCCTTTTTCTCGCAGTAGGTTTCCCACTAGTCTTTGACATGGGGGGCGGCTTTGAGGAGTGAAAAAATAATCTTTTCTCGGTCGAAGAAATCATGGACCGATAAATACCATTCCAGCAAATTCAACCATCTATCTACAACATCTGCATCTATTTGGCCTTCGAATACAGGAATGTCAAATTTGACTTGTATCTTTAAAGGAGAGGCGCCTCGAGAGTGGCTACTAGATGTAGATGTGCCGCCGATGGGCAGCCGTTGAAGGATCTTGGAAAATTTATCTATCATCGCGTTCCTTTGTTTCTTGAGGGCCTCCTCGAGAAATATTTTGATAGGATCTCCAGTTCCGTCATCTCTACTTTTTTTCGCCTTGGGAGGTCGTCAGGGTTTGCAACACTGATCTTGCAAGGGTTCAAGTAGATCGAGCCCTAACTCCTTATACCCTAACCTTGTTTGGGAGATGCAAAGAAAAACGGAGAAAGAGCAGACCACTCTAATAGCACTAGCCCAGATTTATCTAGGAATGGAATAATAAACAGAAATAAACATAAAACAAAGATGCAGAGGAAATAATATTTCATTTAATTAATATCAAATAACAGAAATATGCTTACAGATGTAATGGAAATAATCTAGCTAGGGCACTGGTAGCGTATCTCTGAGAAGAGATGTGGCAGCTACAGGCCTTTGAACTGTGTTACAATGAGGCTTTAGGGCCTATTTATTGTTAATAAATAATAAAAAACCCTAAACATCCAAAAACCTAACTGTAGAAGATGAAGCGCCAAACTGCAGGCCTCGTTTGGGTAAATTGGTACATCAATCTCCCCGAGGACATAACTTTGGCATACGATCTCTGTTTGATGTGCTCAATACCTCGTTAGAAATATGTATCCGAGGACTACAACTTTTGACTGAGAAACAATGGTATATACACCCATGTTGCTCCTAGTTTTCCCAAAAAACGTCATTTAGGGCCTCAAAACAGCTCCAGAAGTTCAAGACCCGAAAAAGTACTAAAAATAGTAAGTTGTGCTAAAACTGAAAAACTGAGATAACTTATGGTGGGGGTCCAAATGGAATAGGTGGGTGGCCAACAATTTCCACAGTAGCCTATCCACCTTGTTGAATTGGACCATGTTGAAGCGAGGGATTGAGTCATTCAAACAAGGTATAACCTCATCCTTGTATTAGTCTATAGGAATTTTTTCTTCCTTAACCTCCGCCAACTATATATATATATATATATCGATCTGTAGTACTGTAATTAAGTGTATATTCCAACAACCTTGAAACATTGGTACTTTCAACTACTTACAAAGCATAATAGACCACCCATTCATAAGCTTAGTAAACAATAGAAAAAGGCACAAATTCTACTACTGGTACTAGTTCATTTAGTGTAGTTGTTATTGCACATGATTCTTATGTCGTGTTCAACACTCACTATGATGTTGATTAGCAATAATGGGCCATGCACTAAAGATAGAGAAACATACTTCTTGGAGATAGAGGTCTTGGACTTGATAGGAGGTTCTTTCCCTAGGAGCCTTTTTTTCAATCATTCTTGAATATATGTGCCTCCCATTGAAAATGTGATC